>CAUJNA010003465.1:77500-167500 GCA_963377175.1 Effrenium voratum | reverse complement strand
GTAGCCGCGGGTGTCCAGCGAGATGCCTCAAATCGGGCTCAATCAAACTCTGCGGATGACGGCGCATCTTTTTTCTTTGGGGGGGGGGGGGCCAAAAAACGGCTTTGGTGTTTTCGTCTCGGAGAACCCCATTCTACAACCAACCAAAAAGGGGGGGGCCCAAAACAATGGCTTCGGAGTCTTTGTCTTGGAGAACTCTTGTTTACAACCAACCAAAAGGGTGGGGGTGGGGGTCGGTTCTCCTTTTGGTTCCCTTCAAAACCAACCATCATAGGGGCTCCCACAAAGAAAACACACACACACACACCCAAATGCAAATGTCTGCTGAACCGCCTCATGCTGGTGCCCTGGCCCTGGAAGCCAGGCGAATTGTGGTAACGGTTGCAACTCATCTCCCATTCAGAATGAACCCCCTGAATCATTGCTCAACCAAACTTCGATTTGCTTCAGCCCCTGGAAAAACATACAACATGTCCGGTAGTGATAGATTCCCTTTAAACCCAAGAGGGACAACATATTGAGCAAATAGAAGCAAAGGTTCAGTGAGCTCCTCGAATCAAAGGTGCTCTTACTTGCCCTCCTGGCCCGGCAACCTGTGATTTCTTCAACACCCGGTCAGGAAGCCAGTTCGCACCTTTGTCCCAAGCCGGCCTTGGTGATGCCTGACCGGGACTCTAGTACGGTTGTTGCAGTTGAAGAGGTGCAAGCAACCGCTTGGTGAAGTGGCGCCAAGCATGTCCATTGATAGGGAGTTGCTTCAACATTGAGAAAATTGCGGTCCCCAACAAATGGAGCCAAAAGATGGCGGGTGTCCACTTTAGTTTGCGTTCTTCTTTATGCCAGCCTCACATGAGACTTCCCCTACCTGGATTTCGCTTCCTGAGAGGATTGGCCATATACAAACAACCTGTCCACGCTGCTTGTTTCCACAAATTCTTCCCACGCAAATTGGCCCCAGGCCGAAAAATGTGGGAAGTGGTTTCAAAAGAAGCAGGCATGGAAGCCAGTCAATTTGCTGGCTTCATCAGAAAACAACGAGCAATGACTTCACCTGGGTGAACAGATCAACTCATGACCACCCCCTGAACCGCGCGAAGAGGCAAGCAGCCTGACGCTTCCGCAGCAGCAGCTGAGCTGGCAGCAAGGGCTGCCTGTTGCACCAGCGCCGGCCTAGCACTCACTGGTGGATGACCTACCTAGCCTTCTGAGTTAGGGAAGTTTTTCTTTTGGGGGGGCGGCCTTGGCTCAAATGATCCAGAACCTGACCAGCAACCACATCAAAGTTCTCAAAAACCACAGCGGAATCCATGCGCAAACAGCCCGCGGAGAGCAAAAATGAGGTCCGGGCCAGTGATCCGGATCCGTAGGCACGTGGGCCTGACCGAGACCGATCCCATCTTTCGATTCGGCAGGGAAGGACCAATGGAATGGAGAAACACCATCCCCGATTTGGTTTCCTTCCAATCCCTAGGTTCATTCCCAACACCCGGAAGGTCATTCCCTGAGCAGCAGCAAGCACAACAGCCCACGGAGTTCGCCTGAAGAATTCTGACCCACTTGTGGACCTACCTGATACTAGATCCTGCACCACCTAAGAAACCCTGGAATGAGTTGATCCCCCGTAAATACCAACAAAATGGCTTCCCATGGTTTCAAAGTGGTGCAGGATTTCGTCCAGTATGGCGATAAACAACGCATGTCCTTAGGTGGAATATTTACTTATAGCCCAGGGGCATGAGTTCCAGCACCATTTCCAACCGTAGGTTTTGGGATCCTGGTTTGGCGCACAGCGGACGGGTTCCTTTTTCAGCGGCGAAACAAGCCAGGGTTGAAATCCACCGGTTTCCAGCAAATCGGACCCCAGCGTTTGGCTTCATTGCTTCCGTTGAATCACTCCAAGGATGACCCGGGGGCCGACTTTACCAGTGAAGGAAACTGGTTGGCTCCATTGGGAGGGTGCCGGAGGCAGGTTCCGTTGAGGGTAGCATTGGTGTTCTTTCTTTGGGCGTTGCCGCTTGGATTTTCGCGCCTTGAGATTTCCCCGTGGTGACTCAATGTTCATGGGTTTGCGCAAGCAAAGGCATAATTCTCGCCCAATCGCTTCATACGACTCGCGACGCCAGCCAGGTCGCAAGTCACAAAAAACAATCAACCCGCCCAACCAACGAAATCGGTGCGGGTTCCCTTCTAGGTCCTCCAGTAGAGAGGTTAGAATAAGGGTACCCTTCTTTCTCTAGTCTATTTTAGTAGGGGAACCTTCCCCAAAAAAGGGCACAAAGGCACCACTGCGGGACCTAGCCTCCAAACATCCCAGAGCTACAAACGTATGCGCCTCCTTCCGGTGCTTCCCAAACCGTGCGCCGTTGCTCACCGCCTCTGCCTGTGACGGGGGGCGAGAACGTCACTGCCTATTCTATCTTGGTGGCTGTGGGTCAAAAATAGGTGCCCCAAATGGAACCCTGGCAAATGGAAAAATGGACAAAAAACCTGGGGTCCCCCGCTGGTTTGATTTTGACCCATACCTAGAGAAACAAATCGAGGGATTAGCGGAGAGGGGAGGCGTTTGGTCCTATGCAGTCTGAGGCAGCTGAAAAGGAATGCGCCAAAAGTCTTAAAGTTCATCATCTGGCCTGAAAATCCATGCAGTAGCTGAAAGTGGGCCTGCGCACCCCGCGAAAAAGACTCGTCTTGCTGCTTGGAAAAGCTGACTCCCGGGAGTTTATCCAGGGTTGGCAAGGGGCAACCCTGAGCATGATTCTGCCAAACTTATGGTGAGCGCAGAGCAAAAGTCACTCATCCAGCATGCGTGTCCAGAAACCCAATGTGGTTGGTCAGGGCCCTGCCCCAGCGGCGGCCGCCAGCTCTTGAAGTGCAGTGCTACATGCACCAAACTAATATTCTGGGCAGGAATCCACACACATCAAGCGGAACTGGAAAAAACAAATGCTTGCCAAGACAAATAAAGTATCAGTACATGTCGCCATGCACTTGACGGGCGATCATCATCTGCAGGCGCATGTGCCGCTCTGGCGCTTATTCAAGCGTCGTCCTCCTGTACATGACGTGGCGTGTTCGCAGCGAGCTTTCCCCCTCATTCCTGTGTGAGGAGAGAATAAGAAACAGCAAGGTTAAACCCAGTGCCAAATCGACGAGATAGCGCATCACTGGGCCACTCAATTCTCATTGTCAAAATGTCCCTCCGAATTCGCTCCAGTCCCACAAGGGAATATTGAAAGTGACCCAGTGCCACGTTCCGCTTGCAGCGCCGAATTAATTATCCTTGGGCACAAACGTCACAGAAATCGATTTGACACACGTCGCAGCGATGCAGCATCGTGCCGTTGGCAAAGTGCTTCTCGCAGCCGTCGCAGTTCCAGCCTGCCCGACAGGCAGCGGCTGAATGCACAGCCGAGTTGCCGATTTCAGTGCTCATGGGCTCAGGGATAATTGTGAGCAGCTAGCCTCCAAAAGCGTCCCAAAGACCACTGGCCCCGTTTACAATCAGCCTTTGAAGGAAGTTGAAGTTGATTCATTGCTTTTCTCTCGTTGAACCCTCTGATTCGGCAACAAACGAACTAAGAAATGAACCCTTGCACCGCCCGCTTGGGGTCGGAGGCCCCTAGGGACATCACCTTGAAGACACTGCCTGGGCTCATCTGTCTTCCTCCGAGAACAGCATCATTGACAGGGAAATTGACAGGGAAACGAGATGCTTCTTGCAAGCCAACTCAACCCTGTTTCATTTTACATATTTGCAATACAGATCACCACCTCCTCATAGTACACAATCAGCTGACCTCGTCCCACACGTGAGAGCAACATCGTCCATACCCATCTCGGCGTGCGGCAATAAAACTGCAGGATTCTGAAAAAAACAAGCAATTTTCATCAAAGCTCCACAGAAGACAGGCAAGCCAAAACCAAATGTCGAGCTTGGAAACGAACATAGGCTGCTGAATCAAACGGCACTAGGCCGACTCTCTTGCATTTCCAAATGCCTCAAGGCAGAAAAGCTGTCAGATCGGGACCTTCTCCTCAAAAAACCAAAGGATGACCACTAGTGGATTGTGTCCAGTGCTGATTTGTGCGGCCCCTTGCAAGCCTTTCCAAAACCTACTGTGGATGGACGCAAATCCATTTCGTCACCACCTAAGAAACCATGGTTGAAACCATGACGTTTGTTGGAACTTTTTGCAAGGGAATCATCATTCCAGGGCTTCCAGGGTTTCTTACATGGTGCAAAATGGATTTCGCAACCATCCACAGTACCACCTTGTTGTCAAGCCCTACCTCACATGTCCAATTGCCAACTCCAGACTTTCAAGGAGGGGAGGCGCTCCCAAAAAATGCAGCTTCTCTAGAGTGGGGCACTCCCGTTCTCCCGTTGTAATTAGTCAAGGGATGTAGTCATCCTGGGTTGCAGTTGCCGCTAAACAGCCCACCCCCCTCATCCAGCCCAAGTCAGCCCAATCACATGCTGGCTGCCAGCCAGCATGAAGAATACACACCCCAATTTATGCACACTAGTTTTGGAGCAGACCAACCAGAACACATCAGAGTTTTGGAGGAGACACCTGAAAATATCAGAAACCTGGGCTGGGAACCACCAAGAAACTACGTCTTTGGTCATTCAGCCGCGCCTTTGGTGTAGTTCACCCCAAAGTTGCCCACAGTGGCTCGCGCCAAGCGCAACTGGCCCAAGTGCTGGCAGTCCTCGAGGCTGAAACCGCAACGAGGGAATTGGACGGTGTTGAGTTTCAAAAATGGCAGCCTTGTAAAGGGTATGGATTCGCACACGCAGTGAAGGCAACTGGTGAAATTGACCTGGCAAGTGGCCATGGCTGCGATCAGCCCAGAATGTTGGGGGTTTGTTTGGGGGCACCAACCAATGGTGATGTTCAACTGCTCCAGGGGTACTACACAAAATGAGCGTGCAAAGGCATAGCCCCCAAACCTGGACGCTTTCCAGTTTCTAAGGGTAGCTTCCCCATTCTCAACCCAGGGATCCGGATCTTTCTAGAAAACCACCCCAAACCCTAGGGAAACAGCTGGTTCTTGAACAGAACCGATGGTTGAAAAGAATGGACAAGGAATCAACCCATCGGGAGTTGGTACCCTTTCCACCTTCTCACTGATCGAGTGGATGGGCCAAAACGAAGCAGCCAGACTTTTTGTGTACCACTATGGTCCAATCCCAAGCGTCAAGCCCAGCAACTCAGGGGGTCTTACAAAGAAGCGTCAAACTGCCGCAAAAGCCTCCCGGTTTGGGGAAAATCAATCCCTAACTCTTCGGGTTGACCCCATATTTACCAAGCCCTTGTTAATAGAGGGCTGTCCCTATGAGTTTAAACTGAGGGTTGATTCATATGGGCTCAACATTAGTCCCCACCCCCTACTTCCATTTGCTGTTTCCCCCCCTGGAAAACATGAAAACATATATCCAACGGTGATAGATTCCCTTTTAAAAACCAGCAGGGGAGAAAGAAAGGAAAAAACACAGTGTTCCCTTTAACACCAGCAGGGGAAAAAACACATCTTCATTTCAGCCAATGGATCCGCTTAAGTTGCCGCTGCGGCGCCAGGGCTTTGTAGACGTTCCGGTTCCGGCGGAAAAAGGCGAAGGCGTTGGTCTCGCAGGCGCCCGCCAACTTCTCGGCCCTCGGCAGCCCCTCGGGGTCGGAGCGCACGAAGGAGACGGCGCAGCCGTCCACCATGCCTGGGAGCGAGGCGAGGTGCTGGGTGGCGGTTACATCCAAAAGTCATATCTGGTTTACAGGGATTTGGACCCTCCACAAGTCATGGGTGAATGGTGGTTGATACTGTGGATGGGCGCGAAATCCAAAAAACGCACCACCGTTCAGAAACCCTGGAATGACCCTGATTCGATTGCCCAACGTAAATACCAACGAGTGGTGCAGGATTTCGTTCATCCACAGTACATCCAAAGTCACATCTGGTTTACAGGGATTCGGACCCTCCAAGCGGCTGGTAAAGAAACAAGTCTTTTTCAACTGCACCCGCGAATCCTTTTCGGGACCCGGGCTTGGTTGGGGTCCCAAGGGAAAACACCTTGGGGGTTCTTGGGTATTGCACACATATTGCCTAGACAAGCGAAGCTTGCCGCCCTCGCCATGGGCAAAACTGGCCGCAAAGACCTGCCAGGTCAAATTGTGCGGTTCTTCAATCGTGCTTTCCCAAAAGTATGAAAGCCCTTTCCAAGTGGGCGCCTGTACCCGGAGCAGTTTCAATCACGGGTTGATACCTGAACCCTCCAAAAGTACTGAAATTTCCGTACATGCAGAACAAATGTCAATGTACACTTTTCAGGAAATTTGGCGGAAATCGCTTTTAGCAGGCTGTGAGCGTTTGTGGTGCACATGGATGCACATGAACACAGTTTGCAATTTACATGGCCCGTCATACTTAATTCCGTTTCAGGTCATTCGTCTCCTATTGCTGTGGGGCAACATGTGACAGCTTGCTTGCCGCTTTTGCCAGTTTGCAGTTGTCTCAGCCAAAATGCAGAAACCGAAAATGCGCGGAAATCGGCGGGAGATGCACGGAGATCGGCGGGACATGCACGGAAATCGGCGGGAAATGCGCGGAAATCGGCGGGAAAAGTACGGAAATCGGCGGAACATTTGCTCGGGGAAATGCGAACCTTTTGTCCTTGGTGAATTGCACACCTTCAACTGGTTTTTCTTGGCCCATGAGCATGACAATCTCCAGTGCCAGGGCCGGAGTTGAACGTGAGATTCTTGTAGAAAAAGTCGCTTGATGCTCCTGTGTCTTGCGTTGAGCCTGCAAGAAAGTACAGTTTGTGCTCAAATGTATGGATTTCAAGGAAATGAACGGATTCTTGCAGACAGTCGCAAAAAAAGTGCCCTTGGTTGGTCCAGGTATGAAGCAGCAAATGCCCCATTTTTATTGAGGCCCTGGGTCAAGAGCTCCATCTAAACCCCGAACAAGCGCCTTCCGGGAAAGGCGGGCGTCTCCCGTGATTTGCTTCACACAAAAGGCTGCCGAACCCAGCTGTAGATGTCGCCTGCTGCCTCCACCGTTGGCAGAGGGCACAAAAAAAAATCCAGAGTCTTGGTTGCTCTTGACCCCCCCTGCAAAAAGTTTAACTTGTTGGGGGTTTAGTGGAAAAACACCTTTGTTTCCCAAAAAGTTAAAGTTTAAAGATCCAACCCAATAGCAGTCGGGGAGTTTCGTAGGGTGCTGCGACACGGATTCCGCAGCCCTCACCAGCTGTGTCCGAGCCCACGACGCGCCCGATTTATTTCAATCCCAAGGCACCCAGCTGGCCAAAGGTCTGGAAGTCCACGTCCGGCCTCAGCAGCTCCGCTCCAAAGAGCAGGCCTCGCGAGCGCGAGAGCGGATTTGCGCATGCAGGGTACCCTTAGGTTCGTGGGGGCTGGCGGGCGGGGGGGGGGGGCAAGGTGGGGCAGGGGAGCCTACATAAGGCGTTAGGGTCATAAGGAGGGCTTATTTGGGTGCTCTCCTCCCTTCCTCCCTCCCTCCTCCCCCCCCCCCAGCCCCCATGATAGGCCGATCTAAGGAGAAACCAAAAGGACTGCCACCATGAGGATTTATAGGCTGCTTTTGGGGTTGGGGTCCCCAAGCCCTACGCCAGACTGATTTCCCTTCAAAAGGGATATCCGTTTCAACCCAAAGGAGTCCTTGGGGCGAACTGCATTGCCGCCAGTTCGCAACAACATCGCGCAAAGAAAACTGGGCTGCCCTCAGATCCCTCGCGAAAAGTTTAACTTTTAGTGGGTTAAATGGAAAGCAAAAAAGCTAAAAGGCTAAGGGATGGCTGGGAGCCACCAAGAACGTATTCCAGGAGAGTGCTTGGGATGGTTTGGGTGTCTCTTTTTTCGCGGGGGACCCCCAAAACGGCGGTTCTCCTCTTAATTGTCCTGTAAAATGTCAATCCACCAAAGCATGGGCACCCTCCAAAAAACGACATATCCATATATATATACCTGGACCCTCTTGTGGTACATAATTTTCGCCGCTTCATGAAACAGCGAAAAAAACAGCGCTTCGTGCCAAAATGGGCGGTTTCTTCCAGAATCGCCGTTTCATAAAAGCCACATGGAAAATCGCCGGTTCAAGCGCACACCCGCCTCTTGGTTTTGCCCTTCATCGCTGCTCTGGCTCCTACTTTGCCGGGTGGCGCAGCGGCTTTTGGCTGGCCTGGGCCTTGGCTCGATACCTCCGGTGAAGGGCTCGAGCTTTCACGAGATAGAGTTGCAACACCCGTTTGGACAGGAGCTTCTGATGGCATCGCCTGCTGGTTCTTGAAATCTTTCCAACTAGGTCCTCGTTTTGCTCACAGCTGTGTATGGGCGGGTTGGCGATTTTGATGGCGCCCTGCCTCAAAAGGGCTTTGATTTCAACAAGCGTATGGCTGAAACTGTGCATCTTGGGCTTCATGGCCCACCCTGCAAATTTGAGTTCCCGAAGAGCGACACCAGCCAGTCGTGCGTAAGTCTGCTGGAACTCATAGCCTAGCGCGTAGACCCTTGCAGCACAGGCTCGGTCTAACCAAAGCCCGTGCTGATAGAGCACTTGGAAGAACTCAACAGCAATCTCGCTTCCGCGACGCATCATGCGCAAGAGTGGGGTGTGGGCTTGATCGAGCGGCGCCTGAATAAACCCACCCAGGATGGCAACCAACCATTCCATAATAAGCATTACATCGCTGCCCTTCACATTGAACCACGGATAACTGTCCTTGGTCTTTCGATTTAAAAGGGTCTGGGAAAACGAATGTAACGCAGGCGGCTTCCGACAAGTCTGGCAGAACAATGCAAAGCTACCGTGAGCCCTCTTCAATTTGACGCCCAAGGCGTTGCCTTCGGATGAGTCGCGGTCTGTGAAATACTGCCAAAGATCGAGTACCAGGAGAAGGCACGACGCAGTCCAATCGCGATATACACCTGTTTTGAGGGTATGGAATAAGTCCCTCTTGAGGAACCTTTCGGGCTCATGCGAGTCGAACGGGACAGACCCCAATGGAGGCTCATATTCGTCAATCCATGGGCATTGAGTGTATATGGAATCTTCCCAACATGGGTCCATTGAGACATCTTCGAATGGCCTGTCCACTGTTCCTGCGCCACATTCGTGACACATTTCCTGGTCGTGGACCTCAGCCAAATTGAAGTAGGACCGCTGGAGTTGGCAAACAGATCGCACCAGCCATTTGAGGTCCCCCTTCATGCCAATGCAGCACACGTGATACTGTTTGCCCTTCACAGCGAGCCCTTCGAAGAAAAGTCGCAGGTTGCGAGCGATTTCCTTCAAAAGATCTGGTATAAGCCGGTCGCAGGCTTTGAACTGTCGGCTGTGAATGGACCACATCAGAAACCGGGTAATAAACGAGTGGTGCTTCATGTTTGTCTCTTGAAAGGAGGCACCATTGATGGTGTAGTGGTCCATGTACGCATCCAGGCCCAGCCTGACAGCCACATCGTAAGAGAGGCACTCTGCGCACCCGCACATCGGGAGGTGGCGCTGTTTGCTGCCCCCCAGCCCAAATGGGACTTCAAAAGACAGGATGGAAGTCTGCCCCTTGCGAAGACCACGGCCTTCATCGCCGTGCAAAAAAAGCGGCAAGAATTGATGAAGATGGTTGGGGAATTCTTCAAAGATGCGACATCGTGGGTGGGAATCCTTGTAGTGGGTCCAAAACGCTCGCAAGCAGTCAGACTGCTTAGTTGGCTCCACCTCCCCACCAAAAAGAAGCTCACTCGCGTGCTCCAGCAAATAGGCCAAGAAGTCAGAAGGCTTGATGTACGGTATGCTCAGGTAAACTTTGCAATCGTCACAGCGATGCTGAAACTCTGTGATTGGCACTTTCCACATCAAGCCTAGTCGCTGCAAGGCCCTGTACATGTTTCTGGACGCGTTGGCGTCCGTTGCACTTGGCAGCATGCAGCCCCACGGCAGGTGAGAAGCTTCGCTCTCCACGTTGGCCGCCAAGGCGGATTCGGCTGTCTGCCGAGCGGACACCTTGGGGGGTGGGGGGGGGGCATGATCTTATTTGTTCCGTGCCCCGCCCTTCGAAAATAGGAAAAACAAGATCAGATTCTTGCTTCTTCTAAGTCTTGGGCGCCATCCGCAAAGCCTTCTGCAAAGCTTTCCGCAAGTGGCCCAGGAACAACTTCACCTGGCATAGGTCCGTTCGTTAAGCTTTGAAAAGCAGCACGCACCACTTGCCTGACACTGATTGAAAGTCGGTTTGCATTTTCCCCCCACAAGCAGTCACCTGGGCAAAGCCTTCAGCTTCTCGGCTAAACGCTGTCTAGGCCACAGGTGAACCTAGAGATGATTGGCTCAAGGAGCCTTTTGTGCACCCGGTATAGACTTGCCAATTTATAGCAGTCCTCCCAAAAAGCAAAACTACTTCCGGCGCCTTTGAGGCGGGGAAGTCTTTTCAGCTTTCATTTTCGGCTGGGCCTTGGATTTGGCCGCCGCCTTGGCCCCTCGAGCAGACGGCTTCGCTTGGCGCTTGGTTGCAGCCTTCTTCTCAGCCTTATCCTTGTTCTTGGGGATGTACGGCCTACCAAAAAACCCAACACAAGTCCAGGTTTCCAAATCCACAATGTGGATGCCGTTCTGGGGGGGGGGGCGCAACATCCAGGTTTCCAAATGTGGTTTGGGGGGGTTGCTTTTCCCTATGTTGGATGAAGCCCCGGAAAGCTACACCCCGGTTTCCAAAACGGCGCCTGAATTTAGATGTTGTTTAGGGGTGTTTCCCTTCCTTTTTTTGGAGGGCGGGTGGTTTGGACGAACCAGGTTTCCAAACGGGCCCTACCCGCAAAGCCAAATACATTCTGGTTTCCCCGACACCCCAAAAAAACCCAAGACCATATGGCACCATCTTACATTCCGTTTGGGGGGCTTTTTCACCCAGCCCCATAAATCCAAGCCCAGATTTCCAAATGGCACCCTAACTGAAGTGCTGTTTCGGGGGACCTGTTTCCACTTGTTTAGCCCTAACGCAAGAAACAACTGGAACGCTGCCACCCATGCCTGATGCGATGTTCAAGCGCAAGGGCTTGCATTGCCCTTGGCTAGCAAAAAGTCGCTAGTACTTGGCTGACATATTGCCACGATTGCTTGGCCAAGCTTCGTTTTTGATGCAGCAACGAAAAGGTCCTTCAACTCCTTCTCCTTCCTGAACGGGAAGCGCAGCCCTCTAGACGCGCTCTCACGAACGCATCCCTCAAGGTAGGACCCTGACGAACGGCTCAGGCCATCCACTAGCCCCTCCGCAAAAACGTCCGAGATCTTGTCGTGCATGGTTTCGAGCTCACCAGCGAAGCTCTCCAGCTTGGACATCAACCTCAAGTGTGTGAGAACAAGGGGTTCCCACGCACTGGTGCGACCAGTTACTTTTGAGGGCCCCTTTTTGATGGACAAGTAGTCAGAGATGTCAGCGCCAAGCAGCTTTGACTGCGTCTCTGACAAGCAAGATGCCTCTTTGAACAGCAGCAACACTGCTTGGAGTTTGCCCACCCGCTTGACGACGCAGTTCCTGGGCCATTACCATGGGGCGTGTTAGTGAGAACGCAGGAGCACGCAACATGCAATGCCTTGCGTCAAACCTGCTTTAGGCGGGAATCATCATTTGCTGCGCCATTGACGACGGCAAACAGTCAGGCTGGAGCTCTGGAAGGCCAACCTGCTTTCGCAGATTCTGGTGATTGTCGCGCTCGCGATCTGGGTCGGGATCCTCCGACTCTTGTTCGCTTCTGCTGTCAGCATTGTCGTCTTCACTGTCAACGTCGGTTTTGGGCTTCTTGCGGGAGCCTGCAGCCAGATTGGTGGTCAGAGGGTCTTAGAGCGGAAAAAACAAAGGTGGGCACAAACTCTCAACTGTTACATGCAGCGGCATGTAGGGTTGTGCTTTCAGCTGGGATCGATGGACACCGCTCAAAAAAATGTGTTTTAGAGCTTCCCATTCCACGAGCACTGTTGGGAACGCGTAGCAAAAGTTCGAACCTTCAGTGTTTAATTCGCTCCCACTCCTAGCCTTCGCCGCCAGGATAAAGCTCCAGGGCATCAGCAGGCGCAACGCCGCCGGGAGCCTTGCCCTGCTCCCTCCAAGAAACTCGTCGGGCAAGGCTGGATGAGGACCCCTTCCTCGTTCGCAGGATGTTGCAAAACGCCCTTAATTCTTTTTCTTAGGTGGTTTGTTGGGGGACCCAAAGTTTCATTGCAGCCGTGCTACGGCCGACCCATTCAAAAGCGGGGGGAAAACAACAAGGTCCCCGAATACACCCATCCAAAAAACTCCCACTTCCTTGTGGGTCTGTTCCAGCAGGCTTCAAATTGTGGGTCCCATGCAATAAGATGATTCTGATCGCAAAAAAAGAGTTTAAGTGACCTCAAAAAACAATGTTTTCTTTTACTGGGTGGAAGCAAGCAACCACACTCATTAGGATGATTCTACCCCTAAGACAGCTATGGGTACAAAAAGCAGCCGATTCCATTGTCAGGGGTCAAGCCAGACAGTTTGCTAGAGCTCCAGCTCGCTAGAGAATTGGAGTTCAATCTCCCGATCAACCAGTTAACATATGTTCTACTTTGCGCAACGCGCCGCAGAAGAACCTAGGGAAAGGAAGCTAGAATGCGAACCCCTCTTCCCGCGCCCCAAGACGCCAGCGGAATGAAGAAACCGAACTCCACCACAAACAATCGCAACTGGCGAGCAACCCCCCCCCCCCCCCGAAGATTTAAAAACTTCTCCAAGACTTCAAACGGGGCGAGGGAATTCTCATGATGTTGGAAGGGTCCGCGCTTTCTTCCCGACAAGCGGCTTCATGGTTCCCTTGACGCTCCTTTCCGCCCAGTAGAGGGTGATGGGCTCATAGCGATCTTTCCTGCCAAGCGAGCAGGCTTTAAGTCCAAGTGTTGAAGTCCTTGAAAGCAACCAACGGCTCCTGCAAAACCGTTTGGCATCAGCCCGGCAGAACTTCACGACCGCATTCACCCTCTTCCTCAGATGGCACGCAAGGCGAGGGGAGAAGCGAAGGCAAATTGGACGTGACATTGTGAGTCCGATTTGGGGGAAACACAAACTTGTGATAATCAGCCAGAGTCGGGCGCCCTAGTGTTTGTCTGGTGAATAATTCATGAGTGGGTGGGTGGGTGGGTGGGTGGGCGGGCGGGCGGGCGGGTGGGGGGTGGTGGGTGGGTGGTGGGGGCTGGGGGTGGGTGTGGGTGGGCGGGGGGGGGGGGGGGGGGGGGTGGGGGTGGTGGTGGGGTGGGGTGGGTGGGGTGGGTGGGTGGGTGGTGGGTAGGGGTGGGTGGGTTGGGTGGGGGTTGGGTTGGTTGGTGGTTGGTTGGTTGGTTGTTGGTTGGTTGGGGGTTGGTGGGTGGGTGGGTGGGTGGGTGGGTGGGTGGGGGTGGGGGTGTGTGGGTGGGTGGGAGTGTGGGTGGGTGGGTGGGTGGGTGGGTGGGTGGGTGGGTGGGTGGGTGGGTGGGTGGGTGGGTGGGTGGGTGGGTGGGTGGGTGGGTGGGTGGGTGGGTGGGTGGGTGGGGGTGTGTGGGTGGGTGGGAGTGTGGGTGGGTGGTGGGTGTGGGTGGGTGCGGTGGGCAGTTGGGGCCCCCTCGAAAAATAAACGGGATTCCCTTACATTTTTTCCCGGCCACTTCGGGGAAGTTGCTTTTGTGGACCAAGACAACAATCAGAACCAAAAGGGCAGCTACCTTACCTGATGCTTCGGAATTTGGACTCAACATGGTCTACTGGTGGTTGGCCTTCTCAGGAAGTTTGTCATTCGGCTCAAAGGGGCTCAAGATCACACAGAAGTGAAACTGGGTCCTCCAGTAGAGAGGTTGGAATAAGGGTGCCCTTTTTTCTGTAGTCTATTTTAGTAGGGGAACCCTTCCCCAAAAAAGGATAAAAGGGCACTACTGGGTGACCTAGGAAAGTGCACATGGGTCATCAACTGATTCGGGACACTCGCCTTGTTCACTCGTAAGGGTTTTGAGGGGTCCAGGAAAACAGAGAAGTGGGAAGTGCGTCATGGTTGACCTGCGAGGGCGAACATGCACCAAGTGGCTGGGTCCAACCCCACTCATTGAGCATTGTGTCCTTCGACACAAACTCCCCTTCAACGACCAACTCATTCGATTCCATTTCCGTGCGGAGTAGCTCGCATTCCTGCTGGAAGGACTCCTAAGATCAGGCGTTCCAGGATACGTTGGCCACACAAAGGGGCTAATGAAAGCAAGGGGTCTCTGCAGAATCCAACCATCTCAAAGATCTTCTCGATTTTTTGTTTCTTTGTGCCCCCTGCCCTGAAGTCAGCAATTATGGCTTCGCTCACTTTGAAGGTCCCATTGATTCGCGGCTGCATTAGCCGTCGAAGCCTGGATCGCCTCGCCGACGCTGACAAGTGCAATTTTCCTGGCTTTGGCTTGTTCTTGTTGGCAACAGCATCGTCCACAAATGGGATTTCTTCGCTGGTTTCTTCCGGTTCCTGATTGTCCTGTTCATCGTCTTCCGAGTCATCATCCTCGCCCAACTGCAGGGTGGCTGCTCGATCAAGTTTCCTCTTGAGATCAACTTTCACCTGTGCCTCAGGTGGAGAAGTTGGACTTGCTTTCTTGTGCGCAGGCGGGAGGGGCGCAGTCAAGGGATCGGGGTGTGAGGCGGTCTCTTCGGCAGGGGCGGTATCCACCACCTGGGTCGCAGTGAAGCTGGGCAAGGTGTTGACCGCCTGGGAAAGGCATACCCATGGACCATAGTCACCTAACTGTTTTTTGCATCAAGTTGATTTTGCTCCGGCGCCAAGACACAGACTCCGAAGGGCTGGGCGAAGTAAGCGGCTGAGCATCCGTCCACTCGTGCTTGTTTTTCCGATTCTTGAGTCTGGGCTTCTTTCTGGAGAGCCTGCAGGAAGACACAAGCTTTAAATTCTACGCCAAAACAAAGGAGCCAGCTTCGGGCTGCAATGTTAGCAGGGGAAAGGCAAGGCACATGGATTTCCATCAGCATGGCATTGCTCCTCCGAAGCTTGGGATTTGCTGCTCCAGCATCCTGAGCAAAAGGGGCAATGTGAGTTGCAGCGCAGTATTTTTTTGTCAACTCGGTTGCTCGACAGGTCCTCAGCGGCCACCTGAGCCTCCAGCTGCTTCTCCCAAGCCTGAGCCGGAGCGCGTGCGAAGCTCAGGAACAATGTCGGTCCCGGATGAATAATGCTATGGTTGATGAATCGGGGGCCCCTTCTCGTTAGGTTTGCAGGGGGCACAGAAAGAAGGTTTCTTCATCCGGGGCCAACGTGTATGGCCATCAGAACAGGAAGGCGCTATGCAAAAGCCAAGTTTCTGCCAGCTCTGCCATAAGGGCTGCGTCGCTTTTCTTCTTTAGGTCCGGGGATTGCGCAAGAACATGCGACATGCCCTCAACCAGGGTTGAAGTCGACCACTTCCTGGATCCCAAGGCTTCCATGAAACTGACTAGTCGGTTGCTCAAACGGCTTCGCGCACAGATGAGGCAATTGGCCACAGAAGATGCAAGACAATCCGCAGGCACAGGCACAGCTTGTTTTGTCCGCTAGACCCCCTAAGCCGTTCACAAAGGGCACAAGGGCAAACGGGCCAAGCCTAGAATGTTGCGAATTTCTGGGTCGGGAAAGATCGCCGGTTGGCCGCCAAAGATCGCCGGTTGGTCGCCAAAGATCGCCGGTTCATTTTTTCACATTTTTTGAAACATTGAGTGTGTGCTTGAAAAAGCTTGGCGAAACTCTCCGTCACCCCTGGTCCCGCAAAGCCTCAAGGTCGGAAAGGGAGGGGATAGCATCCTTCCAAAAGTGAGGAATCTGCAACAACCGGCTGCCCCTGGCATACACCAACGCATCCAAGACCTGTGACTCAGGCCAAGCGCTCCACGGCATGGCCGCCACCAGGTTGCGGAGCTCAGTCTCAGAAGGCGCCTGGCAGTCGGTGGGGATCGGCCCCTCAACTTTGGAAGGGTCAGGCCTTGTCAGGAAAAGAGCCGCGTTGTTCCTTCCGGATGTGGGGAAGCAAGCTGATGATGGCTCGGGCAAAGCTTGGTGGATAAATCCTTAATCAGAATTGCATCGAGCACCACCGCACAGAATGACAAAGTGCGTGGAACTGCAACTGACAAGGCGCTGAGTCCTCTTAAGGGCGTGGGTTCCGCTGTAGCGCATGCGATTTTCGGAATCTCTGCTTCGTGTGCATGTTTTGTGCTTCTCGGAAACTTTCTCCATCTCACTCTTCAAGAGACGCCCGCGATCCAGCGCGCCAATTGACTTTGAGTTTGAAATCACCATAGTCCGCTTGGGTGTTTTCGATCCAAACTTGTACATCCAGAAGCAAATCCGGAATGCCTGGGCAAGGAAAAGCCAAACCGCGCATCCTGCAATTACAATGATCCCTGTTATTCTCCTGTGTTCGCTCCATGGTTATGTCAGTGGGCCCCCAAATCTCCAATGTGCTCGAACCCAATTTCTACAGACGGTTTTTGGTGCGTCCTGGCTGCGCGCATCCCGAAGACTGCCTTTAATTGTCGGAACACCCAGGATAGACGTGGATGCAGGAGTAGGCTGCTGGTAGCCGGATTTTCAACGCAGTAGCAGGAGTTCATGCATGAGATAAGCGCTATCAATAAGGCCGCACTGCGCAAAGCAAAGCCAATTTCGCACCAGCAAACAACGCAAGCAGGCACAAGCAAGGGCCCTGTCCTGCTCCCCATGATGTTTCCGCTTCTTACAGCGTTCACCCACTCCGCCCCCCAAGGCACCAGGATATCTCGGCAGCATGTTGCTGCGCTCATCGCGCTGAAAGAGGAACATACGATCGCTATCATTGCCACGTAGCTTTCGCCGCGAAGAGCAAGGGCCAAGGCAATCCTGAGCGCTTCAAGTTTGATTGGGGCGAGGAGGCCCGAGTTAAAAGGGGCCCTGAACCTGTATTTTCGGAAGATCTGTTTTTCCAGGAAAAGCTATTTCAAGCACAATGAGCCAAGCTCGGGGGGGGGGGGTCTTAGGAAACGCACTCGCCCCGGACCAGCGTTGGCAAAAGACGCCTCAAAAACAGTTTCTCACTGCTGTTTTGAAGCAATTTCTTTTGTCACAAGCCTGTGCAGCTCCTCACGACATGTTCTTCATCACTCGGCTTTGCTTCGTTCAGGAGACTTTAGGATTGCGGCTTTCCGGGGCAAATGCTTGATGAAACGACTTTACTTCGTTTGAGGGGCCTGTTCCTAGTGCTGTTCCTGGGTACTTGAAACACTGAGGTTTTAAGTGCTAGTTCATTGCGTTTCCTGTTTCAACAGGCACCTTTCCGACCCTGCAGACCCCGACATCTTTTGGGCTGTTAAATTTAAGTGATCCCCCCCCCAAATCTTGCACACCAGGAATTCGGGCAAATCTTTTTACCGAGCTAAGCTGCAAATAGCCAGCTTCTCCATTGAAGTCCATAAAAGATCGCTTTCGTTGATTATTGTGGGTGCTGGTTCTCCTACTCTTCTTTCGGAAGTTGGGGTCGTTGTTGATCTCGAAAGCGCGAGAGCGGAGGCCGCGATGGGCTGCCAAAGATGCCACCCTCGCAACTCCTGCGAAGTATTCTATCACGGCCAGGCCTTGGCAGGAAGCTCCAAGCAATTCGCCAGCCAGCCACTCAGTGAGGAGGATCAGCAAAATGAAGTCCTCAGCTTTATCAACTTGAACGACAGTGATCTTGAGCCACACTTGAATTCAAGGCTCTTTGGGGCATCCCAAAAGGAATAGCCGGTGGACCAATCCACGAAACTCTTCTGGCTGCATGGATCGATGCAAGGTTCAGGCAGCTATAGGGCTGGCTTGTCACGAAAGGCTGCAGAATGGCAGGCCAACATTTGTTCTTTTTGCTTTTGCAACCTCAAACATGCCGAGCCTGCCTTCAGGCCCCAGACCAACCCTTTGGCTGTAGCCGGCGACGGCCACAGCGTTGGGAAGGCGCGGGCGCCTGCCAGCGGACGGCCGACGCAACCCATCAGCAAGTGCAACGCAGGCCTCACCATCCGTGCTACTAGTAGCTCGTCGCCTGGAAAGAAGGCAGTTGGGAAGCTTAGCGTGAAGGCTGATCGAAGACTTGGCACGCACTGACGCGCTGCACTTGTTTCACCCCTGGTCGCTGGGATTGTCACGATTCAAAGATCGATTGAGGCCCGGCGCCACGCCCAGTTGGACAAAGCTGACGCCAAGCACAGGACTGACTGTGGTTTAGCACAGGCCAACTTGTTGCATGCAGCAGTCTTTCCCGCTGCATGCCCCCATTCCCCAAAAAGCGGTCAAAAAGCGGTCACACGAGGCTCTCAAAGGAGCTGAAGATGCTCAGGGGTCTTGCTGCCAATCTAATCCACATCCGGGGGCTGACCTTGACAAAGCAATTGGATGAAGGCTTGGCTTTCTCCTTTAGAATTGGCCCGGGGTTTCTGTTAGACAAGCTTGAAGCGACAACCAAAGAAATAACATCTCAAGCCCAAGTCTGATGAGGGGCTGGATGGGAATGACTTCTGCAGCTCGCGCGCCGCTTGCAAGCACCCTTCGAGTGTTGTGGCAGCAGAGAAGGCTTTGTCTTTCATGCACAGGGTGTAGAACGGGTCCTGTTTGCAACTTCTGGTTCAATATTGAAGGGCTGGAGAAAACCGTTGACTGATAGGTCTGATAGGTGGTCTCCCACTGTTGTGAATACCCTTAGGACAGGTTTACTAGCCGAACAAACAACGTCAGTCCTCCAAATAGGACGGCCGGGGAACTCGGTGCCGGACGAACTCGTTGAAGGTCTCACGGGCCGCCTTCCACCGCAGCAGCTGCTCAGCCCCGCGGGGCGCGTAGCGCCGGGCGAACGTTGCCGGGCCTTCTTCAGAGTTCCTGCGCGACCTCTTGGCCTTGGCGGGCTTCTCCTCCTCGGCCTCCTTGGCCTTGTTGTCATCACAGTCCTGAGAGTTGCGCTTTTCTTGGCTTTGGCGGGCTTGTCCTCCTGCGCCTCCCTGGCTTTGTTGTCCTCGCAGTCCTGAGAGTTTCGCGCCCTCTTGGCTTTGGCGGGCTTGTCCTCCTGCGCCTCCCTGGCTTTGTTGTCCTCACAGTCCTGAGAGTTGCGCGCCCTCTTGGCTTTGGCGGGCTTGTCCTCCTGGACCTCCCTGGCTTTGTTGTCCTCACAGTCCTGAGAGTTGCGCGCCCTCTTGGCTTTGGCGGGCTTGTCATCTTGGGGTTCGTTGGCATTGGGCTTGTCATCCTGGCGATCCTCGAAGCTGCGGGCCTTCTTGGATTTGCGGGCCTCAGCGGGATTGTCCTCCTGGCAGCTATCGCTGACCACAACCTCCTGCTGCACTTTGGGGCTTCGCTTTGCCCTACCCTTGGCCTTGGCTTTGGGCGGCGCCACAGTCTTGGCAACGGGGGTCTCCATGTCCAGGTTGACAGCCTTGCCACCCGGAGTCTGCACCAAGGCGTCGCCCGTGTCGCTGGCATCCTGGTCAGAGATGCTGCCGCCCTCAACGCACTCCTTCTTCCCACGGCCGCGGCCTCGCCCCCTTCCTCGACCCCGTCGCTGGTCTCGGCGTCGCACTAGCTCGGCCTGCGAGAGAAGCGGCCGTACGTGCAGCCAGTGTGCCCCTCGCAACTTAAAACTTACAAGCTGTTTAAACTCTTTCCTCGCCTCGCCAGTCGGAGCCTCCAGGTCCTCAACCTCAGGCGAGGGCTTGGCGGCCTTCTGTGGAACGTCTGAACACTTCGCACTCTTTGTCGTAGTCTCTGCAGGCTTCTCGGGCTTGCTCCTCTTGGGCTTGCCCTTCTCCTTCTTCGCTTGGCTCAGGTTCTCCTCAAACGCGCCTGTCTTCGCCTTCTTCTTCTCCCCGCCAGCAGCGTCCTCCGCATAGCGCTCCGCCAGCTTCTGCTTCTGCTCAGCTGTTGCCTTCACCGCCGCTGCTGCGTCCATCTCCTCCTGGTCTGACGTGCGCGCCAAGCGCGGCTCTTGCTTCTGCTCAGCGTCTGCCGTCGCCGCCACCTCCTCCAGCTCCTCCACACAAGCAGCCTGCTCAGCGCCTGCCGTCACCTCCAGCTCCACCGCACAAGCAGCCTGCTCAGCGCCTGCCGTCGCCGCCACCTCCAGCTCCTCCGCACAAGCAGCCTGCTCAGCGTCTGCCGTCGCCGCCGCCTCCAGCTCCTCCGCACAAGCAGCCTGCTCAGCGTCTGCCGTCGCCACCTCCAGCTCCTCCACAGAAGCAGCCTGCTCAGCGCCTGCCGTCGCCGCCACCTCCAGCTCCTCCACACAAGCAGCCTGCTCAGCGCCTGCCGTCGCCGCCGCCTCCAGCTCCTCCGCACAAGCAGCCTGCTCAGCGTCTGCCATCGCCGCCACCTCCAGCTCCTTCACACAAGCAGCCTGCTCAGCGCCTGCCGTCGCCGCCGCCTCCAGCTCCTCTGCGCAAGCAGCCTGCTCCGCTGTCGCCGCCGCCGCCTCCACCTCCTGTGCACAAGCAGCCTGCTCTGCGTCTGCTGTCGCCTCCAGCTCCTCCGCGCAAGCTGCCTTCTCCGAGGAGTTCCCCGCGCTCGCCTCCTGCGTCGCAAGGTCTGCCGGCATGGTCCCCCCGTCACCCGCCGCAAGCGTAGCGCCAGTGTCCGCCAGCCCACCTGTCTCCGTGGTCGCAGTCTTCGACAGGAAGTCCGAGGCACCGGGGCTCGTCTGCGTGGGGTCGTGAAGCAGAACTTCAACGGGCAAAGTGTCCGCTGCATCAACTCCTACCGCACAGTTGTCGGTGTTTTTGCCTGAAACCTGTTCAGCGGGGTGAAGTTGTTTTTTTGATCCCTGCAGAGCAAGTCTCCTCCATCGGGATTGCCTCCAGTCAGGATGTGGTGCCGGTGTAGCAACATCCTTCACAGTGGCAACATAAACAGTTAGGAGCTACCCCTGCATTTGTTTTCTGAGCAAGCATCTTGTACAAGAAGGGAACTTTTCTGGGTTGACCTTGTTCAGCGAAAAAGGGTTCCCACTCTTAAGCACAAAACCGCTGCGCAAAACAAGGGGGAAGAGCTCAGTCAACAGAATCCCCTCAATTGCAACTCAGGCACAAAGCGTGCTTTTCCGCGATGATCATTTTGAGGGAGGTGGCAACCAAAAAGAGAACCCGTCTTTTAGGTGTAGGCGTGCAGCGCTGTAAGCCGCTTCCTTTGGTTCCCCCCAAAAAATAAAACGGGACTGATTTTGGTTGACCACTTTAGCGGGGAAGCCCCAAGCCCAAAATACGTCCCTTAAAGTTGAAACACTTCGGGGCGGACTGATCAAAGGTGGTAAGTTGGGAGTTGTTGCTCAAGCAAGGCCTCCAACAAGGGATCTCCTCTTGTTTGCCAAGTGCCCCTGCTAGAGCCTTTCTCGGGCTGCCCGTTTCTATTGCAGAAGTGCAAATAGAAATGTTAGGGTTGATCGAAGATAGTAAGTTTGGTATTGCCCTGGAGCCACGAGGCAAAAAAAAACAGCTGGTCCTCATCCGTGCCATTTTGGCCATCAAGAGCCGCTCCCGCGCGTCACTATCATCGTCATCGCCCGCCGCCCGCTTGGCTCCGGCAGGACTTGATGACATGCAAGGCACGTCGGGAGGACTGGGGGAGAGATGGCTAGCTGGGCTCAGGTTGATCTGGGAAGGCTCATTGTCAGAAACGCTAGTGTTGCGTGAGTCAAGCAACGAAGGAGCTGCATCAACCGGTTCCTGGTAAGCATCCTGCATCGCTACAGACTCGGTGGAGGACTCAACAGACCCATCTTCTATGGCCAGAACGGTTTCAAGGGCAACATGAGGCTCTGCTTCAGCCGAAGTCTCATTGGGAACATTGGACTCCTCTTCCCCGTTTCCTTCATAATCTCCCCAGTGCTCACGAAACACATCCCACACGTGGTCCAGCTTTGGATCCTTGGGGTTTGGCAGGGAGTTCCACTCAAACACAATTAATAAGAAACAACGAGTTGAACTAGCAAGGCTGCCAAAAGCTGCCTAGCATCTCGGGGTTTCTCTGAACCTGCCAGGAAGCGCCGGACCAGGTGCGTAAAGGTCTTCTTCAAGCCCCAGCTGTCTAGGCTTAGAAGGGCTAAGTCAGCTTCCATGTTCATTGCAGACCTAAATGCCTTCACCTCAGGGTCAACTTGAAACATCCCCCACTAAAAACTGTTTACTTCGAACACCCTCCACCTAAAACTCAAAAGCTCAGTGAACATGTTGTTTGAAGCAGTTGTTTGAAGGCGCGACAAAACGAGTCCGACCCTGGCTGACGATCAGGTTTTACAAAGCGAAGCAAACGAAACAGTGGACAAATAAGCGCTATACACCGTAGCTGCTGCCAAAAGCGCGCAAACTATCAGAGCGGCAAGAACTCTGGTGGAACTGTGTGGAACCCACCTCAAACCCCCGCAGCCCTCGCAGAACCTCGTGGAACCCTGGTACAACGCTCATGGAACCCTCGAGAACCTGGTGGAACCCTCGAAGAACCTTAAGCCCGAACAACCTCGCAAACCTGGTGAAACCCACCCTGGTGAATCAAACCACTCCGCAGTGCTCGCAGAACTTGGTGGAACTCTGGTGCGGGCAGGTACCAGGTAAAATCCTAAAACACCAAACAAACCTGTTGGATGGGAATGCTTTGTCGCAACCCACCTGCGTACGCATCTTGCCGACAGGAACTGCGGCTGGAAGTGCTTGTTGTGGGCACCACCACTGCGCCACGCACCCAAGCGCTTCGCTATTCAGAACAGCTGCCTTCATACTGGGGTGCCCCACACAAGCTAGGCTTGGCCACCTTGTTATTTGCCCAGTCTGCCTAGCTCTTTTTCTGACAACTGAGTTTCCTTCCAAAGCTTCCCAAAGCAAATCCTCAGCCATGGCCAGGTGGGATTGATCCTGCAGCCTACGAGTGATCCGTGAAGCTGCGATGATAGGTCCGGCAAACCTTCTGCAGCCACACTAATGTATGTAACATAGTCGGGCCCCAGGCCTGCGTGATCTCAGCGTAGCCGATGTAGCCACACACACAGACCTACGTGCAGAATGACTGCTGGGCGTTATGGAGAACCCATGCCAGCCTCTTTCAGGAATAAAGTCATGAGCATCCATAGCCATTCGGCCACACGTACCTGCCGAGCAGGCTAGGGACGAAAAAGGGAGGAAGCGTGGGAGGGGGCGCACGTCGCAGGGACAGAAATGATGCTGTCTACAGGGACGGGCCAGGGCCGTGACAGCTGAGAGCATCGGATGCACCCGGCGGTCCCAAATCAAGAATCGCCGCTTCCCTGACAAAACCGCCGTTTCAAAACAAAACCTAGTTGTGCTTGAACAGGCTCTTTTTTTGCACCCTTTGGAAGGTGGAGGTATATATATATAGCCGCCAAAAAAAGACATACCCAAAAAAACCGCCGTCCCCGTGTGGGCCGTTTTCCGGTGAGTGAGGCGCCCACAAAGTCGAAGTCGGTGTCAAAGACCTCCGCCACCGCCCGGCGGAGCTGAAGGATCACCGAGTACTCGCTGAAGCCACGGATCTCCCGGACCTCCCCAGACATGCTGGAGACCTGCAGGTTGAGCGCCAAATCCATGGGGTGTTGTGAGGATCGTATATGTCAAGGGGTCAGATATGAAACCGTATGAAACAGGGTTCGCCCAAAAGAGACCTGCAGGCTTTTTGAGCTCCAAACTCGATCAGTCGCCCAACAAAAAGGACCCGGAAACAAAAGGTTCAGGCTTTTTGCACCAGTCGCCCGTTGGGGTTGTTTGAGAATTATCTTATATAATCAGGGCTCACCAAACATGAAAGAGGGTTCACCAAAAGAGACCAGCAGGTTTTTTGAGCGCCAGTTGCCAGTCGCCAATAAAAAGGACCCAGAAATCAAAGGCGATCACCTGTTGGAGCCAGGACCAAAAATGGACCAAGGGGAAAAAAAAAAAACAAAGGGTCAAAAGAAAGGCTTTGCGCAACTGATCAAATGACCATGGGTACATTTGCCCATTTAGCAGGACAGCAACCATCTTTCTGGTGGTTTTTCCCAATGTAAAGGACCTGTTGGTCATTCCCACCTGGCGGCAAAAGCTTCAAACGTCGAAGGTGTCCCTTAAGGTCGTACCTCTTTCCGACTACAGAGGCCGCACAGCTCCAGGTCAGGTCAAATTTATCCTCGGTCACAGGTCCTTGGGTAAGTGAGAATTAGTTTACATGAGCCCGGCCGCCTTCAACCCCCACTTTGAAATGGGCGAATCGACAAATGGGCCCACCACTTTGAAATAATCTGTGCAAATTGCACTCACAAAGGTCCAGTGAATCCATAATTACCCTTTTACAAAGGTGCCATTTTGGTGTGTCCCTTTTCTTTGACCAGGCATTCCACCAGTTGCCAAAGCCGCCTTTACGGTGATGGGCCCCCGCATGTTGCTGGTTCCACTCCAATTCTCCGCCACCACCCGTCGCTCGTGCTGCGCCGCGTGGCGCATGTAGCTCTCCTCGCGCTCGGGGCCGGGATGGTTTCGGGCCATTTCCTGATTCCCTGCTGAGCAGCAGCAAGACTACAACAAAAGAAAGCGCTAGCTTTTGGTGTAAAGGTTATAGATGGATTTAGAAGAGAAATCAAATGGAACTGTCAGCCCCTCATGCCTCAAGTGAAAATCTCTGAAGACGGGGTGGGTGGGCAAAGCGGTAGGCTGGCAGAGAAATAAGTGACCATTTTATTGTGATAGCTACTGCATCTGCAGTCATGCTTACTTCTGTTGAGCATTTTTCGAACTTGCAACAACGAAACAACATGTCATTCATCAGAGCCCATGCCGCCTTAGTGCACATCATTTCGACCTGTCTAGGGGTTGGCAGGTTCGTGAGATGCAACGGAAAGCCTTTTCAAGGGGATTCTCCGCGAGGGGAGGTTTCCTGCTACCATTGCGCCCCTGAGCCCCGGCTATTTGGATGGGTCTCCATCACTCAATTTCTGGGAAACATGTTCCCGGGCAACAGTGACAAGTGCGGTAACCCAGTAAGTAAGGTTCATCGTTTCCAAGTGACCTTTCGGGGGCTTTTGGGCCACAACTCACTTCCTCAGTTCATGGGCCAAAAAAGTAACCAAACTGCTTGTCTATGCCACTGAAATGATCCAACCCCAAAAAGTGACTTCAGTGCATGAATGAACACAGGGAGTGAGTATCTATCCATCTATCGACCTACCTACCTGCCTACCGGCCTACCTACCAACCAGTGCGTTGAGGTTACAGTAACTCAATCCCTACTCCTAAACTTGGTTGCTAGTGACCCCCCTGCAAAAGTTTCTCACTTCTTGCGGGTTTAGTGGAAAACCCCTTGATTTCCCAAAAAGCTAAAGTCCAAAGATCCAACCCAACAGCAGTCAAGTAAATCCTACTCTCCCCACTAACATGGCACCTGTGAAAAACATCTGGAAGATAACTTTCCTCTTGGAGGGACCCCCTGTCCCATGTTAGTGGGAGACAGCGTCTGACAGCGTACCCCTTACTTCCACGAACTCAGGGACGACTTCTTTGCGGATGCCGCGGATGCCCCAAAGCCGCCTTGGCCCGGGTGAAGCGCCACAGCAGAATGGCAAGCCAGGCCCAGGGCAGCGGGCACGACCTAACCAACCCCTCGCTAATTAGGTACCAACGGCAGAGTTGACTCCCGAAAAGCGGAAAACGACGCTTGACTTTGATTGTGTCATCTTTTGGACCTCACAAAAAAACAATGAAGAAACCCGAACAGCGTCATGGTAGTGATTTGTTTGTTCATCTTTGGCCCCGACTTGGAAAAAAAGAAGAGACCAACCGACAAAACGCTTCAAGTCTGAAAACTCAATACGTGAGTATCCCCCCGTTGCCACAACAAGGGAAAATGCATGGGAAACACTGATGCACAAACAAACAAAACAAACAAGCGACCAAACAAACAAACAAGCAAACAAACACAAACAAACAAACAAACAAAGAACCAAACAAACAAACAAGCAAGCAAACAATCAATCAAACAAGCAAACCAACAAACGAACGAACAAACGAACAAACAAACAAACAAGCAAGCAAGCAAACCGACAAACCACAAGCAATCGAACAAACAAACAAGCAAACAAGCAAAACATGTTCAGCCCGGTCAGTATGCGCCTCCCTCACCCAATTGGAACTCATTACGTCTTAGAATGTTATTGTGGATTGGATGCTGGTTCGCTTGCATTTTCTTAAGTGCCCTTGTTAGGGCTGACCATGTTGGGCTGAGATTCTATGCTAACCAAGGGCTCTGGGCAAGTTGAAAATGCCCCGTCCTGTTTTGGCCTCCCTTTGGGAAACCAGGAAACACATTGCCCATTTAGCACCCAGCTAACTAGTTGATGATTTTCAGTTCCCAGCAATTTGTGGCTAAGGTAGATGGCAGAGTTCCCCTCATTTGGTTTAGTCAGTCCCTTTACCCAGCGGGGTCTTTTTGCCACCTTTGGTGGAAAATTGCTCGACCCCTTCGTGAAGGATTCCTTTTTGAGGGACTTCGGCCATTTTCTCAATGGCAAAACGACGCCCATGCCTTTACCCACAGAAACGGACTTGAAGCATCTAACTTCACCCTCGTGTAGCTCTGGGCATTGGGCATTGACCTCCGTGATCCACCCGGCCGGTCACGCGAGCAGTTGCCCCGTTGCACGGCAGCTCGACATGCAGACGGGCAGCAAAAGGGCGAAGAACACCATGCAGCGCAAAGACACCGCCCCGTCCTGGCAAGAGCTGTCCCTGGCCTACCCATCCCCAAGTAGAACTTCCACGCGGATCAAATGCAAAGTTGAAAAAGACTTTATTTGGCCCCCCTCCCCCCCAACAAAAAACAAATGAAGGTTGCTTAAACAGCGGCTTTAGTTGAGGAAGTTTAAACAAGGCGTTGTCCAAGCCTTTGTAGCCCAATTCCATGAAAGGCAGCTGGAACTATGAATGAAATTCCAGGGGTCGCCCCAGAATTCCATAATTGCCTCAAACGCGGCTAAGACAAAGGAGCCATTGCAGGGGCGAAGAACCCCACGTGACGCTGCATTGAGGGCGGACAAAGATTGAATTTACAACAGCACCACAGGCCCAGAAAACAAAGGACGCCAGCGAAAGATCCAAACAACAAAATCAAAAGACGCAAAGGACACCACGGGGACCAAACATTTTTAGAAACCGTTACAAGGAAGCTGACATGGCACGTCAACTGTATCATGACAATGCCCCAAACTGATACCCGTCTACCCTGTTTCCAATAATCACGGGAGCTGACCGGAGGGTTTTGAAAGACTACCTTCCCTTTCTGAGAGCCCCCTGTGTCCACTTCCATGGTTGTTGGAAAGAGGCACAAAGGTTACAAAGGGAATATATACCATGTTTTTCCCTGGAGATAATGGCTTGGGGGTGGTGCAAACCATCTTAGATCATGTATTTGATGTTTGTTTCTTTTTCTCTCTCTCTCTTTCCGTGCCGTCGCATACGTAACGTCCACGGCTCCCTCCCGCCTCAGGGTCCAGGGTAAAGAGCATGGGCAGCTCGTGGAGCTCATGAATCCGTTCCTGGCGATTGCTACCCAAAAATAATATGTGCATATGTGCACATACGCACGCACACCTATACAGAAATAGCTAGACGATAAAAAATAGCCATATGATAGCTACTTTACATTATGTATATATAATTATCTGCATATACAATATTACAACATAATTAACAAAAGTGGGGATTGAAATGCCCTGCTTTATTGGCGCACGCCTTGATACATTCCAGGAAACTCCTAGGGTCCTGACGGTTGGGTCAACTCCCGAAGCGTTCCCACTTTCAACACGCGGGCAAGGGTGCGCGGGGTTCAACCGCTTCCATTTGCTTTCCCCCCCCTAGAAAAATGAGAAACATATTTCCAGCAGCGAAATCGATTCCTTTGAAAACCATCGAAAGGAACATGGACAACATATTCATTTCAGCAACTGGGACCGAAATGGGAAAGCCCTTTTTACTTATCTTTTCTATTTTTTCAGGTCCACTCACGACGTGTAAAAAAAAAGAGATGTTCCTCCAGGCCGGCGCAGGGCTCGCACCCGTCGGCGCCCAGCTTCTGGCCAATGGGGCAGCAGCACTGGCCTTGGCTTCACCCGAGCCGTGCCAAATACTCTTGTGTAAAAAAGCGGTCCTATGAACTTGCTTTCGCGGACCCTTTCGCGATGCTTTCGCGACCCCATGTTTTGCTTTCGCGAGCTTTGTTTTCTTTAGAATTGCTTTCGCAACGCTTTCGCGGCGGACTGTCACACGGCATGCAGGCTTTCGCGGGTATTTCACGGCGGGACCTTCTTTGGTTACTTTCGCGATAAGCTTTCGCCAGCTTTCGCGGCCTGCGCTTTGGCTTTCGCAGGGATTCTATAGGACACCCCCCTTTACTACTTTGTATTGTCAGGGTTTATGACGCTGCTCCTTACCAGGCAAAACGAAGGCCCATGCTATTGCAAAACGCTGTTTCATTGGGAAAAGCAAGTTAAAAGCGAGTTGTCTATGGCGTTCTTGGGATCCCTGTCAAGCTTGCCTTTAAACACCGATGGTCCCATGGTTAAAACAGCCTTTTGTTGGTTGTCCTTCAGTGTTTCGCTGCTGGTTTTAAACTTTGCCTTTGGGCTTTCTATGTCTCACGAGTTTCGTTGAACAAAGGGTGATCCCTTAAAGATGGAACTGCCGCCTGCCCAACATGGATTGTTTCCTTTTTTAGTTTCCCTGCAGGCCCCCACATGTCCAGCCCAAAGAAGGATCCAAGGGACTTACTTATGTACATGTGCACTTTATATATAAATATACGCGTATAATGAATATATATACATATATATATACGTACGTATGGTCAACCCGAGAAGTCTTATGTGTGAGGCCCAAAATACAGCCTTCCATTCCAGCAAGACCGCCCAAAGGGGTTCCAAGTGGCCTGCCAGGAAGGCGCTGCGGCAGTCCACAAAGCCGTAGTGGCTGCCTCCGGCGCCCGCTGGCCCCAGAAGCCGAAAGCAGGGGTGGCTTGGGATGCCGGCCCCATGCCCCTCACTTCGGATTTTTGGGGTCTGAGCCACCTACAATTGGGTTTGTACTCTGTTTGATCCCTAGTGTGGATGGACGAATTCCTGCACCACTTTGAAACCGTGATTGTTCGTTGGCATTTGCAGGGAAATCATCATTCCAGGGTTTCTTAGGTGGTGCAGGATTCTTCCATCCACAGTATGTGTTTTCTTTTTGAGGCGTATGCCGCCTAGCATGGCAACCAAACCCAAGTGAGGAAAGTCCATGAAATCAAGCAGTGAGCCTGAAACCCCTCCCCTTATCGACCCAGTTCCGATCGGTGAATGAAAAAACCGGCTGCCAAGGGAAAGCCGTGTTGGTCATTTCAGGTCGATTCGCTTTGGTGGTTTTCTGTTTCGCGGAATTGTTTTCCAGTTTTTTGGGGTATTTTTTCCAGTTTGTGGTCGGGTTGGGTTTGTTCTTGCGTTGTTAGGCTGCTGGGTTGTTTTACTGGGTTGTTGGGCTGTTGTTGCTTTTTGCAGTTTGGCTGTTGGGTTGTTGGGCTGGAAGGTTGTTTGACAGTTGGGTTCTATTTCTGCTGCTGGGATTCATGTTTGTAATTGGGTCAAGTTGTTCTTGGGTTGCTAGGCTACTGAGTTGTTGGGCTGTTGTTGCTTTTTGCTGTTGGGTTGGGGCTGTTGTTGGGCTGGTGGGCTGTTGGGCTACTGGGCTGTTGGGTTGTTGAGCTGTTGGGCAGGGTTTTTAAGCTGTTGGGCTGTTGGGTTGGGCTGTTGGGCTGGTGGGCTGTCAGAGTTGTCCGACTGTTAGGTCTGCCTGTTAGGCTTGCTGGGTTTAGGGTTTAGGGTTCTTTGGCATTTTTTTGCTGACCTGCTGGGCTCTTTCAGGGTTGTTCGACTTCTGGGCGCTCTGTTGGGGCTGTCAGGGTTGTTTGACTGCTGGGTTCAACTTCTGCTGCTGGGAATAGGTTGGGTTGTTGCGCCACGGGGTTGTTGGGCTACTGGGCTGTTGGGCTGTCAGGGTTGTTTGACTTTGGGTTCTACTAGCGCTGCTGGGAGCTAGGTTTGTGGTTGGGTTCGGTTGTTCTTGGGTTGCTGGGCTACTGGGGTGTTGGGCTCTTGTTGCTTTTTGCTGCTGGGCTGTTGTTGGGTTTAAGGTTTAAGGTTTAAGGTTTGGGTTTGGTTGTTGTTGGGTTGTTGGGCTACTGGCTGTTTGACTTTTGGGTTCTACTAGTGCTGCTGGGAGCAAGGTTTGTGGTTGGGTTAAGCTGTTCTTGGCTTGTTGGGCTACTGGGTTGTTGGGCTACTGGGCTGTTGGGCTGTCAGGGTTGTTTGACTGTGTTGGGTTCTACTAGTGCTGCTGGGAGCAAGGTTTGCTGTTGGGTTAGGTTGCTCTTGGGCTGTTGGGCTACTGGGTTGTTGGGCTGTTGTTGCTTTTTGCTGCTGGGCTGTTGTTGGGTTTAAGGTTTAAGGTTTGGGTTTGGTTGTTGTTGGGTTGTTGGGCTACTGGCTGTTTGACTTTTGGGTTCTACTAGTGCTGCTGGGGGCAAGGTTTGTGGTTGGGTTAGGCTGTTCTTGGCTTGTTGGGCTACTGGGTTGTTGGGCTACTGGGCTGTTGGGTGTGTTGGGTTCTACTAGTGCTGCTGGGAGCAAGGTTTGTGGTTGGGTTAGGTTGTTCTTGGGCTGTTGGGCTACTGGGTTGTTGGGCCGTTGTCGCTTTTTGCTGCTGGGCTGTTGTTGGGTTTAGGTTTGACTGTTGGGTCTGCTTGTTAGGCTTGCTGGGTTTAGGGTTTAGGGTTCTGGTCAACTGCTGGGTTCATGTCTACTGCTGGGATTAAGGTTTGTGGTCGGGTTGGGTTGTTCTTGCGTTGTTAGGCTGCTGGGTTGTTTTACTGAGTTGTTGAGCTGTTGTTGGTTTTTGCTGCTTGGCTGTTGGGCTGTTGGGCTGGAAGTTTGTTTGACAGTTGGGTTCTATTTCTGCTGCTGGGATTCATGTTTGTAATTGGGTTAAATTGTTCTTGGGTTGCTGGGCTACTGAGTTGTTGGGCTGTTGTTGCTTTTGGCTGTTGGGCTGGGGCTGTTGTTGGGCTGGTGGGCTAATGGCTGTTGGGTAAGCTGTTGGGCTGTTGGGTTGGGCTGTTGGGCTGGTGGTGTTAGGTCTGCCTATTAGGCTTGCTGGGTTTAGGGTTGAGGGTTTAGGGCTTGTGCTGCTGGGGCTGACCGGGGAGCTGGTGGTGTTGGGCTGCTGGCTGTTGGGCTGTTGGTTGGGTTCTTGGTTTTGCTGGGTTGTTGCACTGCTGGGCTGTTGGTTGGGTTCTTTGGTATTGTTTTGCTGACCTGTTGGGCTCTTTCAGGGTTGTTTGACTTGGGGGTGATTGACTGCTGGGTTCCACTTCTGCAAGTTTTGGGTTGTTGGGCCACTGGGTTGTTGGGCTACTGGGCTGTTGGGCTGCTGGCTGTTGGGTTGGGCTGTTGAGACGTTTAAAGCGCAATTCTTCGCGTATGTAACACCATTTGTGTTCAAAGAAAGAAGGACAGGCCACGCGTATGAAGCATGGCTTTCGTGACCATGCGTGAAGAAACAGTGTGACGTCAGCTCTGGTCATGTCCACCTACTCTACTCTCCGCACATTCCTACCAAGCGCAGCCCTCGCAACGCCAAGCGACACAAAAAAAAAGTTTGCTTGCATGCATGCTTGCTTGCTTGCTTGCTAGCTGGCTTGCTTCCTTGTTTGCTTGCTTGCACACTTGCATGCATGCTTGCTTGCTTGCTTTAAAAAAATGTTTGCTTGCATGCTTGCTTGCTTGCTTGCTTGCTTGCTTGCTGGCTTGCTTCCTTGTTTGCTTGCTTGCTTGCTTGCATGCTTGCTTGTTTGCTTGCTTGCCTGTTTGCACGCTTGCTTGCTTGCTTGCTGGCTGGCTTGCTTCCTTGTTTGCTTGCTTGCTTGCATGCTTGCTTGTTTGCTTTGCTTGCTTGCCTGTTTGCATGCTTGCTTGCTTGCTTGCTGGCTGGCTTGCTTCTGCGTTTGCTTGCTTGCTTGCGTGCTTGGTTGCCAACTTGCTCCAAATGCTTGCTTGCTGGCTTGCTGGCTTTCTTGCTTGCTTGCTTGCTTCCTTGCTTTGCCTACTTGCTTGCTTGCTTGTTAGCAAGCCCTCGGTTACGGCTAACCCCTTGCTTGCTTCCTTGCTGGTCTAACTAGAAAAAAATACGCCGAAAAACCGGAAAACAATTCCCCAGAAAATAGGGGAACCCATCGCTTTGGACAACTCACCTTGGGGAAAGGAGATGTTGGCCCAGGGTATGGGAGCAAAAGTCAAAAGAATCCTCGGCTTCAAATGGCAAACTGACACCTCTGGCCCAAGATCGAACTGAGGCCCATTTTAAGGCAACCAATGATCCCAACAAACAGCTCCAAAGACCCCAGGACAGCCTAAAATCTAATAGCCATATGAGTGTGGGGCATTGTTGCGTCCTGATTTCGTTGGAAACCAAGCCCTCGACCCGCGTGATATTGCGATATCCTCTGGCTCCACACTAGTGAAACCTAAGGGATGCCTGGGACAGTTGGATGTCGGGAGGCCAAAACAACGCCTTGAAAGGACCCGAATCCCAAGCACCAGCCGGTCCTCTTTGAACTAGCGAACCCCCGGAGAGCCATTGGTTTCACCAAGGCATACCAGCCTCAGGGACCCAAGAAAGTGTTCAGGAACGAGGTCGTCACCGGTTGCGGTAACTTGCTGATTGCCAAATATATGGGCCATGGTCCATCGTCGCAACTGTTTTCGTCATCATGCCTCGATTCCATATCGCCAAGGGCACATAATACCATGTTTAGTTTTTCTGAGGGTACCTTACTTGGGCTGGGCTGTTCAAAATGAAGAGTTGGCCAATCCTAATCCATAATCCCTATAGGAAAGCCACTACAAAGGGAACCCCTTGCGTAATCCCAGGTAAGGATTAAGGATTGCCTTTGAACAGCCCAGTCGGGCGTGTTGTCCGCCCTCAGAGTGTTACTCCAGAATTCCCGAAGCTGCTGAACGAAAGGCGAAACTCAGGTGCCCAATCCGTTACACAGAAGCGGGCTGAGTTTAAAGGGATACCAAAAGGAAGAACTCTACCTTCTGTCTCGACAGACACCCTACTTTGACAAAAACACGCCCTGCTTGGGCGAGGTGCAAGAGCCCCACCAGCTCGCAGACTCCGCCACCGGCTGACTGCCATTGCAAGCCTCCAAAAGAAAAAGAGACGCAAAGAAGCACTGTGGAAGTTGAATTTCTCAACTTCCTGAGGGGATGGGCCTCGGAAAAAGTCTAAAGACGTTTTCTTTTACCCCTAAAATGTCCTGCCCCAAACAACTTGAAGTCCGGGAACTCGGAGAAGTTCAGCTTATGAGTTGCCCTCAGCAAAAAACAAACCGAACGTAGAAACCGGTGGCCTTCGGCTGTGCTTGCCCGCGCGCAGAATTTAACAATTTGTCCGACGATCGGGGAGGGGGGATTCAGCCCCTAGAACCTTTTCTGGTCCCAAGGCAGAGTTCACGGCTTCTGGGGGTCCGAATCAAACTTGCCAATCACCCCTAGCAGCAAAACAAGCTGTTTGCTCTCGCTTCACCGCGGTTGGCAAAACTGGCCGGGAACCAGCAAGTCCGGAGCCGTACTCGAGACCATGTTTTGGCTTTCCTTTTGGCTTCCCGGTTGATCAAGGAGAAAAGGGTTCCTTCAAACCAATTGCATTACTTCGAACAATCCCCACTCAAAGAAATGTATGACCCAACTGGACTGCAATCACGCAGGCACCAAAAGGATCAACAAATGGGCGGAGGTCTGTTTTTTCAGGGTGCCATTTTCACGAGGTTGCATGAATCCCCATGCAAATGATGTGCACCAAAGGACCCCTGGCACAAACATAAGCACCGTGATGATTTTTACGCAGCCCAAAACAGGTCGCCTTTGGTTTGCCTTTAACATACGGTTCAGCACGGGTGAGCCGAAAAAAATGACAACCCCACATGCATGGGCTGTCCAAATCGTGGCGCCGAGCCAAGGACATTGTTTTCCTCGTGTCCATTTCCACCAGGCTAAGCCAGGGTGCCCTCAAAACAGACACACGACCCCTCAATTTGCTAGCCTCCATTGGGGGTCTAATCAAAATCTGTAATCCGCTTAATCCTTGTTCTGGTTGGTAATCTTCTTCATCCGTAATCCGCACTGCAAATTGCGGGTCAACACATCAATGGAGCATGGGAAATCTATGCAACCCATAATTCGTAATACGCAAACCGCACAATCAAATACGCAAAGCATATAATCCGCAATCCGCAAATCATGGGGGATTAGGCTCCGAACAAGCCTGCAAACCTACCAACCTACGCAATGGTGCCCTCAAACAAAAACAACACATATTTGTAATACACGTACGTATGCATATTCGTACATGTACTATCTATGAAATATTATATATGTAACATACTTCCATTTGGTTAAGACCCCTGCCTGGGAAAAATATTGCCACGATTGAAAAAAAAAACCTTTTAAAACCAACAAGGAATCATACATATATATCTACATATATATATGTGTGTATATATATATATATATAAACTTAAGCAACTGGAAGCGTATCTGTATGCATATTTTAATATGAGAAGCCCTTCATTTGGTCCCCTGCCTGGAGCTTCCTCGGCAGCTGCCTCGCCGCCGCCGCGTCCATGGCCCGGTGGTAGTCGCTGCGTTGTCCCGTCCACCACTCGAAGTTCCCCGTGCCCGTGATCCGCGGCTCGAGGAACTGGTCCCAAGAGTTGGCGTCGGGGTAGATGCGGGGCATTGAGTCTGGTTTATTCGGGGGGTCCCACGTGTTTTGCTTTTTTTTTGTGGGTTTGTCAGAAAGCTCCCTATATCTCCCCTTAAAACATCACCACCAAGGGGCGCTCACCATTCATAGGCAAAGAAGGTGATGTTTCAAACCAGCAAAAAGGGAAATATAGGGACCCCTGGTAGATGCGGGGCATTTGTCTGGTTCGTTTGGCGGGGTCCCGCGTTCTTTTTTTTTGGGTGGGGGGGGTTAGGTTTGTCAGGAACCAAACTGGAAAACCGCCACTCTCTGTTGGGTCGGGGGGGGGGGGGGGACCGGGGCGTTTCTTTTGGAGAGGTGCCTTCTTCGGTCTTTCTTAACGAGAACCCAAAGGACAACACCCATTTTGCCACACCCGGAATTGTCTACAGGAAATTGTCTACAGGAATCCAGGTTCCGAGGTTGGCATGGAACCAAAGATGGCTTGTTCAACTGCTGGGGGCAAGCTGAGGTACGGATCGGTGAGAGAAAATACCTAACACAAGTTCCCAAGTGTGGGAACTTCAAGCCATGCCCAATCAAAAGGAATTGGCGCACTGGAATTCTTGCAGGAAATCAGCTTCCCTCTTCTCACTTGCTGAGTAGACGGACCCCAAAAAAAGAAACGATCTACGTACCACTAAAATGGTCCAAACCCAAAAAGTTTCAAGTCCAAGAACTCGGGAAGTGAGTCAAGTCTTGGTGGTTTGGATGGGTTTGGAGGCGTTCCGCCAGTCTCCCATTTCCACATTTCCAACTAGGGGTTACCTGCAAGAAATTGGCCCAATACCAAGTCCGGAAAAGCCGGCTTTTCAGCTGGCCGTGTTTCGAAGCAGGGTGTGGCCACTTTTTGGGGCGGGAGCCCCAAACCAAGGACACCCCCGAGAGTGCCCCAACCTATGCTGTGGGCCTTCAAAACTCTCAGACTGTCTCCAAATCCCGGTTCCAATTTCGGCTCAATTTTGGGTGTCTCAATCTCCCTTCAAGTGGTGGCTGAGTCAGTTGAGTGTACCTTCAAAGCCACCCGACAAACGGGAATTACCCTCAAACAAGACCGCCCCGCCAATATTGGGCAGCTGGGCACGTGTCAAACTGGGGAGTTGGACCCTCTCGCGGCAATCGGAAACAAGCTAAACCATTGCAATCCATCTGAGCATGTGGGAAGGACCCCCCCAAACCAAAAAAAAAAAACATGTTGCTTCCATTTAGTCAACCCGCAATGGGCACCATGTCTGCTCCAAAGGCCCGATTTTGATGGTAGAGACCTGTTTGTCGACCAACCAAAGGAAGCCAAGGCTGTTGCTTGGGCTGTTGCCGGCTGCCGTCACCCTCCCCCCCCCCACCTCGCCATACCCCACGCTGGGCAAGGCCCCGCTGCGAATGGCCCAGGCCACCACTGCATCCGGACTCTGATCCGGAACCAGCGGAGCTGCGTAGAGGCAGGTGATGGAGCAGCTCTTTCCTGAGTGCCAAGCACTTAAGCCTTAAGCTTCCCTCAATGCTTTCAAAACAAGCCCAAACTTTCTAGTTACCACTAAAACGGTCCAGGAACTCGGGAAGTGAGACAAAAAAGGCGATTTGGAGGCGAATGGGTCGGTGGTTTGGTGCTTTTTCGCAGGGGTTGCCCATTTGTTGCCCTCTACAAGAACCAGGGGTTCAAATCCCCAAACCACCAATCCAAATCACCAACTAAGGGATACCTGAAAGTGGATGTGTGTCTTTCTCTTTTTTTTGGTCATGCCCTCCCAACTAACTTGGAACCTGACGTTCGGTGGGCCATTCTGCTTTTAAAGGGACCCCCGAAGGTCGGGTTCCATGTTAATAGGTGGGAGGGTATTTAGGATGCAGAGTGGGGAATGAGGCAAGCATAAATGGCCTCGGGAAACTGCAAAAAGCCTTCCCACGTTTGTCGTTGGGGCATGGGGTGGGCCCTAATGAATATATCTTTCTCATGTGAAAATCTGCCAACACGCGACCTGTTTTCAGCCATGCTTCTCACCCCCCCGCCACCCCCTCCGCCACCTCCTCCACCTCCGCCAGCGCCGGACAGCCGCCGGCCATCGACATGGAATTGGCCTCCTCTGAACTCGGGGAGGTCCTGGACTGACAGCAGCGGGCTGCCGACGATATCGCCATCCTCCTGAAGGAAGGGGCAGCAACAACGACGGTGTCATAGACGGCAAGAAGAGCAAAAACGAGACCAGCAGCTGCAGTAGCAAAGCAAAAAGCAACAAGACAAGCTTGAGCAAAGAACAGCAAACAACAACTGCCATGACGCAGCAGAAGCAAACCACACATACCAACGCTCGGATAAGCAGCCCAAAACAGGCCACTCTCATGCATGCTGACCCTGGATTCTGCGCAAACTGCACGTCAAATACCTGGAGCAGGAATGAGGAACCCATGGGTTGGGACTCAACCCAAGGTTGCTGTAATTTCACCGGGGATGAAACTCGTTGAGCACCAACCTTCATTTGGATCCCCGGCCTGGAGATTCGCCTTCTTATAGCACTTCGCCTGCGAAACGATACGAGAAATGCCTGCGACAAGCAGCCTGGGATGTTCCAATTCGGGCATCCCTAAGCCTAACCCGCAAGTTGCAGTACACCACGGCCTGATCGAACAGAAAGACAATCAAAACACTGCAAGAGGAATCGCCCAATGTGCCAGTGCAACTCTTTCAGGCCTCCCCGCACAACACCAACTCTCACCACAGCTGGGACTGATTATAGTGATTAATCCTTAGGCCGGAGCACGTACTCAGCGTAACAAACAGCTGACCTACATGGTTGCAACGGATGGCCTGCGAAGCCCCTGGCTAGCAAACAAGGTCACCACTGAAATTCTCTGCAGAACGTGCAGAATACATCTAAGACATGAAATCCCAAGTGAGGCACCTCCACATATGTTCGATCATGCAAGGGTCCCTACATTTCCCTTATTGGTGACGATAGGGGAAACCCCGGAACAACAAAAAGAAAGAAGAAAATCAATAACAACAAAAACTGTCATACCCCCGGAATCGGTGGAATCGCTCGCCAACTGCGCCCGGCCCTGGCGCATTTCGCAGCGCTGCAGTCGCTGCTGCAATGCGCATAGGCGCCCGCGCGGTCCAAATCCAGGCGTGCGTTGTCCAGCGTCACTAGCCCCGCGTCCGCCACCTTCGGACAAAACGAATAGACCAAACCCTTGGGAAAAGGGTATAAGCCCCCCTCCGGTATGTGTCGCACTCTTGGTGATTGGCCATCAACTCAGTTGCCCAAAGGACCCAAAAAATAAAAGGCTAACCTTTTGGAGCCATGCCAAGAAGGGAAAACTGAAAGGTCAAAAAGGTCGGCTTTGAACAACCGAGATAAGTCTGCGTTCAAACCAACCTGAAAAGGGTACCGACTCAACAAAAACAAACACCCATACCATGTTTTCCCTTGCATGCACAAAGGGGGCCTGTCACCTGCACGGGGAACCTGAGCCGAATCTCAGATCCCTCGCCCGGGGTTCCGTAAAGCCCGAAGCAGCCTACGGCCATCGATTCTTCGGCTTTCACCTCCCGTGGTCAAGGGGAAGAAGGGAGTCATCGGCTCAAATGGACACCGCGCTGAGAGTCAAAGAGAACACGAAGCGCCAAAAAGGCTTTGCCCTGCCCTTGATTTTAAAGGAAGCCCCGGGGAAAGTGCAAAACTGCAAGGTCCAAATATAGAGAGCCTTGCCGGCTCAAAGGACGCGTCGGCAAAAGTCGAGTTCTTGCGTCGGTAAGGAAGTATGCCAGATCCGAGGTGCAAGACGAAGCCTACCTCTGCGGATGCATGGAGCACGTTAGCCTCTGCAAAGTACATGTACGGATTGCTCCGAGGAATCTGGGGTCGAATCAGTGGAAGTTTCGCGTCCCAAGGGAAGCCGTTGCAGCTTGCAACTCGCCTTCACCCCCAGAAAGCCCCGCGGCGCTGGAAAAAATGAATCCCGCCCCCAAACCCCGTCACCCTTCGCCTTCTGCTCAGAGAAGTCGCGGAGGCTGAGCCGCAGCGGCGCATTCAGCTGCATGAAGGATTGCACTGCGCCATCGGAGCCCAGCGAGAAAGCCACCAGCCTCGTGGGAAGCCCAAGGCCCAAAGGCCCAGGCCGGGGGGTTCAAAACAAATTAGCCCTGGGAGAAGTCAGTGAGGGTATGTGCCAGACTAGGGGCCCTGGTTCCAAATGATGCTTGTCCTTTGGTTGCCCTTTAAACTTTAAAGCAAGCGGTCAGCGGCACCCTAAACACAAACGCGAACCCATATGCAAGCCAGGGAAAGAAAGGATAGGCCATTGCACGTGCAGGGCATCCCAGACTTTCCACCTGAACATTCCTCCAAGATGCTGTCTACTTTTTTGGTCTGGTGGGAAAGGTCCTGCTTCAGCTGGCTGAAGTGCTTTTGCACCCTGCCTCAAATAAAGAATATGCTGGAGCACTGTTAGGAACCTACAACCCTTCTTTGTGGAGGAATATTCCAACAGAATCTGCCCATGATGGCAAAATATTTAGCTTTTCTTCGTAAGAAACAGGGTGTCTGGAACAATCAATGATCCGTTCACCTTTGGCGCTTGGGACCTTAACGTTGAACTCAAGTCAGTCACGATTCTAGGAGCAACGTGTTAGCGGCTCTTGAAGCCCTCTCGATACTCCTTTTACCATGAGGTAGACATCGTGAGATTCAACAGGGGAAACACCATGAGCGGCTTCTTCTACCTCAGGTTTTGCCCAATGTAAAGCGATTCGTCAAAAGATAACCCTGAAAAGGACACCTTTTCGCGCCTGAATTGGAAGAGAAACCCATCAGAAGGAATAAAGTCACCCTCTGCTCTTGTTGCATAAGCTTGAGGCGACCCCTTGCGAGGCAAACAGTCCCTCCCATAAAAACTAAATACATGTTTAACCCCTTGTGTTTGCAGCCCGCAAAGGATTCGAAACCTGCTTTTCACAGTGCTCCAACTAATTCTTTCTGAGGGCGAATCAGAAAGTCCCAACCTGCCTGATATTCAATAACCGAGCGGCAGCAAGGTCGCAAAGATCGCGATCACCCAGCGCACGCGGTCAAGGCAGTGAAGAGGGTGGTCGAATCTGCAAGTGAGACACCCTCAAAGTGACTCTTATCCCCCACATCGAGCGAACCTTAAAGTGTGAAGTCATATCAAGAGAAATCCCAGCTCTCCTCAGGCTCAGGTGTGTCTTGTTTTGAGGGTAATTACCCTGTTTGGGCAGTCTTCAATAATGGGAAACCGATCAAAAAACCGCTTGTTTTTGGCAGTCTCCCTGACCAATGTCCTTCCAAATTCTCACGGGTTGGCTGTGACTCAGGCGTGTTGAACTCCTTGTAAGAAGGGAAAACCGACTTTACTCCATTGGCAATTGGATTCTAGGGACCCCGCCCAGCCTGCCCGGAATACCCCGACCTCGCACCTCCCCCGCCCCCCCCCCCCCCCCCCCCCCCGCCCCCTTGCCAAGGCCTGGGGAAGAAGGCAGGGCTCACGCCCTTGCAAATGGCCAAGGCGGAGAAGGCCAAGGCCAGAGGGATCCAACAGATGCTCCAAGTCTTCTCCTGGCGTTTGGGATCGATCCAGCCTGGGTTCCCTTTTGCATTGCTTCCACGTCACCTGCTGAGCCACGGTTCAAAGTGATTTTCCGTAAGCCCCTAGGGAAAATCACTGCCATGTCCTTGCAGGACAGGTAGCTCCTTAGCTCCCTCTTCAAAGACCGCTAGGGGCCATTCTCAGAGCCCCCCTAGGTCCTCCAGTAGAGAGGTTGGAATAAGGGTACCCATTTTTCTGTAGTTTTAGTAGGGGAACCCTCCCCCAAGAAAGGGGAAAGGGGCACTACTGGGAGACCTAGCCCCTAGGCAACTCCAATTTTTCTCCCAACGGCTCGCTTGGGCCAAGGCGCCCAGCCCAGCCGCGTCAGCCACAACCAAGCCGCTGGCAGCCAGAAAGCGGTCATCACCAGCGGCCTGAACGAACTCACGGGATGGGGCACTGGGTCACTGGATTTCCCCGAGGCAAAAGTTGCAATCGATTGGCGGTTTCCAAAATCGAGAGACTTCCCCCCACAGGGATGGTTTTAAACATAACTTGTTGGTTGCCACTTTTAGGTGAGTGACCCTGCATGATATGATTCTTGGAGAAAACAAGGATCAACATGGCTCAACGAAACAACAAATAGATACACACTATTATGCTGGGAAAGTGAACGGATGTCGTGAACAATGCGGATGTAAATGCCGAGCGATGCAAAAGAATATGCCCAGGTGGCATCTCCGACTGGAATCTCATGCCGCACACATCCAACAACCACTCCACGCCACACCAGAACCTTTCCATCCCCATCCGAAATCGGAGCTCTTGCAGCAACCGCGCGTGCCATCCAGCAATACCCCTCCGTAGCCTTATCCAGCAAGCGCCCCACAGAAGCCCCGAGCCTTCTCAACCACCACCCCCAAGCCTATCTTTATGGAAACCTTGTAGATTTGGCTAACAAACTTCATGGATTCGTCTTGCCAGGTGGCCTCCCCAACAAGCTATCCAACTGCTTCATGAAACCCTCCCACATGCTCCAAACCTTCCGGAATCCTCCAGAACCCTCCGTGACCCCGCAACAGCTCTGTGGAACGCAAAAGAAAGGACACCTAGCCAACCGCTCCATAGCCCTGCAACCTTCCAAAGCTGTCCGGACTTTGGAACCTTCCGGTCAGATCTCCTCAGAGCTCCTGACTCCGGAGCTTTGCTGACCCCAGGCGCTGGCAACTTCCACGGCGAAAGCGAAGGACCGGTCCATGAATGGCTCAACTCCAGCGAGGAATCTCAAAACAGAACTCCCAGAAACCCTGCGGGAAGTGAGGCCAGGCGGCCAGAGAAATGAACCCCGCCTGCCATGGAAGTGCAAGGCGAGAGCCATGGATCCGCGATGCTCGGTCAGGCGCAGGTTCATGCGGGCAGTCGATGCTCCGATTTCAATAGGACATGTCCTTGTGTGGAAACAAGTAATTTGACACCTCATATGGGCAGCACATGGGTAGACATGATGGGTCTGGAAGAAGGCTCTGGAAAGGTAACATCCTGATAGTTTCCAGTTTGGCAAATAGCGACATGTTGGGAGGCCTCTATTTGGGGGAGGCGGGAGTCTTCTCTCCTGACCTGTTCATCCCTATCTCACTTCCTGAGTGGACTGGCCAAACAAAGTAACCAAACATTGTGTTTTCCAGTGTACCACTAAAATGGTCTTCCCAAAAAGTCTGAAGTCCAGGAGTCAGAAAGTGAGCTCTGCTTTTCAGCCCGCTGTACGCTCGTCCCTTGTGCTCGCTCACCCCTTGAGCACAGCACAAGGTCGACCGACCCCACTTGTGACCTGGCTCACTCCGGTCGCCTCCACCCAACAGCAAACACATCGCTGAGACAGCAGGTGCTGAAGTAGTCGTCTTTTTTCACAGCCGAGAAGGCTCTGGCCCTTGCGTGGAAACCCCTAACTCACATGCCACATCTGTATATAAATAAATATATATATATATATACACATACGCATACATAAACACTGGCATCCTGCTTGAAGAAAAGCAAGTGAAAACAGGGTGGCAGGCCCTAAATGTTGGCTTCACAACAACGCCTGGGGCCGAGCTCATTCCCTCATTCCCATACCCCCAAGTCATTTGCACCCATCGCTGCCCCAAGTCTTAGGGAAGCATTCGCGGAAAAAATGCCATGGGGAAGACTGAGCCAGCACTCGCTTCTTGAGACTCCACGATCCCAGCGCGCCATAGATGCGATGAGGATGGCCGCCTGCTCCTGAGAGAAGCCCAAGTACACTTCAATTCTGCATGGTCTTCCCGTAGCACCTCTCAGATGTGTCAGACAGCCAAAAAACAATTGGGATGAATCAAGCCGCAGACCGATCCAACGGAAAACCCTACAGCCCAAAGTAGGGTTGCATGGGGTAGGCCGGCTCATTCTCAAGCTTATTTGGTTTCCATTTGTCTTCGCTTTGATTCGCCGAATCCAGGGACTTTTTCCACAAATCATGCTGTGAATGTTTGAAGGCAACCAGTGCCTCTTTGTCCCCTCCTCTTGCTTCCCCCCCTCCCCATAGAGCCGGTCCTGGTGGTTTTGCGACGGGCAATCCAACCTGCGCTGCTGCAAAGCACGAGAGTGAAAAGTAGCACATGTAGCACGATCACGGTAAGAATATATATATATACATATATATATATGTAAATATGTACATTATGAATATATTATATATATATATATATTTATATACAGGTCTATATATCCCTTCATGGAGCGCGGCGACTTTTCCTGGTTATATACCGCTATCATCAACCCAACCCTCATAAAGCAGAAAGCCAGCCTCGGATGCACCGGCCAGCCAACTCCAAACAAAAACCCTAACCCTAACAACCCTGAAAACCCTAAACCTAAACCCTGAACAACGTAACCTAAAGCCTAAACCACCAAAACCCTAAACCTAAACCCTAAAAGCCTTTAACCTAAACCACAAAAGCCATAAACCCTAACCCTAAAAACCCTGAAAAAACCTGGAAAACCTGAAAAACCCTGAAACCTAAACCCTAAAACCTTAAACCTAAACCCTAAAAACCGTCAACCTAAATCACAAAAAAACCTAAACCCTAACCCTAAAAACCCTAAAAACCCTGAACCTAAACCCTAAAAGCCATAAGCCCAACCCTCAAAACCCTGAAAACCCTATTTAAACCTAAACCCTAACTAAAAGCCCTAAACCTAAACCCTAAAAACCCTGAAAACCCTAAACCTAAACCCTAAAAACCATAAACCAAAACCCTAAAAAATTAAACCTAAGCCCTAAAAACCCTAGACCTAAACCCTAAAAACCTTAAACCTAAAAACCCTAAACAGAAGAACCCTAAGCCTGCCAGGAGAAACATACAGCATAATAAGACCTTGTGGGCGACACGTATGTTTGTGGGTATACATATATATATATATATGTGTGTGTGTGTGTGTGCGTGTGTGTGTTGGTGAGGTGAAGGTGGAGGTGTGGGGGGTTGGGAATAGTTAAAGAAACCTGCCTGAAACCGTACACCCAACTTCACCTTCCATCGACCTTGGACCGTCAATATTCGAGACTGATAATCAGTGTCAGGATCAACCACATGAAACTTATCTGCCTCCCTAAACAGTGCGAGGGATCTCTCACCTCTCTCCGAGTCTCAGGTCGAGTTGGCAAGCTGGCAAGCTTGCAAAAAATCCTTTCTGGTTACAGGTGACCGGGAACGTCAAGGCAGTGTTGGGAAATTCAGAAGCACTAGACGTCCAACAAGCCTATGGGCTTTCCAATAAGTCATGTAGAAGTGTCTCCAAATAGGAATCGGAGCCCTACAAATTGACTCAAGTTCCCCGGTAAAGCAGGCCAAACAAGGCCACCACCAAAATGAAATCCATATCTTCCGGACAGCCCCCCCCTGCCCAGTTTTCTCTGGGTTTCCGAGAAGGCGAGACACTGGAATCGAGCGCTCTCTCGATTCTGAGCTCTTCGCCTGGGCAGGTTCTTGGAGGCTTGCCGCGCTTGACCCGCCAAGTCCTTCCGCATCTGCAGCTGCCTGCCCAGCGGAGGCGCGACGCGATGCAGGCTGAGACCTCCCCAGTCCCCCAGTCCTGTAGCTCTAAATGTCTTCTCTGGTGCGGATTTGGGTGTGTTCCAAACGTATAGGTACCCAAAATGAAACCCTGGCAAATGGAAACAGAGGCACAAACCTGCGGTCCCCAGTGTCCCCAGGTGGTTTAGCTTTGACTCATACCCATTTGTGGTTTGGAGTTCCGCGGTGGTTTCCCGACAAGACTCTTCAATGGACAAGTTCGGAGGGTTGCTCGAAGTTGGTTCTGTGTCAAGACTGAAGGGCCGGCCCTCGCTTTCCGGATTGTTTTGCAAGGTTGAACGAGTGCGTGATGTTGATAAGCAGCCGAATGAAACCGCATGCTAGGACATAGGACCGAGAAAGCAAAACAACAGCCTGAGCTGGGCGGTGTATATGCAAATTGGTTCAAAGTTGCGTACTCAGAAGGTGAGCATCTCCAGCTTGGCATGCCAGCGCAAGATCTGGCAAACACACCAGGTCACCAGCACACAAACTCAATGCGACCCCCGTTGTGTCAGGAGAAGGAAGCAGCCAGCTCAAAAAAAAAGAGTCCACCCATTGTCTTCGAAACTCCTGGCAGAATACATCGCGGTTCAAGGACCAGCTTGACTTGACACACAGACACGCACACACACACACAGACACACACACCCACCCACCCACCCACCCACCCACCCACCCACCCACCCACCCACCCACCCACCCACCCACCCACCCACCCACCCACCCACCCACCCACCCACCCACCCACCCCCCGCCCGCCCACGCCGCCCGCCCGCCGCCGCCCGCACCCGCCCGCCCGCCCGCCCGCCCGCCCGCCCGCCCGCCGCCCCCGCCCCCGCCCCCCCCGCCCGCGCCGCCCGCCCGCCCGCCCGCCGCCGCCCGCCCGCCCGCCGCCCGCCCGCCCGCCCGCCCGCCCGCCCGCCCGCCCGCCCGCCCGCCCGCCCGGCCCGCCCGCCCGCCCGCCCGCCCGCCCGCCCGCCCGCCCGCCCGCCGCCCGCCCGCCCGCCCGCCCGCCCCGCCGCCCGCCCGCCGCCCGCCCCCGCCCGCCGCCCGCCCGCCCGCCCGCCCGCCACGCACGCACGCACGCACGCACGCACGCACGCACGCACGCACGCACGCACGCACGCACGCACGCACGCACGCACGCACGCACGCACGCACGCACGCACGCACGCACGCACGCACGCACGCACGCACGCACGCACGCACGCACGCACGCACGCACGCACGCACGCACGCACGCACGCACGCACGCACGCACGCACGCACGCACGCACGCACGCACGCACGCACGCACGCACGCACGCACGCACGCACGCACGCACGCACACATGCACACACGCACACACGCACACACGCACACACGCACACACGCACACACAGACACAGACACAGACACAGACACAGACACAGACACAGACACACAGAGACACACACACACACACACACAGAGACACACACACACACAGACACACAAAGAGACACACACACAGAGACACACACACACACAGACACACACACACACACACACAGACACACACACACACACAGACACACACACACACAGACACACACACAGACACGCACAGACACACACACACACACAAACAGACACACACACAGACACACACACACACACACACACAAACAGACACACACACACACAGACACGCACAGACACACAGACACGCAGACACTTACACATACACATACACACACACACAGCAACCAACAGAAAAGTAATCGTTCTAAGTCATCTGTTTTGGATTTTGCGATTGGCTTAGTACTGTCTGACTCTAATCTGGCATTGGGCGGCAAGGTGTCTGGAACAGTAAGGGTTCACTATATACTCAGGGGGTTCCGTCTCGATCTATAAGCGTTTCACGCTGTCAAGGGGGTGTATTCCCCCTTAGGTAAGTGGCATAACCTCCATGCCTTCAAGCCCCAATAGCACAAAAGGCTCCCGACTTGGGGTCTGAACGCCTCACACCAAGCTTCCAGAAAATCAGCCTGCCTGTGATACCAACGTGGCCCTACGCACAGCCCCAAACCCAACTTGCCACCACAGCGCTCGCGGCCCGCGCCTCATGACCATGATGCTAAAGATCTCATCCCCGGCCTGGATTCGTGAGATCTCAGGGCTTACGGAAGGCCCATGCGATGTATGAAAATAGGGGCCTGAACAGGAAAACAACAAACACCCCTCGGTCGCTTTCTGCTCCCCTGCTAAAAGTTTAACTTTTCGTGGCTTAATGGGAAAACCCATTAGTTCTCAAAAAGTTAAAGTCCTAATATCCAAGCAAAATGCACCAAAGACCCGCAGAGAATCAACCCCGTGGCAAAATCAAGATGGGCTGCTAAGGGCTGCTTAGCGCACTTCTAAGGGTGCTGGACTTGGAGTTTCGCGCTGAGTCCTGGCCAAGATGAACGCATTGCTTACCCAAGCAAGGACTTAAGGAAGAAGAAAAAAAGTGGCAAGGTCGGTTCCCCGAGTATTGCAAGCAAAACAACAACCAACCATGGCAAACTTTGCGCTTTTGGTGTGTCCCGAAACCTCTCCCACCTAATGGCAGTCCCCCTAATGATAAAAACAAGTTGTCCAAAACACGGGGCCCCCCCAATACTGAATTAGAATAGCTAAAGGGGACCCCTGCCCTCAGTCACCAAGCACTACTTTTTGAAAAAAAACAAAGGAACAAGTTGCGGCTCCCTTTGAGCCCCCCTGCTGGAAAACGAGCATCCGCGAACTTGTTTTCCCGCCCCGAAAGCGGGGTACTTTTTGAACTAAACCTTCCTGCCTTTCTTCTGTCCGTCCCTGCGCTGTACTTCCGCTGCACGAGTCATGGCTCTCTCTCTCTCTCTCTCTCACTCTCTCACTCTCTCACTCTCTCTCTCTCTCTCTCTCTCTTTCTGTCTCTCTCTCCCTTCCGACCAGCCAACCTAACCTCTTGGTTTCATGTGCTTAGTTGGTTGCTGGAAAGGGTGGAAGGACCCCTCTGCACTTGCTGTGGGTCCAATACGGAAAATCGGAGCTGTTTCAATCAAAAAGTTAAAGTCCAAACATCCCTTCTTGGTTGACGTTGGAAGGGGAGCAAAAAAATACAATTTAGCAGTTAAGTGGGGATTTCCCACTAAACCAAAATAAGCCAACTATGCCTTACCAAGTAGCAACAAAGAACTCCTGGAAAACAACTTGGCTCATGACCTCCGCGAGACAAAGTCAGTCCTTTCTGCAACCATTTCTGGGGTACCTAAAAAAAACACGTGCCGTTAGTGACACACACACACACACCCTCTTTGGGGTCCTTCCGCCAATCTGCAAATAAATGCAAATACGTTTCCCACACTTGGGATGTGGGCACCTTCGGAGCCACATCTTCACACAAAGGAGGCAAGCCTTTTCGGAGGCAGGCAAGGGCAGCCCTACAAAATGGGTGGCAGCTTCCAACCGCTTCCCGAAAGGGATGAAAACCGGAGCAAAGGAGACCCCTGCCATAAATCCGCCAACGCCAGCCCTAAATCCACCCACCAGGCCCTAAAGTCCTCCAGTAGAGAGGTTAGAATAAGGGTGTGTAGCGCGACGTAGAGACGAAAACCAGCCCTAAATCCACAAAAAGCAGCCCTATATCCACCAAAACCTCCGCCAAAACCAGCAGCCCTAAATCCACCAAAAACCAACCCTAAACCCAAAACCACCCCTAAAACCGCCCAGACGCTCGTTTTCGCTCCCTCCGGGTTCCATTTCGCCCATCGGCCTGCCGGGGCGGCTGGGAGGCACTGCGGCCCAGCTGCGGCAGGCGCTGGGACTCGAAGACCTCGCCGAGATCCCGTCGGCGTTTCTTTGCTTTTTTGAGGGAGGGGGGCGGGGGGCGGGGGGGGGGGGGGGAGACGGAAACAGAAACAAAAATGCGATTGTTTTGTGTGTGTGTGTTGCTTTTGGGTTGAGGGTTGAGGGTGTGGTTTGTGTTTTGTTTGTGTTTGTAGTTGTGTTGAAGTTAGTTTATGGATAAGTTGAATGTGTCTCTAACTGCTCTCCTTCCCTTGAGATAGGGCTTGGAACCGCAAAGGGGTAAAAATTAGGTACCCTCCCACCAAACGTGGAACCTGACAGGGACCCGGTCCCCTAAGGAAATCATCTTCCAGGACCCCCCAAACGTCAGGTGCCATGTTGATTGGTGGGAGGGTATTTGTGTCCATTGCCAACTGAAAAGTGCTCCTCAAGGGTAAGTAGTTTTGAGAATCGCTTTGAGGACTTCCTTGTGATTTCCCTGTACGCTTTCCCTTTATTGAAAGAAACCTAAGAACGGGTTCAAAGGGTAATCTTGATGAGACATTTCATGGATCCCTGTGGATGGACAACAAAATCACGCCAGGCACAAGTCGGGATTTGTGATATCACGCAGTTGTATGGCTCCGTCCGTGCCAATCCAGCGCTAACTATGTGTCCAAAACCAATGAGAAATGGACGACCAGGTCCCCAAGTACGGGACTTACATCAAAGTCCCAAGTCAAGTAGCTGACCAGGATCGCGGGACAGCAGCTGTGTTGACCGTATGTTGGACCTTGAAATTCCCTAGCACCATGACACATTTGCTTGGGGGGTTTCCTGGCATCATTTGACCTTTTGCCCCCCGGAGGCAACCAGGCGACGGCTACTGGCTGTGATGTTGGTCTCTGGGACACTTCTGGGACCACCAGCAGTGGGAAAAAGGGCACCACTCTGCATGTTAAAGGGTGAACCCGCCCATATCGCAGGGCATTGGAGTTCTGGGTTGCGACCTCACACAGAAAATCGGCCCCAAGAAAACCAAATCGACAGTCCATCCTCCACATTTTGCGAAGAATTGGACGACTCCCAAGCTAAATTGGGCCTTTGTTTGGTGAGCTCGTACCCTCCCTCCCGAGGCCCGAGGGCGGGACCGGCTGAGACTCCGTCCTCCTCCCCACGGAGGCCTGACATCGGAAGGCCCGAGGTCGTTAAAAGCTCCGAGAAGGGTAACCCTGTTTGGAGGCTTGGCGTCAGTTTGCAAAGGTTGTAGGTGTGGGTTCTTCCTTTCTTCCTCTCTCTCTCTCTCTCTCTTTCTTTCTTTCTTTCTTTCTTTCTTTCTTTCTTTTTGTTTCTTTGCTTGCTTGTTCGCTCGTGTGTCTCATTGTTTGCTTGCCTAAGCTTGCCCTTCTGAGCATAAGAGACAGGTCCGGGGTTCGCCTATTGTTGCGCAAACAGTTTTCCGTCCGCTGGCGAACAGGGAGGGTGCCCCTTCATGTTTGTCTGTCATTCTAGATTCTAAGGGAGGAATTCCCATTCGCCTCGCACATCCTTTCAAGAAACAGCACATGTGTTCCTTTTCAATTCTTTGGCCACTGTCCGAGCAGGATCCCTGAGGAAACATGGGGAAGGTACAGCCAGAACTACTGTCAGAACAACTTCCTGCGGTGCTTTTAACATCTCTCAACCAAGGCGCCGTCTCTACCTGGAGGGGGTGATCAAAAGCCGGCTCGTGCCTCCTTCCTCCGTGCGCGCGTCGCCTAAGCAGAACCATGAGGGGTCCTGGGTTCAAATGGGAGCCCCTAAATCTCATCTTGAAACATGCGCCATGCTCTTCCAAGCAAGGTCCATCAGGGTCCCCTTTCCCAAAATATCATGCGTCGTGTGTCAAAACTAGGCAGCCTCTTTAAGACAATCCAGGCAACCATACTTCCCATTTGCTTCTCCAAATCGGTGGTGGCATTCCAGTTTTAGGCGCGCCGATTGTTTTTGTCGCAGGGAATGGCCCGGTTCCCAACTCCAGCCACCTACCAACATGATCTTGGCATTTTTTGGAGCCCCCGCTAGTCACCAAATGAAAGGAACCCAAAAATGCAAACCAATCCTGCCGAGAAGTGTGAAGCGACCTTGATTCCAGTGAGCAAGCAACATGGCTGGCACCAGCCAGAGCTGACTTAGAAAGCACTGGAACGAGCAGCAAGTCTCAAAGTCGGCTTGCACGCTCCAGGCTTCCAAAGGAGGAAGCGCGTGAGGATAATCTCTTCCGCAATGAACAAAACAAGAGCATCGTTTCACAAGCCTTTGCGAGAAGGGGGCAGTGTGGATGAACGAAATCCATTCGCATTTATTCACCACCTAGGAGACCATGGTTGAAACCATTGGTTGCTGGCATTTACAGGCGAAGCATCATTGCAGGATTTCGTAGGTGGTGCAGGATTTGGTCCATCCACAGCATGGTTCATATTGCACTCTTCAACAGAATGTCCACCAGCTCAGGACATGCACTCAACCTTAAGGCACACCAAAGAGTTGCTCCGAAAGGATCACAACCTGCTTGACACACTATGCGAGCCCACTCTCCCGTCTCAGCCTTTGACATACCGAACGGAAGGCGTCACCACCGTGATTTCTTTGCGAGGGTCATATGCCAAGCAAAGGTTGGAAGCTCCCTGAGTCGCCATTGATGTTCTCATTGACCCGCACCCCATGAGAATACTTGGCTGGAATTAGGACCCCGGCAAAAAATATACTTTTTTGCCTGGTTAGAGGAAAACACTGGGGAGCCCCCAAAAAGCAACACAGTAAAGAGGGGAACCAATTCTGGGGAAGAATAAAGGTCCTAAACAACTCACAGCCCTTTTCCGCCTCCCAGTTGAGAGCACCCAGTTCCTCAGGCCCAAACCTAAACCGAGGCTTCCCCTGACCGAAAGGAGCAAGTCCCACCAAGGACCAAGCCCTACCAAACAGCACCCTGCGATATGGCAAACACACATATTTCTGAACTCGGGGGCCCGGGGGGGGGGGGAATTACTTGCTGGTGCTCCGGGAAAGGGCCACCAATGGCTTCCTTTCAGGGCCCCCCCCCCAAACTCATTCGCACCAGCTCGTCAGAGGCCGCCGCCATGGCCGGAGTGCCTCGAATCCGGGCAAGGGCTTCCATTTCCATTCCCAGGGATCCGAATCTGTCCAGAAAACCTCCAGGCACTTGGGAAAACGGCCGGTCCAAGCCACACACACGAACTCACCCTTCGGCTGCGTGAATGAAAACGGCCGGTCCTCCAAACCAGACATGGATTAGCAACCCTGGAAATGACACAAGCGAAAGTCAACTCCGGCTAAAAGTTAGGAGCTACTAGAAAGTAGCCGCAACCCGATAAACCAAGGGTTTCTGCAAAATCTATTGCAAAAGGGAGTTGAAAGGACTAATTGAAAGCTAGCTCTGGTTGGGGGAAAAAATGTGCGAAACGTTTTGCCCTCTTCGGGCTGCAGTTTCTTCGGATGCCCGAACGTCCGCCTGATTGCGATGCCTCGTCGGACCCCTCGGAGCAGCCCATTGGCACAAACGCGCATCTGGCGTGACAGGCGCAGCGCTTAGGTGAACTTTGTGGCGGCCAGGTGCAAACTTTGTGGCAGGTGCAGCACTTTCACAGGCGCCACACTTTCGCAAGGTCACGTACAGATTACGTGACAGGCGGGTCTCTTGCGCAAGTTGCTAGCAGTCGCAGAACTTACACGCGTTCACTCGGCTCGCAGTTTCCTACAGGCTTCATTGACTCACAGCTTCTTGTTAGGCTGCCCAAGATTGCTCAAGTCTTTGCCCGAGATGTTTGTTTGGATGACGCAGGCTACGTCGGAGCGCCGGTTTTGTCAGGCGGGGCAGCTGGTGTGCGTGAGGCGGGCTTCCCCAAGCTCGCAACAATGAAAGATGGATATCCCAGCTAAGATCCAGGATCAGCACTCCTGGTGCACGATTCTGTACAACAAACAGGCTGCTACAGCTAATTAACAAAAGCCCTAAATAAACCAGCGAGCGCACGCTGCTTTTTACCTGAGCCGCGCGCAACCAGTGAAGTGAGATTGCGCTAGTGGGACACTCACGCATTAAGGGATATTATTGCTCCCCTTGGGTAGATAAGACATCATCATGCAAAACATGCAATGTGGGTATAAGTAGCATTTTTAAGGACATAGCCTGGAGTGTTGCACGCACGCACTAGGGAAAGTACACCGCCCGGCCTGCTGTTTCACAAGGACGGGCAGTTTGTGGGATCTATTATTCTCAGGTGACTGCCTCTGTTGTGCGGGACCACCAAGAGATGCGGCTCGTAGTGAGAGGCGTACTGCAAACTGGCAGTCGAAGTGATCAACTGTGCTCCAGGCTGGTCCTAGAGCTTGGGCACAAGCGTTGCCAGAACGGGAGTCCCAGCCAAATTTCTGGGGCACTGGAATTTCTTGGGTATGAGTCACAAACCATGGGGAGCCAGGCCCGTCGATGCCGAGGTGCGGATCGATGCCCAAGCTGGCGCGCCATGGCCCAGTCTCTGAGCCACTGGAGCCGAAAAGGAGGGCCGGGTCGAGGATTTGGCCGCGGGAAGAATCCGCTTCTTGTCTTCGGGTTCTTGTGGCTGTTGTGGTTGCTGCTGCTGCTGCTGTTGCTGTTGCTGCTGCTGGTGCTGGTGCTGCTGCTGCTGCTGGTGCTGCTGGTGCTGCTGACTGGAGCTGCTGGTGCTACTGCTACTGCTGCTGCTGCTGCTGCTGTTGCAGTTGTGATTGTGGTTGTTGCGGTGGTGTTGGTGGTGGTTTGTGGTAGAAGTGGTGGTGGTGGTGGTGGTGGTGGTGGTGGTGGTGGTGGTGGTGGTGGTGGTGGTCTGGGTGGGGGGGTGGTGGTGGTGGTGTGGGTGGGGGGGAAGACCAAATTTATTGGTGTTGTATCCTGCCCTCTTGAGGGGAAGTCAATTTGTAGCGGCAGGTGTGCTCGTGAGCACATCTGGCTATTCTCTTCACGAGTCCCCCGCCACATGGTGCTGTTCCTTTTGGCTTCCCCGTGCAACCATCCCAAAAAAAGTACCCTCAAAAAAATATGGTGGCTATGGTTGCATACCCCTTTGCACTGCTGGGTCCGCCCTGAGATTTGAGCGTAGATCCTGGATGTTTTACGCAAAAAGCGTCAACCAGTTGGACACCCCCACCAGTTCCAGTTGGACCCCATCCTCAGACCCAACAATCAGCTTGCTGGAAACTCTGTTACTTTCATCCTGGAGGGAATTCCGGCCCACACACCAGCCGCTGTCCCACGAAGCAAGCCAATCGAAGCTGCATGGATTCTCCACGGGAAACTGTGGGTTTCCCACCCCAAGAAACGGGGATGCCTCCTGTCATAATTTCCCCGAAACTTGGTTGCTGCTGACTCCCCTGCAAGAAGTGGACAACTTTTTGGGAGTTCAGTGGAAAACCCAACTTGATTTCAACCCAAAAGTTAAAAAGTCAAAAGATCCGTTGCCCAAGAGCAGCCAAGCTGAAATACTATCATGGGGAGCTTCCGAACCGGAGCTTCCCAGCGAAACGGACCCATAATCAGAGACGCTCCGAGCCACCAGCTCCGGATCCGCCTCGAGCAGGGACGTGGGAAGACTTGCCGCGATAGCTGGGGAATGTGGTTGAATGAACCCATGGGTCTCAAAGGAAACCACCAGTTGGATGGTTTAGGGTCACTCCCTCATTCCCTCATTCCCTACTTCTCGCACCAGCAAGTTGTTTAGCTCTCTCTCTCTCTCTCTCTCTCTTTCTGCCGCACCATAGGCCGTCCACCAGGGGTGGAGTGCCAAAAGCCCAAATTTAGCTTAGCTCAGCCCAAGAGAACTTGGTCGTATTTCAATTCCGAGGTCGACTAAACAACTACAAGTAAGCGTTTGATCCGTTGCTACCATGGCGAAGATGTGGTCTGGCTTTAATACATCCCAAACCGCGTTCAAATTATTCAGAACCTTATGCAAAGGTCAACTTGAGCACCCCCTTCCACACAGAAACCACTCGCCCCGAGCATGTTCAGCAAGAGGGGCAGAAAAGAGAACCATGTAGCGGAACCTTTTTAGATCCCCCCTTCCCACCCTGAAGACGGAGGGCAATTAATGAGGCTGCAGCGCTCAGGAAGGATTCGCTGGGCGCATGCACCTCAGCAAAAGTACCGATTGCCAGCCTCCCTTCCGGTACATCTGGAATCCGTGGTTACGCTCACTCGCTTAAAACCACAGGCTGTTCGAAGCCTTGACCAAAAAAGACAGCCCAGAAACGGCCTTGAAAAGGTGAACAAGTCGATTTACTTTGGGCAAGCAAGTTTGCGCTTTAACTTCAATGGGAACCGGAACAAATTAGGGATTGATTTCCCACGGGAGGGCTTGGGCATTTTGAGGCGGCTTGCTGAGACTCACTCAGTGAGTTCTTGGACTTCCTCCAAAAGGGAACATGACCTCACCTTGGGTTTGTTACTATCGGGTTGGAAAATTTGAGCGCAGATCATTGAATGATGATCGCGTATTTAGGTACCTGGTGGACTCGAGCCCCCAGTGATCCGATTGGCACGTAGCTTCAATGTCCCTTCCATTTGCGTTTTCGCCCCCTCGAAAAAATAAAATACTTCCAGTGGTGATAGGTTCCCTTTAAAATCAAGAGGGCAAAATACAAACAACAGTCACAAGCAGAAAGAAGCATCTGCTCTTCTCTCGTGGGAAAAAGGCGGATCTGCCCAAGAAAAGAGTGCAGGGAAGGGCAAATCCGCCCGCTTCAGAAATTCACCTCCCCGGGCGCCCGGCCACCGACGCCAGGCGATCTGCTGGACTTCCCGAGGGCCACGCCTGCGCTGAGTACAGCGGATGGGCGAATTGTTTTTTTTCGCACCACCTTTCACTAGGTCCGGTAGAGAGGCTAGAACTAAGGGTACCGGCTTTTTTCGTTTTAGTCTATTTTAGTAGGGGAACCTTCCCCCTCAAAAAAAGGGTAAACGGGTTCTATTGGGGGACCTAGTTTCAGAAACCCTGGGTTCTGATTTTGATTCCGCTGGGAATGCCAAGAAACTAGCATGTTTGGTTCTAGCCCAAGCTCAGGCAACTTGAAACCCAGCGAACTTGGCAACTTCAGGCCCAAGCAGCCAGCCCAAAAGCGACTAGTGACTACCGGTGACTCGTAGGGGCCATTCACCTTCAAACCCGCGAAGGTTGACTTCCTGCTTTTCCAAAGTAAACTCGGGAACACTAAAAATGCAAAAGGTTCGCACTGCCTGGACAAAACATATTTATTATTATTATTATATATATATGCAATACACACACATATATATATATATATTTATATATCTAGTATTGTGCCCTTGGCTCCCCAAGTGGTCCCTTTTTGCTGGAAGCACGCACCTTCCGTCCATCCGGCGGCGGCGGCAAAGCTGTCGGTGTCTTTCGAGTCTTGGCAGGCGTCGACCTGGGGAAAAACAAAGCTTCGGGCTTTACGAAGGTCCTTGGTTGACCTTGGTTGACGTTGGAATGGGAGCAAACATTTAAACTTTGGCAGTTAAGTGGGGAGTTCCCAAACCACAACAAGCAACAATGTAAAATCTTTCCCAACAACAACCATGGGTCGCTGGGCAATAGTTCGCTTCCATTCACTTCGGCTTCTCAAGCGCTGGTTGCAACAAGTTGATTGTTGAAGCCCGAGCCAATGGCCAACGACAGTGAAAGAACAACTTGGGTGCGTTCTGAAGAGTAAAGACTGCGACCCTTTCCAAGCGAAGGCTACCCTGTAGGTTTAACAACTCACTGTTCGCCTCAAGGCTGCCTGTTCAAGGTAAGAGCTTCTCAAAATGAGGTCTGGCAAAACCCCTGGCACGAAAGATGCGCAAACGACTCAACAAATGGTTAAGGCCGCCAAAAAATGTTTGCCTTGGGACCATACCCGAGTTTGATGGTGTCATTTGAAAACAACATGAGCAGCCACCAGCCAACGTCATTTTTCCTGCCATGGGGAAATCAGATCCCTTTCAACCCAACCAAACACAAAGGAAAATACAGAAACACTACCCGCAGCATCAACAAGTGTAGCTCCATGTTTTCTCTTGGAGCACGCCCCAGGAAGGGGCCCAGAATCGGACATTGAAAGCACAAATGACAGGCTTCCAGACTTAGACCTTGACCTTTTGTCTCCAAAGGGCGCAACAGCGCAAAAAGGGTCCCTGATTGATTGTGATCGCGTGTCGATTTTGAGTCACACAAAGTCCACGACTCAACTGGCCACTGTTGCAGAGTTGCAGAGACACCGGGGACCCTACGGGGCTGCCGAATAAAATTCCGGAAGACTGGCCATCCCCTTGCGCGCCTGGCCCTCTGGCGCCGGATTTCCGCCAGGGACTGCGTTTGTGCCTCGCCGGATTGGACGGGACGGGGCTGCTCAAAGATACATCCAACGTCCAACCAAAAACCCATGGGGATCCACTCAAGCTGGTAAAGGCTGGTCTTCCAGTAGAGCGCTTAGAATAAGGGTACCCGTATTTTTCCTGTTTGTCTAGTTGAGTAGGGGAACCCTCCCCCAAAAGAGACACAGTTAAAAGGGCACCTAGCTGTCGGACCTAGAAGGCACCTGCCAACGCGTCCGCTTCCACTTTCAGGGAGCCCGCTTGAGGAGTCCTCTTCTTGCTGTCTTTGTTTTAGCTGAAAGGAAACCGGCGTGCGGCGCCCAATTGGAACTGGCACGCCTCTCCAAAAATGTGCCGCTTCGGGATTGGCAAACCACTTTCTGTGAGCCAAGCAGAGAGGGTGCGAAGTCATAAGTCTGACTTAAAAGAACTCCCACAGGTGCCTTCAGTAAGCTCCTGAAAAATTGGCCCAGTCTCACTCAAGCACCTAGTGCAAAACTCAACAAAGAGCCCGAAGAACCCAAAGACCCAACGACGTTTCTTCAACATTTATGAGGGAACTATCGTGACCGACCAGCTGGAAATAAGGGATCTTTATCATTGCAAGCTCGCTCCCCGTGCTGTGGTTTGCTCAGGGATCTACCGCCTTTCTTGTGGGGCAGGGGTACCTTTTTGCTTCCTCCCTGCGTGTCTCTCCTTCAGGTCGTGGGAATCCATCGTGGATCCATCGCGCCCAAAACCAGGCGTGGAAGAAGTCTGATTTTCCACCCCCCCCAAAAGGAGGTATACTGACACCATACATGCAGGGGTGAGTCAACACAGGATCTGGGAGTCCAGAAACTCAATTGAGCATGCTCCAATCTGGGCATCGCAAAAAAGGAAATCAGGAATCTTCCAAACTACACGACTTTTCTTGGGACTCTGCTCGTTTCGCTGCGGATCGGGAAGCTCGCGCTGATTTGTGCAGTGGCTGGTATCACCGATGTCTTCGCTTCTCGAGCTGTGGCCAGTCGGATGCAGTATGATGCAGTTCAGTCAGGTCAGTTGGCGGACTGGAAATTGAACTCCCTTCCCAACTTCACTTAAGATTCAGGCCAAGCTGTGGATTACAGGGCCCGGCTGTTGATTAAGGTAGGCCTCAACCCAAAGCACTCTGATTGCTTTTCGTTGAGAAAATGTGTTCGTCCCATACATGCCAGAAGATGCAACAAACATCTCAGCCAAACCATTTTGACTCGGCAAGCCAAAGAACACATGCCCGCTGATATTCCGGGGCAACCAACAAGTACAATCACCACGTCTCAGAATCAAAGAGTCCAGAGCTACTTCGGCCCGTGATTAAAAGACCGGAGTACTATTCGTTCGGAACCGCGGGCAAAAGAGGGCCCCTTTAGTAACCCCAGGACTGAGGATTGTCTTTGAACAGCCCTGGCTGCCCTCTGCACTTGTAGCATCGCCAAAGTGAAGTACATGTCCCTCCATTGATCTTTTTCCCAGAGAACAAAGTGAAACAAGAACTCCAATACCCCTCACAACTTCCGTTCTGGTCCCACACCTCCTTCGGCAATGGAAACAAGGACCATTTGATTTTAACTCACTTCCTGAGTGCAAAAAGGCCAAAACAACGTCTGAACTTGAGATTTCCCACTCAACTTGGTCCTCTCAAGTCGAAAGCCCAGGGGAAACTCGATCGGAAGTGAGAACTCAAGGGACGCCCGAGATAAAAGGAAGCAGCTGAGACGCAAGTCTCTTCAGGTGTTTCGTTTGCATTCGGCACCGCCCCTCTTTTCTTCGCGTGGGCAACTTTGGCGCGCCGCCCATTTCCGGCGCACCTGGATGCGACGAATGCTTTTGCTCGGATTGGCCGGCTCAAACCGGGCAAAGAAGTCCGAAGCATCAAAAACGGTCTGGTAAGAAACTGAGAAAGAAAGGGGCACCCTCCCCACTCTTGATAAACTCCAATTGAAACCAACAAGGGAAACAGCAAACATTCACTTCAGCAAATGGAAGATTGATTTCAGGGAGTCGGAGAGCCGCCATTTCGGGGTGCAAACGTCTGCTCCCCAGGCGCCCCAGTGGCGCTAGCAAAAGGACACCTCCTTTGCGGTGGACCCATTTTCGGGGGGTCTTGACCCACCCTGTAGCAAAAAGCCGCATGTGTGGAATCCATCCACCGCAGTGGAAATTCTCAGCCTCCCTCTAGTCTAATTGGTGGTTTGGAGCAAGGTGGTTTGGTCTTTTGTGGTTTTGTTTCCCATTTACCCTCGGAGATCAAATCCCCATGCAATGCTTGTCCGCCTTGACAGGGCAAAGAAACTGACCAAGAAGTTGATTTGGCCCTGCAACCCACAGATGTAAAGAAGAGGAACAGGAACAGCTTTGCTGGGTTTTGCATTGCCAAAAAGAGTTCAAATCCCCAAACCACCAATCCAAACCACCAAATAGAATAGTGGATGCCTGAGAATTGGAAGCCACAGACACACACAACAATAAGAGCACAAAAGGAAGCCGGGCCCCCCGAATTTTGTCCAACCCACATCACCCCATCCAAAGGAAGCTCACTTGGAAAGACCAAAAAGTGATATTTACACCAACTGTTACTCACTTCCCGAGTGGATGGGCCGAGAAAAGCCCCAACTTGCTGCTTACCACTAAAGTTGTCTTTCCAATAGGGAGCAAGACCCACCTGTTAAGGGGAAATACAGGGAACCCAAGGACGCACGAGCGAGCAAGTGTGCTTTCTCCATGCGAGCGAGCGTCAAAAGCACTTCAGCGCCAGGAAAATTGAGTATGAGGACCCTGATGTCCATCGATTCCGAGCCGGGTGTTGGACATGATACCTCTTGGGCGTGTTGGAGCATCAGGGTCCTAAGCTTCAAAAATGACATTGGGTGCGGCATCGAAGGCAAGCGTGTCGCCATTCGCCGTGACACCCAGGTGCCAAAATGCGACCTACACTTCGCATCGGAAACGGGGCGGGGCCGGGTCCTCCAGTTCTGTGCCGGGAGGGGGGGGTAACACCCCCCCCCCTCCCACCACTAACAGAGCACCTGTGGGAGGGTGCCTGGAACATCATTTTCCCTTCGTAGGGACGCCTGGCAGGTGCCATGTTGGTGGGAGTCAGGGCAGGTGACCCGGTAGGTGTTAGTGTTAACCCCCCCTTCCATTTTGAAGGGGCTGGAGAAGGAAGATCGGCAAGAGATCCAGCAGTACGCTGTGTCAGATTTGGGCACCCGAGCAACATGATAGAATTATCATTCAAACAACGCTACTTCAAGAAAGGATCGGCGTAGCAGCAACGCCGCAGCTGACTCGTTAGTGTAACCGTTCGCCGAACGTCTCGGAAAGCTGTGCAGACCGTGCGGGAATAGCCTTGCGAAACTGAGTTCCTAGATGTGTTGTCAGATGGTTGACGTTGTAAGGGGAGCAAAAAACGTAAGCTTTAGCAGTTAAGTGGGGATTTCAACCACTAAACCGCAAAAAGCAAAAATGTAAAATGGGTCCCAACAACAACCATGAGAAGGGAGTCACTCAGAATCAACGCGCCTCTCGACGCGCCTTTAAATGCCCGCGGGTCAAAGCCAGCCAATACACGAATTCAGTCCTGCCTCATATCACTGTTGCCTGGCTGAAGTTTGAGAGCTCTGGTACTCATCCTCACTTGCCATGTCAAAGTTTGAAGCCCTTGACTAACCCGGTGCTTCCAGTTACCATCAGAGGCAACCAGGGATCCTGACCTCTATACATCATGGTTTCCCCGATATCTATAGTGACTTGCCTGGAAACTAAGTGGTTAGTCGTGGTTATGGCAACGAAAACCTCTGAAAGCATCGCGCTCACCAAGGGAAACTCACCATAAATGAACCAAGGTGATGTTTAAAACCACAAAGTGGGGAAATATGGTGGCCCCTGCTTGATCTTACCCTACTCCGAATACCGCTGTCTTTCTTTTACCACGGTAAAATATGTTTTTTCAGTAAAGAGCCGACCTCATACCCCCAAAAGCAAGCGGGTATTGGGTGCCGGGGGGTCCCTGCTTGATCTGACTGAGCGTCCTTGACGGCAGCCTTTGTTGCCAAAGTGCTCGCACCAAGCCGCGCAGGGAAGTTGGATCGCTGGCCACGAAGGCATAGCCACGATTCCGGCCACTGCTATTCACCGGGAGAGACAGCTGGAAGGCAGACGAAGTGAGTGTGCGGAGCCAGAACTCCAACTCCTCTATTGCACAACAAGGGGCCTGGAAATTAAAGATGATCACCTTCTTAAACCTTGACTAAATCTGACATGCCCAGTGGCCAGGGGAAGAAAAAGGGCATCTCTGTTTTGGGTTGGTTGAATTTAAAGGGCATCTCTTTTTTGGGTTGGTTGAATTTAAAGGGAACCCTTCCCAAAAAAATGAAGAAAACAACGGGCACCACTGGGCAACTGGGCAACTGGACCAGAAAGAGGAAACCGAAAGGTTAGATCCGGTCGCTTCGCTTTGGGCAGCTGAGACTCTGCATGGGAGCATCGAGATGGAATGTTGCGGATCATGAGCTTCTTGGCTGACTGCCAAGCCTCGGCAAGCCGAACGGTTCGATCCAACCCTGCAAATCGTTCTGTTCAGCTTTTGGCCCTGAAACATGTTGAAAGACATCGAAAGAGCAACATGTTTGCGTTTATCATGCCGACGGAATATAACAACTAGCCAAAAGGTCGGTTTCCCCAAAAGTGCCAAAAGGCTTGGTTGTGCGAAATAGCCCCTTCTGTGATATGAATATGGGTCATTCCGATGACTACTTGATCACTTCGGGGATTCTACACCATGTCTTCCACAATCATCTCAGGCAAACATCCATCAACCAGTCAGTCAAACAAATACTACCAGGTTTCTCCCCGCCTACGTCGTATGCAATGGATATATCACACTTTATCAGGATACAGTAAACACAAAAAGGGGCAATAAGCGCTAGGGGAATTCAGAAATCAGCCTGACATCTGAGATGCTGGGTGGTCTGCATGGAGCCCGTACTGATCGTCCAGATCCTCTCTGGAATGCTTCGCCTGCTGAGCTGCCATCAAGGAACCGCTCAAGAGTCCAGGCGAGGACTGGGTTCGAGGGAGTTTCTCCTTAGGAGTTGCAAATCAAATCTTCACAGCCCTTGGTAAAAATATCATTTTTTGCAGCCCCGAAGAAAATGAACAAAACAAACAAACTAAAAACAACAAACACATGCCAAGAACAGTAACCTGTTCCATGAGAAACATAAGCCACAATGAACACCGGGTTCTACAACGAGTCTACCCAAAACAAGTTGTAGAGAATGGAAAAGCCGGCCGCACCTAATTCTGGCTAAAGTTGTCCCTTACTACCCCACAATCCCGGGTTTAGATTGTGACTCACATGAAGAAAGCTACGCGTTCTTCAGGAAACCTTTTTGGTGGGTGCTTGTCCAGCTGGTCTCTTTCAAGTGGGGACCCGTCCTGAAAGAGGAAACCACTGGGCAAAAAGGTTGGTTCAAAATGAAACCACCTAGGGGACCGCTGGTTTTATTCCATTACAAGGGTTCCATTTTGGGGGTTAGCCTATTTTTGAGCCTCACCCAAGTGAGTCTCTTCGACATACGCCAGTTCCAGGAAAGTACGCACTTCGCGCAGGCACACCTTCCGACGTGCCATTGGTTCCTTCCCAGAAGTGGCGGCTGCGGTGCAAGCGACAAGCGCCTGGAGCCTAGTCCCAGCCAAAATGCCTGCGGAAGAGCAGCAAACAACGGTGGGGATGGAAAGAAAGCACAGCCCAAGGCGAATCCTGATCCGCAACCCCCCCACAATGCAAACCATGTGGCGGAAGGATTGAGACCCCCCATCCCCTCTTATAAGCCTCTGGTAATTTAAAAGGAAGACGTTATAGGAGCTTTGCAAGGAGCCAACGCGGAATAGAACCGGCCCGGAGCCTTCTAGCCGTTGACCTAGTTTACCCAAGTTGGTCCATATTTCATGGCCCCACAAGGTTGACCTAGCTCCAGGTCCTTTCACGTCCAATGACATATTAGGGAAAAAATGTAATTTGCAGGACAGATTCCGAAGGGCTTCCAATTTGATCCGCTGATCAGGAAATCCTCGCGACTCCGCGGTTTGCGCCTCGGAAATCCAAACGCTGCAGCTCCTCGATAGGGGTCGCCGGATCGTCCAATTGGTTGGCCCCGCAAAAGAAGGCCGAACGAGTCGGTCTTCCTCCCGGACGGGGGCGATTCTGATCCAAAGACAGGCTACACGCAAAAAATGCTTCCTCTGGTTCTCCCCCGTCAACGTGTACGTATCTAAATGTCAGTGTGTACATATACATCAATGTATATAGCTCCTTCACAGGGTGATGCACGGTGGGCAAACAACAAAGTTCACGTGGAATACTGGCGTCTTTTGTGGGATGTTAAAAGTTATTTGGCACTCAGGCTTGAAACCAGCCGCACAACAACAAAAAACGGAGGGAACTCACTCAGTTCAACTGAAGGTCTGGCAAACAAAGACGTTGCCCAAAGGACCTGGAAACAATAGGTCACCTTTTAGGGGTCATGACCAAAAATGGGCCAACCCTCGAAAACCCTAAAGGTCAGATCCGGTCATCCCCCTACCTTAAGGGTGAGAGGGGGTGGATGCCCCAATTCCATTTATTGACTCTTCCCCACAAACGGAATTCCAGAGGTCACCCCCCTCCCCCAATTCCACTTTGAAGGGTGGGGCCCGCTACCCGGTCGACGCGCTGAGAACCGAGAGGCTCCTGGCGCATCGCCTGGTTCTGCGAGGTGAGCCGCCGCACCGCCTGACAATCCATCGAAGCCGGCGGCGCGCGCGGGCGCGCCGGCGCGCCGGCTCGGGGATCTGGAGCAAAAAACAAGTTTTGCCTGGTGGGTGGAGACAAAGCTTGCATTTGCTTGTGCGCCCCACTCGAAAAATAAACAAACATATATTTCCAGTAGTGATCGATTTCTTTTAGAACCAGGGGCAAAAAAAGTTAAACAACTGGAAGAAAGGGGGCCAGCTCAGGACACGAGCAGGTAGCACCACACACCTTTGTGAAGCAGGAAGCACCCGTAGCACAGCCGCAGCCATGGAGAAGCACGTTGCGTGGCAAAGCTTCGGGTCCAGAAGGGCGAAAAAAGTCACCCGGGGAAAAGGCCAGCTCGGGGGAAGTCACCTGCCAAGGCACACGGTGGTCCAAACTCCCCTGGTCTACGTCCATGGCAACAAAGGTACCCCAGCAACCCCGAAAAGAGGGGTTGGCCATTGGGGAACGCACCAAACAAACACGGTTCATGGGGGCCTGGAAGAAGCGAATGGGAAACAACATAGTACACTCTAGAGTTGGATATCCCAAGCTCACCTATCTGCCTTGCTTTCAAGGAAATACGTCGGCATACATGGCTTGGCCCCGGCGGAAGCAACAAAAAGAAACATGAGTGCGAGCACAACTGCGCATCGCCCATACAACAACCTGCAATGACATCTGCCCTCACACTGGCTCGTGGAAGTGCGCAGGCTCTTCCTTACAAAAAACGTAGTCTGCCACAAGTTGACCATGGGCCGGGTGTGAACCGAACCAGCCATGTTGCTTGTTGAAAGGGCACATCGTACTGCCTTGTTCATTTTGTTTCACCAGTGAGCTACTGGTTCAGAACCCCGTTTACAAGAGGATGTTTTTTGGAGGCCGCAGCCTCCACAAAAAGGCAGACAAAATCAAAGACCAGCTTAAACATCCACCAAAAAAGCGGAAACGAAAAAAGCAAATCCGGCTTTGAGGCAGGTGATTTGTGTAGAGGAATTTCCTGCAACAAAAACAACACCAAACCTTCTTTGGGAAAACTAAAAGGCCTGGAATCGAGCCCGCGCCTCCCGCATTTCCTCAAGGCCGCGCTGCGCCTCGAAGCCGCTACCCCGGCTTCTGGCTGTCGCGTGCTTGATGTTCAAGACTAAATCTCTAGGTCCTCCAGTAGAAAGGTTAGAACAAGGGTACCAACTTTTTTCTTTTTTGTCTATTTTAGTAGGGGAACTCTCCCCCCCAAAAAAGAGTAAAAGGGCCATCATGACCACAAGCGAGCCCTGTGTCTTTTCCAATTGGATGTTCTGGTGTGTGTCTGTGTGTGTGTGGGTGGGTGGGTGGGTGGGTGGGTGGGTGCGCGTGCGCGCGTGTGTCGGGGGTCGAGAGGGTGTGACTTGCTGTTCCCCATTTGCATCGCACAGGTCTTTGAGTGTTGCCCGTTACCCTACCCCAATCATGGCTCGATGCACAAAAAAATGTAAGAGCACTTTCCCACAAGAAAGCGCAACCTTTTCACTTCCACACCGCTTCGTGAGAGGGTATTTGTGTGCGCGTGTCACCTCAAACGGCGTCTATAAAAGCAAGATGCCACATTTCACCACACACACACAAAAGAAAAAAAACAAAAAAAAACAAGACATACCTTGCTCCAAAAGGAGGCTGGCGGTCGGAAGGGTATCATCCTGAAAAGGCCGCACAAGGCCAACGGCGCAAAGCTGCACAAAATATCCTGGACCCGAGTCTTCCCACTCTCCTCCAGCAAATGGCTTATTGCCGAATGGCATGGCCGATTTTCCCCATGTGGAGAGTCGATCCGCGGCCAAAAACGGATTTCTAGGGACCCAGCTGCAGCATCCTCACCTGTGCAGGACGCGAGTGACTGGGCCAAATGGATCGGACCGGAGGTTTCTTTGTCAAAAAAGTGGCCGATCGCGGGCGTGCTGGTCGAAAGGGAAACTGGAGGAAACCCCAAAGGCCAAAAAGGCGGAACCAGTGTGGCAATCAAAGGCCCTCGATATTTTTTTTTGATGGATGAGCGACGGAATTGGAGTTCCGGTGGAATTCGAAAGTTGCAGACAGGAGGTGCTGCAAAATTCAGGGAGCCCCAAAACCAGCCCTAAACAATATGGTTTGTTCGGGGTTGAATTTGTTGTTCAGGAGGGAAACACGCTAGGTAAACATGATTGAACCATCAGCCTGCTGACAGCACGTCATTCTCATCAAGCCATCGCAGGGTCCTGTCCTAGGATTGTCCTTTCCTGTCCTATGATTGTCAGATACACTCAAGCCATCTATCAAGGTCATTTCCTAAACGGACCCATTCGATTCGGCGCATGAACTTCGTCGCTATGAGCCCCTCTTGTTGGCGTCCCCTTGCAGGGACCCCACTAAGAATCACAGGGGCCCTTGAGAATCACCAGGTGCTGTCGCAAGCGACAGAAGCAAAATGAACCGCCGTGTTCTTTCTTTTTTTGGTTTTATCAATCAAAAGCCATTGCAACGGAGAATGGGGCAGGTTTTTGGGCTCTTCCCTAAAATCAGTGCAGAATTAGAAACATAACAACCAGGCCGCAGGGTGCGCCCTTACCCATTTCCATGAACGCCGTGAACATGGTTTGTCATTTCCTCCCTGGTTTCCTTGTTCTTTTTCTTTTTTTATTTTCTTTTTTTTGCTTCTCTTGAATTTCCTTTGTCTTAATACACGCCTCTCGACAGCTGCGACTGGAGGCTGCTGTTCATGTCCTGGGGGAGGCGCTTGCTGACTGAAAAGCTGCAGGGGAAAAAGGCTCCGAAAGATACATGTGAGCCACGGTCAAAATTACTCGTGTCCCCAGCCATGATAAACTTGGTGGTTTCCCCATGTCACTCCTAAATGGACCACAACAGACTACTGGCAATTGTGCGTCAACGCCCAAAAGCAAGCAACCGGCGCAAGATTGTGCATCTGCATGTTTGTGCCCCCCTGGACAAGAATGACCTCCCTCGCCCGAGCGGCCCTGAGCAGACCACATGGCACAATTCTCCTGTTTACTGGAACGCCGCTTGGCTTCCAATTGTCTGGAGGGCGGGGAACTTCTTTCGCACACTGGGTGTTAAATGGGGCCTCTGGGAAAAACAAACATCGTCTTGCAGTCTCTACTTGTTGGATGCAAACAAGACGGGCTGTTATTTTTGGCATGCAGCACATGCGAGAAGCACGGCGCGCTTGTGCAAAGTCAGGCTTGCTGGTCTTTTGCAGGGGCAATAGTCTCAAAACAGGCAAGCGGAAAGCATTTGGGGTGATCCCTCTAAACGAAGGGAGCGTTGGAATAATCAGATTCAGAACTAAGGTCAGAACGGCTTGGTCTTGACAGGGTCAACCAAACGAATCTCCCTCATTGCCCGCTCCGTCGGCAAGGCAATTGGCGTCGGACTAAGCGGATGTGAGTCATGCACGGCAATTCCAGCCAATCGGGCTCAACATGGCCCTGGCGCTCATCCAAGAAAACCAGCCACAGGAAGTTCTACAGGAAAGTCGGGAAAGCCGCAAAACACAAAAACAACTGTGACCGGTGAGTTGTTTATGTTTGGCCAACTGCCCATATATTTTCCTGTGGCTGGCGTAGAAGATATGTGCCCCATGGCACCAAAGACTCTATGGTTGCTTGCGCTTTGCAATGACAGGACCTGGAAAGAGTGAAATTTCCATGAGATCCGCTTTGCCCCCTCATCCCCCATCCCCCCCCCCCTCCCCCGGTCCATCAGCCGCTGGCACTCCCCCCTAAGCTGCGCCACCTGCGTCTGCTAGCAGGCGAGCCCCCGCAACCGAGGGAACCAGGGGGAATGCGTGAATAGTGATGTTTTGTGTTTTGGCGCTTCAAGAGAAGCGCCAGGGAGCCTTTCTGGTGCAAGCCAACCGACCACATCCAACCACCAAACCCGAGTAACTGCAGCAGGCTAGTCTTGCTTGCTCATGGGTCCATGGCTCCCTCACCATTCCCGTGCTTCCGCAGCATGCTGCCTTTGGGGCGTGCTCCCTCTTTTCAGCAAAACGCTGCCCAAATCCGAGGAGTTTGAATGGCCTCCACACGATTGGTTTGTACGGTGAATGGAGAGCAGTGGCAGAAGGGAACTGCAAGGACACACAGGGGCAATGTTGGGCTTGAACAAGACGTGGTGGTTTTGACATATTTTGACGCGCGTGCGCTGTAGTCCAGCGGATGCGAGATGAGGAAAGGCGAAGAGAAAAGGAAAAGGGATGGCGGGCTCGCATCTTTCATGTCAACTATTCCTTCATCTCTAGACTAGCCCGTGTAATCCATCCCTACGTCTCAAGCTCAGAGACATGACCAAGAGCAGCGAGGGAATGGTGAGGAGTGAAGAGATGTCCTACCTTCCCAGTCATGGCTACCTTCTGTTAAAGATCCTGGTGCAAAGGCTGAATGACTATCCCTGGAAACAAGGAGTAAACTTGCAGTTTCCCATGGCACATGCTCCGTCACGTGGAGGTATCTTTGAATTTACATCGTCCTTTTGCGGATTGGGGGATGTGTCCAGTCCACGCGCCATCCAAAGCAAGCCTGCAGATTGGAGGGGCGGCAAGCCTTAGGTCAGCAACCCTTTTGGGTTCCCACTTCTCGAGTGGCACAAAGGGGCAGAGAAGCGGGCATTCAAATGGGTGGTTTCCTCTTGACCTGCAATCTCTAGCTGGTTTGAACGGTTGTAAACAGACAGGCCACTTGGAATCTAGAGCCCCTGATCAAAATGAGCCAAGGTCGCCCCATCCTGTCCGGTACGCTTTTGCGACGCTTGATCACAGGCCGTGAGGGCGAATGGCCTGAGCTGCCAAAGCCGGGGCCACAGATTGGACCGAAGGGTGGTTCCGAACAAAACATGGGAACTCGCCGCAGTCCACTACCACGTCATCACAAAGAAAACTCCCGAATCATTTGATATTAGCAAACGGCAGCTTATAGGTGGTGTCTCATTCTGGTGTCGACCCTTCACTCTTGCAGGGAGCACCCCCTAATCGAGCAGCTTGATTCAGGGTTCCGAGGAGACGATTGGAGATAGGTAGGGACGTCAAACCTTACGTCAGCAACTCGGCTCATGGTTGGGCAGGCAATCCTGTTCGCCCCACAGAGGTGTGCATGTTTGTGGACAGCGGACAGCTCCCGCGACAAACCGGAGAAAAAACACACGTTCAACCAAATAGAGAGTTCGGGTCATCAGGAAACCACCCATTTGAATGGCCGCTGTCTATTGGTAACTTCCCTCCCCCTTTGTGCCACTGGAGAAGCGGAAACACAATCAATATAACTTATATAACCCCTAAATTATATTGAACCCTAAATGCACTAAACTAAACTATAATTGGTTTAGTGGGAACCCCTGTACTTTATATAACCCCTAAACTACTCATTGAACCTCTAAACCCCCAAATCCCAAATCCCAAAATTCAACCCTTGCACGGAAGGAGTGCCCAGCCGCCACTGCCGGCCCGGCAAGAAGACTAAAGCGCGGTGTGGCGCCGTATCTCGCTGGAGACCTGCAAGGGGCGAGAGGCGAGTCGTCCTCGTTCTCAGTCCCAGTTACCACTGTCCTAGGGGACACTTCCCCATTCTTTCCAGGGATCCTTCTTTTCAGAAAACCATCCGAACCCCCAGGCGAAACAGCTGGTTTTTGAAAAAACAATGGTTGAACAAATGGGGAATCAACCCCTAGAACTGTAACTGTAGGAGGTACCCCCCTCCCACTAACATGACTTTGCTTCTTGACTTTTCAAGGGTGGTTCTCGGGGTACCTATGCAATAGAATCCCTGATCTCAAACCGCAACTATGGAATTGATATTTTTGCCCGGAATGTTGCCAAAGCCCCAAACAAATCCAATGGCCCAACTCAGTTTCACGCTCCAAGCAGTCCGCATTCTGTTCCCAGTTCACTCGGATTTCTGGCTTCCCCGCGGGCAAAACGGCGGAATTTTCTGAACTTACCGGGAACTTCGGCAGGAGACTTATGCTTCGGCAGTGCACGGTTTAACATGTTCCTGTTGAAGACTGCGGCATTTGATTGGACGCCAAACGAAGAAGACCCCTATTTGGCAAAACAATGCAAATAAGACATGGTTTTGACACATGCTGACGTTTCTTGAGGTTTCTTGGTTCCAAACGGACGTTTTCTTTTGGAAGCATCCATGTGCCTACTTCTCGAAGGGGTTGGGCGGCAAGGGCGCATAGCACACATACCCGCCCTCACACTTTTGCAGGGTTCCATGCTCGAGGGTGTCAACATTGGGGTCGTTTTAACCGGCCTTAGACCTAAGTTGTGTGACCCCTAAATGAGCTCCAACACAATTAATTGGACTCCCTGAGTTCTCCAAGGAGGTCCCGAATCCTACCCTGAAATCAGACACCACTACAAGGGAAGCGACGACCGTCTCGCACAAAGACCAAAGAGGGCACTTGTTGGTTTCGGCTTCTTTACCTTTCCGGAACCCCTCAAACAATTGAAGCCAAAGCAACCTGCAGAAGCAAGACAAAACACAGTGACAGTTAGATCCCATAGATGCTGGCCCTCAAGCACACACTAGAACTAAACCTTATTTGCTAAATGAGATCCTGAAAGGGCGGAACATCAAACACGCCCTGCTTGTCTAGGTCCTCCAGTGAGATTAGAATAAGGGTACCCTTTTTCCTTCACTCTATTTTAGTAGGGGAACCCTCCCAACCAAAAAAGAAACGGTAAAAGGGCACCTAGCTGGGGCACCTAGGGTGTAAAGGGACACCAAAAGGACACCCACCATTTTTTGGGGTTCCCTCAAAATGGAGACATGCCCATATCTAGCTGCTTGTTTTGAGGGGATGCGAGGGGTGCTCAGAAAACAGATCCACCGAAACCCAACCGAAGCCCGCGCCTGGAAGCCGCCGTTCGCCACGGTGGAGGCCTCTGACTTGCGCACCACCCGCACCCAGTCGATGAGGTGCTCCACCTAAGGCAGTGGCTTTTGCCGGAATTTTGGGGTGACCTCGGTGCTAAAGGCTTAACTTTTAGTGGTTTCATACGGAAGACCCAGCCACTGTGGATTGGATTTCACTTTGAAACCATAGGCGGAAACCATCGCTGGTTAGCATTTACAAGACACTCACATCATTCCAGGTTTCTCAGGTGGTGCGAAATGGATTTCGCAACCATCCACACTTGGCTGCTGTTGACCCCTCTGCAAAAAACAACAACAACTTTTTGTGGGTGTAGTGGAAAACCCCTATGATTTCCCTAAAAGTTCAAGTCTAAAGATCCAACTCAATAGCAGTCAAGCTGAAAGGGGTTAGGCTCCTGAAACTGCCCTTGAGCTTAAAGGCTTGGGAGAAATGGGGCCAACACAAATTTGCGGAGAAGATGATGGTTGGCCTCCCCAACCAAAAATGGATGGCTCCATCTTCCTGCGAACAAGGTGTAATCAAACAGCGGCCAAGAAACGCGAATCGCCTTTCAGGGCTTACCTTTAAGTTTCAAGGGGTCGCGGTTTCCCTGGTCAACCCATTTGGCTGGAATTTGGACCCAGCAAAAAAAAACAGAGAACAAAAACAATTTTTTGCCTGGCCAGTGGAAACACAAGGGTGCCCCTCCCCCCCCCAAAAAAAAAGGTGCCCCCCCCCCAAAAAAAAGAAAACCAAGAAAAGGGGGGGAGCTGATTCTGGGGAAGTTTGCTGGGCCGAAAACCGGTCTCGACTGGGCTGCCCGCCGGCATCTGCGTCTCTGCCGAGGGTGCCCCAGGCCAGCCCCCGCCGATCCTGCGCTGCCAGTCCCACAGTGACACTTTTGAGCCCCGGTGTCGGATTCGAATGAACCGAATCTAAGGGGCTTCCCGGTTTATGGGGCTTCCCACCAGTTGGACGGTTTATGGGGGTCTTTCCCTTATTCCCTGCTAAGAACCAGCAAGTTGAAAGCAGAACCCCAAAACGTCAGGTTCCATGGCAACGTGTTCCGGAGGGTAGTGCAAAAATACGCCTTTCTGTGATAGAGGGGGTCATCCCCTCTTAAGTTTCTCACCATGAAGGGGATTCGTGGCACCAACAGAAGCTGGACCACACACATGGAGATAGGGGCAAACAAAAACGCTGGCCTGTGCTTCTTCGTTTTATGAGCTGCGTCGCACCGAGTGAAAGAAAGTATTTTTGCATGTTGACCTCGTCCTTTTCGGGGATGGAACTTGTTGAGCCCCTCTCCAGTGTGAAAAGCTTCCTTTGGAACTTGTTATGTCCAACCCAATGACTAAAGCCTTGCACCACGTGTCAGAGAAACGGGCTTGACTGGCCAAACTGCAGCCGACCTGGCGAAAGGCAAGGAATCCGTGTTGCACTTGAAGTGGGTGCCGATCGGATCAGCTGGCTGCATCAAACACGTCTCAAAGTCAGAGAACAACCTATCCATTCCCTTCCTTTGGGGCGAATGTTGCAGAATGGGCCGTTTACCTATAAGAAATGTCCGCCCTGACCCGCTGGCTCCCTCCAACATGTTAGTCCGGGCAAACCACCCCGTCAACCCAACATGTTGCTTAAGACTAGCGACACTGCACGACCCGGCAAGGCCAACCTTTCGGCCATGTTGCAAGCAAGCGGCGCAGTATTGAGGATCCTTAGATCACCACCGTTCAAATTTGACCTCGGGCCCCGACCCATGCACGTGGTTGAACTTGCAAGGTCTATGGTTGGACACGGGCCCAAAAAGATCCCAAGGTGAACAAAGGTAAATGGCACCCAAGAATCGAGACCTGAGGAAAAGGAGCCAGGGCATCCAAACCCAATGTACAAAGTAAATCAAAACCCTTGCGTGGGTGATCTTCCCAAAAGGGGTTGTCTGGCTGTAAATTTACCTCCCTCCCTCCCCTTCTTGTATTTGATTTTCTCTCTCTCTCTCTCTCTCCCTCTCCCTCTTCTATTCAAGAAGTGGAACCGTGGAACCCAGGGTTGTTATCGGGACCGTAGAAAATTCGTCGACGAAAGGACTTTGTAGAGTACCCTCCACCAACTTTCTACCCTTGTGTGGAACTTAGAGTTGATTGAAAGACCCTCTCGGGGCTGTGGAAGATTCGTCGACGAAAGGAGTTTATAGAGTCAACTTTCTACCCTTGTGGCTCGGTGACCTGTTCGGACGCGCCGGACTACTTGCCAATGCAAACTGCAGGTAGCCATGTCAAGGCTCAGAAGCTGAATAACCGTCCGACATCTGTTAGGAACCTCGAGGCCAACTTTTGGCAACTGTAATGTTGGACCCTCTTTGATGCGACCCCCGCCTGAACAGTGGAACCAGTCAGCTGAACCCTCTGTAGTGAAATGCTGGGGCTCTGGGAGTGACAGTACGCACTTTAGAATTGCCAATTCTACTTTAGTATTGCCAAGGCCCCATCTCAGATTCCCAGTACTTAGGCTTTTAACCTTTGAGCTGGGGAGGGGGAGGACTTTTTTCTTTTCCTTTTTGGGGGGGAGGGGGGGCAAAACAACTTTCCATAATAGAGGACCCCTCAACCAGTCACAGGATCCTGAACTAGAAAAGGTTTGTGCAATAGAGGGAGCTATCAATAAAGGAGGCCTAACATTAGGGTTTTCCTGGCTCAGTTACCGAAAGCACCTGGAAATCGAAGCTTAACCTTTGGAACCTTGACCATGGACCAAAACAGGGAAGAGGGTCAACAGGTTGGTTTTGGACAACTCAGCCACTGTGGATGGGATTTCACTTTGAAACCATAGGCGGAAACCATGGCTGATTGGCATGCACAAGGGACTCACATTCATTCCAGGTTTCTCAGGTGGTGCGAAATGGATTTCGCAACCATCCACAATTGGCTGCTGTTGGCCCCTCTGCAAAAAAACAACAACTGTTTGTGGGTTTAGTGGAAAACCCCTTGATTTCCCAAAAAGTTAAAGCCTACAGATCCATCCCAATAGCAGTCAAGCACAGTAGTTTGACACACGTGCAGCCTCATGATTCTGCCCGGGGCGCAGAAAGAAGGGGGTCTCGGAGACCACAAAGTTGTTGCGCTCCGCGCTGAAGCTCCCTGAGTTGCGTTTGGCTTCTCCCAAAAAGCTTTTGGGTCTGTCTGCCTGTCTGTCTTTTCTGGGCTGCCCGTTTTCTGATCCCCCCGCTAAAAGTTAGTCACTGTTAGTGGGTTAAATGTAAACTACCACCAAGCACTAAAAGGCTAACAAGCTAAGGGGATGGCTGGGAGTCACCAAGTTTTGCTGAGAACCTCAGCAGGGAATGAGAAACGGAATTGTCCATCCAACTGGTGGTTTCCTTTGAGGGGAACCTGGGTTCATTCCGAACACCCTGAGTCATTCCCTACCGAGCACCAGCATTTTTTGGTGGGGGTGGCAATTACCTTTTGCTTTGTGATTCTGAAGGGAACCCAGTGCGAAACCACATGGTTCTGTGTTGATTTTGGGGGTGAGGGGTTGGCACCAAAGCTTTGCTTGGGGATTTTTTGAGGGAACAGGAAAACCGTTGCGATCCATGTTGGGGCCCGGGTCCAATTCCAAAAAGAAGAAACCACACCCACATGGCATCGGAGCTGGTTGGGTTCCTTCCGTTCGGGGATCAGCTTTAGCGAGTCCTGTGGCTGGACATTTCGAGCTCGTCCCACGTCCCCAAACGGACCACAAACAAACCAACACGTCTTGACCGAACCTCATATGATCCAGAGCCAGAAAACCCCTTGTGCAGGTCTCTGGATTGGAATCCACATTTTTTTCACAAGTGCCTAGATGATGGCTTTGACAGATTGCAGCCTGTTTGATCAATTTTGGGAAGTCCGTCGCAAACAAAACGCGGGGCAGGAACGAATCCGGGTCAACATGATGCTGCCTTCTTGCTCAGTCACATCATGGGAAACAAAGGAAATTTCCCCCCAACTCCTTCCCCCACAAAACAAACAAAACAACAACAACAACAACGCGGAGGCAAACATAGACACCCCTGCGTTCCAGTGACCCTGGCCGATTGAGCGACCACTATTGGGAACACCAAATAGTTCAAGAACTCGCCCATAGGACGCAGGGTTCCTGCAAGTCACGTCCCTGCCTAGGTGCTCCAGCAGAGAGGTTAGAATAAGGGCGCTCTTGTTTCTGTAGTCTATTTTGGTAGGGGAACCCTCCCCAAACAAGGGTAAAAGGGCACTACTGGGGGACCTGGCTGCACATCCCAAACAAAAAGAAGAAACACGTCGACGTTGGAATCCATCAAGTGGCCTCGTGGCGTCGTTTTCCCCGCGTCTAAGCGCCTCCAAGCCACCGGTGACATGGCCGTCAATGGCGAAGGTGATCCGCGAGGAAGACCTACGCCGCCCACCCGTGGCGAAAAAAAGAAAGAAAAAAGGCAGGCACAAACTTCATGTAACATAAGGGGGTTCGGAAAAAAAGGAACACAAAAACAAACCAAAAAAACATCCATCTGACAAAATGTGGCTCCTGTGAGCTATTGAGTGCTCAGCATGAGCTGCAGAAAGATGTCCTTTCAACCAGCCGACTATGACTTCATCCAAAATACCTTGGTTGGAACCCGCTTTGTTTTTGCGTTCTCACCCGGAAGCAGGATAATACCTTCCTCGGACCCCGTTTTCTAGGCGTTTTCACCCGGCACAAGCAGGAGAGTCGCTCATTGGTAGCCCCCCGCCTTTCTACGGCGTACTCGTGGAATTCCGTGTTGTAGCTGGGGACTTTGTGCGAGGAGGCCACGGACTTGTGAAACTCCTCGAACTTTCCGCAGTGCGCGCCGGGCCAGCTGGACATCCAGTGGTACGTGTTGTAGGCCTAGGAGCGTGAACGCCTAGGGAAAGGGGCCAGGGGCCGTTTTTGGGCTCAGTTTCTGGTGGGCCGGCCCAACAAGAAGTCTCCACCATGTGGTAAGCGCTCTAGGCGCTGGAGCCTTTTGTCGCCCTATGGGAAAGGTCCGCTTTGGGGATTAACGCGTCCCTTTGGAGGGACCTCGGACTCCCCTTTTGGTTGGCTTCAAAGGGAAGCCAAAAAGAAACCAACCCATTTAGCGGGCTCCCTCATTTTGAGACAAGCCCCCTCAAAACCGCTTCTGCTTTCGCATTCTCAGGCCCGGGCGAGGCCGTCACTGCTCACCATTTCCGTGATGTCCATCTCCCCTTCATCCAGGCATCGATCCTTGGCTCGAAGCCATCTGCAAAATTTTGCCATGCATCCACAAGCTGAGGTAAGAGTTGGATCTCCAGGTAAAGGATCTGGTACCATGAGTCAGCTGGGTATCCCCCCCGAATCGGTGAGCTCGTCATAAAATGAGCAGCCGTTTTGCTTGCAGGGTTTGATGAGTTGCTTCATGCCCATGGCCCCCTTTGCTTTCGAAGCCTTCGTGGCTTAGCATGGCTTGAAGCTGAGCGATTCCCCGATTGAAATCGATCTGCCCATGTTTGGAGACGTCGCCCAAGGTCCGGACTTATGACATTGACATCGCCATGCTCGCGTGATCTCGCGTGCATCTGCATCTCAACTTATGGACCTCTACCCAGTTGCAGGAAGAGGGTGAGCACTTGGCTCAAAGGATCCCAACACCCCCCTCCCCCCCACCTCCCCAAACACTGGCTGTCTCCAAAGTAAATCCTCAACAAGCTCAGTCTGAGCACACCAAGTCATAGAGGGTTGGGTTAATCCCAGTAAACCATGTAAAAACGCAAACACTTGCTTTCAAGCCACAGAGTAGCCGTTCTGTGGCAGCATCCAGTGAGCAGGCCACACTCCTCGAGCCAACATCCGGTGGATGTTAAGGGCCGATTTCCTAAGCGCAGCCATGCAAAGCTGTGATCCACAGGAGTGTCAACCGCTTCAGTGATATGAAAGGGGGGCTATTCTGACATACTCTGCCTACTTTGCTTCTTGTCATGATTCTAAGTGGGGAGTACCTTAGTACCTTAGTATCACCGAAATGGGCTCAAACAACATGTTTCCGCAAACATGGATTACAACAACTTTGTGCGAAGAATGTGTCTGCTCGGCGTATGCAAACACACTTGAAGTGTTATAATCTGAACTTGCGGATGGCATCCCTTGTGGGATGGCTTGCAGCATGCCAGGAATGCAGGCCCGCACACCCTCCTTTGGAGTTCAACGGCAGCTGCGCCCGGACGCAAAGGCGAAAAGGCTGCTGCGCGCTTGACCAAGCGACCCGGTCCTGGAGTGGCGACAATGCCTCTCCCACGCCAGATTACCTTTGCGTAAACACTCGTGGGGGGGTCGACCCCCTCGTAGTGAAGGATTCCTTTTTAAGGGGGTCGCCCATTTTCTCACAAAAGGTGGCAAAAAGACCCCCGTGAACACTCGTGGGTTACAAACAAATCGGTTCTTTTTGGATGCAGATGCCCAGTGGCCATGGGAAAAAAAAGGGCACCGATTTTGGGTTGGTGGACTTCCCCCGCAAAACAAAAGGAAACAAGGAGGCAACCCGCAAAAAAAAGGAAACAAGGAAGCAACCCACTGGGCAACCGGGGTAGACCTCGTCATTCAACGTCTTTGCCCGTTGCACCGGCCGCCTTGGTCGTCACAGCTGCTGAGTAGTACCTGGCAGGAGCCATGCTAAGCAAAGCCCCGAATCCACTGCACGAAGCCAAGCCTTGGAAAAAACACCTAGGTCCTCCAGTAGAGAGGTTAGAATAAGGGTACCTCCTCCCCGTAAAAGGGCACTACTGGGGGACCTAGCAACATAAAAGGAGCAAGGTTGGGAGTCCCGACATGAAGGAGCCCTACCTTACCGAAACAGCTTGCAGCCTCTCTTGATTTGTCGGTGACTCAGCTGTAGACCGTCTTGTGTCGTGTCGTGGCTTTGGACGGAGGGTGATCTCTCGTCCGTGGCGCGTCGTGGGACACCAAAAAGGGGAAACTATTTACCGTCCGGCACACAGGTTGAGGCTCCGAACCTCAGCCAACCCACCGAACCACGCACTTGCAGCGACCACTGAACAAATGAAAATGGAAAAGCTTATCGCCCCCCCATTTGGGGACCACTTTTTTCAGGTTCCTATCCTCCTACCAAACTCTGGACGCCAAAATTTGCGCTGTTCGGATGCTCCGTATTTAGCTCACCTTATAATGGAACATATCTTCTGAGAAGAACCCAGTGTAATTATGATATTACCTGGACTCCTGCTGGCTCCGAAAGGCTCCCCTTGAAGACAACTTTGGCTACTCCAGCTCCAGTTCAGAAGATCCCGCTTGCTCGCTTTGTCGTGTGGTGCGACAAATTGACAGGGGACCCCAGTATGAACCCAACTGTCTGGTGCGTGGAAACCTCCTGCTTGCTCGTTTTGTCGTGTGGTGCGACAAATTGATCACCAAATCCTGCTCATCTTGCTAGTTTCAGCAGGGAATGAGAAATGCAATGACTCCTATGAACCATCCATCCCATGGTTTCCTTGATTCGGGCATCCAAAACTGTTCATTCCAAAACTCCTGTTGATCCCCTACTAAAAGCCAGCAAGTTTTGGGGGGACTTTTCTTTTCCAGCAATACCCACCTACAAAACCCCAAGCAGGGTTCCACTTTTCGACTACCCCAAGGTAGGCTTAAACCCAGGGCTGTCCCTTTGGGGGAAATCAACCATGGGTTCAAGTCTGCCTGTAGTCAAAAAGTGGAACCCTGACCCCAGACGCGTTGTCATTCCCAACCTATCCTAGGTCCTCCAGTAGAAAGGTTAGAATAAGGGTACCCTTTTCGTGTAGTCTATTTTAGTACAACCAAAAAGGGGAGAGAAGGGCACTACTGGGGGACCTAGTGTGGATGGAGATTCCCTTGCCAATACCAAGAAACAATAATTTCCGATGGTGTCAAAGTGGTGCAGGATTTTCTCCAGCCAGGGAACCCTCCCAACCAACAAGAGTTGGCACAAGGACACCTAGCTGGGGGACCTAGTATCGCAATCACAAGTCCTTTGCCCCGTCGACAACCCGTCAGCCGAGCCTGGTGGCGTCCTGGCCGTCCCGCTCCGAGAGGATCCGCAGAAAGCCCCCGGCCACCTCCCGAAGTCAGGAGCCCCGGCAAAGGGGGGAACATGCCGTGGGGTGGACGCATTCCATCTCGGAACACCTAAAAAACCATGGGAAACCATGAGAAACCATGAGTCAACCATAGGAAAACCATGTTATTTCAAAGGGAATCATCATTCCAGGGGTTCTCAGGTGGTACAATGCAAAATGGATTTCGTCCATCAAAAAAAAAGGATAACCCCAACGTGGATCCCTGGTAATAGCAAGGAAGTTTCGTCCCATACTCGTCTCAGCCTCTACTTATTTGGGTAATTTGGTTTGGTGGTTTGGAGGTTGGGGTGTTCCTCTTCTACCCTCAAGAAGGGCAAGGAGTTCAAATCCCCAAGCCAACAATCCACATCACGAATTAAGGGAATTTAAGGGATATACCTGAAATATGCACATGTCTTACATGCGTCGAACTCTGAACCTTTTTCCTGCATCAATTCCAATCTAGGCGGTATGTTAGATCTCCCCCACCAACCAAATCCGTCAAAACTGGTCATGGGTACGGTGGTTTGCCTTTGGGTGGCCCTAGGTGAAAAGGCTACCCACCCTCAACAAAACACAAGCACCCATATGCACTAGGGTGAAAGTCAAAATCGCCACAACGGGGGAGAAACATGCAAGTACCCATGCATAGGTGCGGAAAGGAATGCTAACGCCAATGGGTAGGCCGACAAAGGGCAAAACAAATCTGGACCCACCTGCGCGTTCTCCTCACGGCAAGCCGCGGAGCGGCAGGCTGTCACATTGAGACCTGGCTGATCTGAAGGGGGGAGGTGCGGGGTGCTCACCCGGAACACCACGCGAGTCATAGATCAAAACCCGGCAATGGCCTACCCAGAACCATGTAAACAGCTAACTAAGAAGGCTGCTGGTATTTCCGGTTGGGAGTATCCCTTACTAACCTTCTACCCGGGCTTTGATTGTGGTTTCAAGGAAGCCTGCCATCATCCCAAAGGGAGAAGCCTGGGGTTTGAGTCCAAATGGAACCCCGGCCTCGGGCCGGTTGACTGAGAGTCAGCTTTCTTGAGCTTCGCATCTCATTTCTTTCGGGGGCTGACCATTCTTTAGGGGAGCACGAGGCTTTAAACCCAAATTCACCAGGGCCGTCATGGGTTGATTGGCCCTTACTCGCGGATTCCAGGGGATGCATTGTATACGTGTGAACCCCGGAATAAAACCTCAAATCATGGCCTCATCATGTCTCTGTAAGACTATAGTCTATACTGGGCGGTTGCCATCCAAAACTCAGAGGTATTCATTGACAAGGCATGGCCACCTCCCTTAACAACCAGGATGGCAAAGCAAAGTGAAGAAGGACATGTCAACAAAATGGCCTTCCTTTCACTGCACGCCACTGGCAGCACCCAACAAGGGGGTCCCCGATTTTGGGATCACCCAATAGAGCACTTTCTTGGCATTTGATTGGCAAGAGCGACGCTCCACATCTTGGAGACAAGTACACAACACACATTGTGAACCACTAGTATCCGATTCAGGGATCTCCTTTTCGGGGGATTTTCTGGCGAGCGTTCAGGAGTGAGAAATGGGCTCCTGCCGGGCCCATCTTCTACTTTCCCTGTACCCGCGCGGAGATCGACACCCCCTTGCAATTCCATGTGCAAAGCAGGATAGACGAGGCTCACAGATCCTCCCTGCAACATATCAAAAGCTCATCCAAGCATGCTCGCATATCCTGCACCCCGACCGCAAAGAACTTTTCTTTGTGCCCCCAGTAGCAGAAATAACCAAGAACAAAGAACAAACACAAACAACACAAAGCAAACGCCAAGAACAAAAGGGCCTGCCTGCAACGGGAAGGTCGATGCCCTCATACCCTCCGCGGCCTAAGGGGCGAAGAGATGGTCCAATTGGGCCGGATTCTGTCCACCAAAGGTTCCATGAAGAACAGAGTTTGCCTCTTGACTGGAACACGCCCCTATGGCTCAAGGCAGGGTTGGGAGCTCAAAAACTGAACAAATGCAGATCTCAGAGCCATTTCTAAAGGCAAGATGAGTCAAGGGCCAAAAGCCGGGAACATCACAAATTCCGCATCATGCCCTTGGACTCCGATCGCTAGCTCCGCAAGGCTCCCTCCGCGGCAAATTTGGATACCGGGTCTCAGCTCAGCAACGGCCCCCCTCCATCCACCAGCTAATGTTAATCCCGGATTAATAACCCCTATTGGATCAATATAGGGGGGTGTCCCCTTTTGGTGGGGATTCATCACTTTTGGAGGGAGCACCCATCATGGGTCAACATTAGCAAACAGCAAACAGCAAGCAAGCAGTCAGCCGGCCAGCCAACCTGCCAAGAGCGTGCAAGCTTCGGAGACAAGCAAAGCTGGAGTCGTTGCAACCTGCCCGAACATCTGGGAACCAAAGAATAAAGAACGTTCGAACGAACGAACGAACAAACAAACAAACAAACAAACAAACAGACAAACACACAAAAGACACAAACAAGCAGGCAAGCAACAAACAAGCCAACAAAGGAGCCAAACACAAACACGCAAACAGACAAACAAACAAACAAACAAACAAACAAACATATATATATATATATACGCTGTTGTTAGGCACATGTTTCTCTTGGTTGCCCCCCCCTCCATTTTGCCTCCGCGGCTTGGTTGCGCGATGTTCGAACCAAGAACTTGGGCGTTCCTCAAAATGAGTGGGTGTTCTGTGGTTGTTGGTTTCAGCGGCTTGCTCGAAATTGCCCCTTTGTTCGTTTGGCTTCGGGGGGTTGAAAAAAAAAAAACGACGAGTTCACAAGCGCCTCATGCCCGATAGGGGCCACATGCGGCCACAGTCCTGATCAGTCCTGATGCCTCCAAGTTGCTGGTCACGACTTGCCAGAAGCTCCTCAGCAAGGCACGCACTGGCACGCCTATCTCCCCTTTTTGCTCTTCCCAGCTCTTGCTGTTGCAAAGCTTTGATCCCCCTTTTTGGGGCCCTCCAAGAATGGCAAGTGCTTCTCTGAAAGCCAGCTGCAAAATTGCAAAGTGAAACTTGGGTGACGGGCAAGAAGGGGGCCCTTCTCTCTCTCCCTCCCTCCCTCTCTCTGTCTCTGGCCGTGCACCCTAGGACCTTGCATTCATTGGCCCAACACGATGCAAAATGACTAGGTGTTAGCTGGAACCAACTTTGCAAATCTCTCGGCGTTATAGCTGGAGGAATCCGGTAAACGAAGAGGCTCTATCCAAAACTGATACCCATGCAATCTAACTTTGCCCATTGTCCATTCAAAAGCAACAGTGGAGCAAGGCAAATTAACGCCCCCAAGACTTAACAGGTCGTCCTCCCTCCCACTCTCACGAGCAGGAAGACACCTGGAAGACCTACTTTGCCACAAAGGGCAGTCATCTGCCAGCTGCCATATAGCGGGCTTAACTTGAATAAGGCCGGGGTCCTTTAGAAGCTGGTTTGTAGGGCCCCCTCCGGCTTACAGAGTGATGTTGCACGAAAGCAAATTCCAGAAACCACAAAAAATCGACGGCACATGCACGGTGAATTCCAAAGAGCCCCCCCGGAGCCGCCTTGAAGCCATGGTTTCGACCCGCTGTCCGGGGCTCTGAGTGAGACAAAGTACCACCCCCCCTTCGGTTCCATTGAGTTGGCTGTGGGTCCCAAAGTAGGTACCCAAAATGAAACCCTGGTGAAAGGAACCAACTGAAACCTGCGGGTTTGTCTGTGGCGAAAAAAAATGACCCGTACATCCGTATCGGCGGGGAAGCCGCAGGTGCAGGCGAAGGTCGGATCTAATGCATCGCCGTTGAACTCATCCGACCACTCGTGGATCCAAGCGCCATCCTCGAGACATGCCGCTGGATGCGCACCCGGAACTTGCGTGCCCTGCCGTCTGATGTGGGGCCAAATCGTCAAAAAGCACGATGCTCTTTGGAACATGGGCTCCCACCAATGAACATGGCACCTGACACGGGGGTTCCTAGAGGAAACTGATCTTCCAGCTAAACCTCCCACACTTCCAAAGCATGATGCTCCTTTGAACATGGGATAACAATTCTGTCCTTACAGGACTCCTGGTGGTTCCTTGGCTCCCTCCTTAAAGGCAAATCGGATCCCCAGCTCCGGAACGGCTCCCTTCCTGGATGATTGGGCCGGGCCAGGCCCATTCTAATTCTTAGAGCTCTCATGGTGGACTTTCTACTTGCTTCACTGTTCTAGGAACCCTCTGCAACACGAGGCGTGCGTTGACCAATAGTCAGGATATGTCAGGATGCCGCACATGTGCAGTAGCTCCAGGCTAACCTCCGGTTCCTTCCACAAGAGCTCAAGTTTCCGAAACAGGCCTCACTAGGGCAAAAAAGCTTGGCCCGAGCTAGTTGCCCTGCATGGTCAAAAGGGGGCGTGAATGAACCCAAAAGTGGACAAGGGACAAAAGTTCGGTTACACACGTCTGGCAATGAGTTAAGTTACAAGTTTGGTCCACGCCCAGATGCCCAAAACCTCAGAAACACCTGCCGGCGGTCCATCAACTGCCCTGTGGCCATCTGCAATCTGGGCCCTTTCCATTGAAGCAACTCATCACTAGGCCGGCAACTTTGCGGCGTCTAGCACCTCGCCCAGTAGCCATGGAACAACGACACATACGTCACACTCTGCTGATGTTGAGAAAACGGTATGATATCTATTGAAACACGTCGTGGCAAGCTCCCACGCACCAGAAAAAACGCCATGGCACCGGACTGGGACATTAACCACCGGGTGACCGGGTGGGTGAAACGCCAGCGAACGCGACCCATGAGGTCCGGCTCGAGAGAGAGCCTGCACGTTGCAGGCCAAGCAACACGGAAGTGCACAACCCCCTTTCCATTTGGTGTGGGTCAAGAATGGTCAAAAATAAACCACCAGGGGACTGCAGGTTTTAGTCCTTGTTTCCATTTACCAGGATTCAATTTTAGGTACCTACTGTTGACCCACAGCCAGTTGGAAAGTCGACTTCCAGAACGGCCTGTGCATTTCCGTGTTTCTTGGTAGGCGGCCTCTGGACACATAGATGGCACTTGCAAATGATTAGAAGCAAGCCGGCCCGGCATCTATGTTCAAACAAGCTGACCAACACAACGCACCAATGGTTGCAGACGCAGGCGTGGCCTCAATGGCTGACAAGCGCTTTAAGCTGCCAAAGCTCGCCTGCCAGTCTAGAAACTTCAACAAACACTGTGAACAGACATTTACTTTGAAAGACCCTTCGTGTCAAACATCTCTGCCAACTCCTTATCCCACAAGATTCAGCTGTGGCTGGCTCAAGTTGTGTCCTGGCCCCGCCTTTCCCTAAATTGCCAGCGTGGGAAGGAATAGGTAGATCTGGCAAATGCAAATGTGACAGGGCACAGGCTAAGCATACAAAACGAACTGTTGCTCGATGCAATTCGAGGTCGGCACATGATCAACTGGCCCAAAGCTGGCCAAAACTCACGTTACAAGAGCCGATAACTAGTAAATGTTAAGACCTTCATGGGCTTTGACTTATAGACCAAAGCCAGGACACCCAAAGATGAACAAGGTGGATAGATCGGTTCATTTTGGACACGTGAGGCAAGCTGCACCGGTTCAAAGAATGAAGGGGCGGCGGCTGGTCCCTAGCCCGCTAGCCCACGTCCAGCAGGCTCCTGCATCTTGTTCCCGAGCATCAATACACCCCCCCTCCCGCGCTGGAAAGGAAACTTCGGCCAAAGGAAGTGTTTCAAGCACCCAAACCGATTGAAGTTCGAAGTTGGCTCCTTCCATTCAAAATATATATATATATATATATATCCGCCGACATTGCTCGGCGTGTCGGATACTTACTAGAGGATAGAATAACCCCCCCCCCTAACCCCCCCCCGCCCGACGTCTATTACGTAGGTTTTTTTGGGGGGGGGGGGTCCCCCACGTACCGCGCGGCAATTTGATGACGTTCCACTAAACGTAGTCTTCGGGGAGCCGGTGTCGCAAAACAGGGGTCCCAGGCTCGATTCCCCCTGCCGGCTTTTTTGCTGGCTTGGGCTTCCTGCATCCTTTTGCCGAAAATCTGGAAAAACTCAATGTTTTTGGACGTCCTCTTTGCGAAAACGCTGGAAAAACCGTGTTTTTTTTGCGGGAAATACATACATACATGCATGCATGCATGCATGCATACATACATACATACATGCATGCATACATACATACATACATACATGCATACATGCATTACATACATACCACCTACCTACCGCATACATACATACATACATACATACATACATACATACATACATACATACATACATACATACATACATACATACATACATACATACATACATACATACATACATACATACATACATACATACATACATACATACATACATACATACATACATACATACATACATACATACATACATACATACATACATACATACATACATACATACATACATACATACATACATACATACATACATACATACATACATACATACATACATACATACATACATACATACATACATACATACATACTACATACATACATACATACATACATACATACATACATACATACATACATACATACATACATACATACATACATACATACATACATTACATACATACATACATACATACATACATTACATACATACATTACATTACATTACATTACATTACATTACATTACATTACATACATTACATTACATTACATACATACATACATACATTACATACATACATACATACATACATACATACATACATACATACATTACATTACATTACATACATACATACATACATACATACATTACATTACATACATACATACATACATACATACATACATACATACATACATACATACATACATACATACATACATACATACATACATACATTACATTACATTACATACATACATACATACATACATACATACATACATACATACATACATACATACATACATACATACATACATACATACATACATACATACATACATACATACATTACATACATACATACATACATACATACATACATACATACATACATACATACATACATACATTACATACATACATACATACATACATACATTACACATACATACACATTACATACATACATTACATTACATTACACATACATTACATTACATTACATACATACACATTACATTACATACATACATTACATTACATACATACATACATACATACATACATACATACATACATACATACATACATACATACATTACATAACATACATACATTACATTACATACATACATACATACATACATAAATACATTACGTACATACATACTTACTTACTTACTTACACTTACATACATACATACATACATACATACATACATACATACATACATACATACATACATACATACATACATGCATACATACATACTTATGTACATGCATGCATACATACGAGAGAGGGAGATTGGGAAGAGAGAGGCTTGGGGGGATGGGGAGGATGGGAGCAGAGGGAGGGAGAGCACACAAGGGAGACAAGGAAGAGAGGAAGAAGGAGAAAAGGGAGAGGACAATGTCGGCGGACTGAGCCGGAGGCTCTAAAGTATAATATGATTTTGTTAACCCAACAAAAACAAGTGCTGCGCATTGCCTTGCCAAACAAAAATGCAGATCGGGCCCCTGCCTCATGCCACCACACAGCCGCCCAAGTAGGAGTCTTCCTCCTCTGGTGGCAGCAGCGCCTTTAGCGAGGCCCGGGGCTTCGGCTGCCAGCGGCATCGGCAGCCCTGGTATCCCCCAGGCTCCGCCGCGCCCTAGCCGAAAACCCGCCGGGGAGGGGGGAGAGGTGCAACGATGCCCGTGCCAGGGCTCCGGAAAGATCCAAAAACCACCTGCTTCACAAGGGGATCCTAAAGGGATCTTCTAAATTAGATGGTAAAGCTGGCTTTTCTCTGGTCCACATGCATCCTACAAGCCCTGTTGTTAGTAATTAGTGATAAGAGAGGAGCAGGGAGAGGAGGCCTCATGATTTGCCGGCTCTTAGTAGGAGAATTCAAGTGTCTGGGGACTGCACCTAGGGAGCACTAGGGATGGTTCATAGGGTCGTTCCCTCATTATTGACCACGCATCCACAGTATTGCGGGCGATGCCTGTGACCCACGCTTCTAGCGCCGGCTTCCATGACACGCGCCCACGTACATTTGCAGCACTTGTTCGAAAACAACAAGGCATGCCAAAGCCATCAAAAATATCATGCCTCTTGCTGGGCAAATTGCTGTTCTTCCCAAGCCAGGGATACGGCAGAATACGGAGAACCGCCAGCAAAGGACCTGCGTGCACCAAGCTTGTTTTTTCGCGCCACGTCAGCTCGGTCTCTTGCCCAGACCTGCATCTTGAGGTGTTTTGTTGGGTCCTCGAAATTCTCGCATTTCTAAATTCAGGCAGAGCTTCCCGTTCCCCCTGAATCACCCCACTAGGAAGCTCACACGTTGGCCTTGGAGGGCCCCCTTTATTTGTTGGGCAACATTTCGTGCAGGTGGCGAATCATGACCACAACACAGGTTGGAGGGGCCCCGAAATGGAAAATCCATGAACTCTCGAGGGTGTTGGTCAGGATTTGGGGGGATACCCGAAGGCCTGGGGCCGCCCCCCTGAAAAAAAAACGCCTAATTGAATCCAATGCCACGGACAGCCTCCAGGCCCAGGTTCATCACCATGTCCCGTAGCATCACGTAGCTGGACAAAGGCCCCTCCCCGTTCTTGCGGTTCGCCTCGCCAAACCCAGCGGGTTTGAGTGGACTGCTTGACACGGCGAAGTGAAAAACCAAAATATTGACATCTCCAGTGCTCTGAAGGTCAAAGTGATGAAATTTAAACAAGCGCGGGTACACGGCGGGAGTAACTATGACTCTCTTAAGGTAGCCAAATGCCTCGTCATCTAATTAGTGACGCGCATGAATGGATTAACGAGATTCCCACTGTCCCTACCTACTATCTAGCGAAACCACAGCCAAGGGAACGGGCTTGGGGTAATCAGCGGGGGAAGAAGACCCTGTTGAGCTTGACTCTGGTCCGACTTTGTGAAATGACTTAGGAGGTGTAGCAAAAGTAGGGACTCCGGTGATCTTGAATCACCACTACTCTTCACGTTATTTTACTTATTCGTGAGACTGAAGCTCGCATCGTGCGAGTTTTTGATTTAAGGATGCCTTGTGTAGCAACTGAATTGTGCGGAAGACATAGTCAGGTGAGGAGTTGGGCTGGGGCAGCACATCTGTTAAATGATAACGCAGGTGTCCTAAGGTAAGCTCAATGAGAACAGAAATCTCACGTGGACCTTGTTGCAAGTTCGCCACCCTGCTACAAACAAAAAGAGGCCTCTCGTTTCGGATACCGGTATGCCAAGAATGGACCTTTGGTATTCAGAACAGGTTGCAAGAAGCTCCTCAAGAACCGGTAATGGAACCATCACGGGACCCTGAGACAAGCGGCCCAACACATATGCCCGTTTGGGGGCCGTAATGTACTGGCGAAAGGTTTAAGGGGCAGCTCACTCCCTAGACACTGCACCAGCATTCTCCACGCCAGCAAGCCCATGTCATGTTTGCCCTCCTGCTTCATGATAATGATTGATAATGACACGTATCCGTAGGATAGTCAGGAATTCTACTGAATTTATGTTGTACGGTGGCCCAATCGCTGGTTTCTTTGGTCTAAGCCCTGGAAAGCAGCATTGAGGGCTTGGGCTCGGCTCGGCCTCCTGATTTATCGGAATCTGGGTGAGCTCCCACCTTGTCCCCTCACATAAGATCTTGCTAGTCGAGTCCCACATCATCCTAACCCAGGCGAGGAAAACAAAGGAGCATATCCGGGCAATGAACTAATAGGCCCCCAAAAACGCAGCATCTGTGTCACGGGGCCGAGCTCATTTTACCCGGCTGGCAAGCTCGTTCTAGTTTTGCGCCGCCCCGACTCACTTGGCACATTTCCCGCTTGCTTTCAGCGCCGCCAAATAATGACTAAACTTGGCGGATGCAGCGACTCGCTCCTGCAACCCTCGAGGAGAAGCAAGCTGTCCGGCCTCCAGAAGCGTGTGCAAGTGGTTTGGCTTTGTGGCCTCCCAGCAGAGCCGCGTTTCCAAACCTCGCCATGGCAAGGGCCACCTTGAGCTTCCCCCCCGTTTGGTTTGGTGGTTTTGCGGGGTGGTGTTTCTACCCAAGGACACAGGGGTGCAAATCCAAATCCAGGCCACCTTGAGCTTCTCGCGTGGCTTGGTGGCTTAACGTGGTCCCATTTTCCATGAACCTCAGGGGATTAAATCCAAATCCAAGCCACCAATCCAAAAGACCAGCTAAGGGACACCTGAGGTTCTGCTGGTGGAGTTGGCTGGCATGTTTCTTTGCACGCAAAGCCGCTGGCCTCGATTCCAGCTTTTGGGATGACTCAGGCCAATTGTCACAATGCTTTTACGGGGGGTGCCCTTCCACCATGATGGATCACAAGCCTATGTGTGGTATACATAGTATAAGTACATGAATTAAGGAGTACGCGTGGGTAGTACGCAGCGTTGACATAAAACCGCTCAGCTGCGATACAAAGAAAAGGGCGGGCTCAGTTGCCAAGTTCGGAACCAGAAATTGGGCCATCCCCTTTTGGAACCTTGGCAAGAAGTGCACATCAACGAAACCAAATGGTCTCTTTCCGGTCGGTTCGCTTTGAGTCTGAATCCCGGCCCCAGCCGTCCAAGGGGGTCTGTTGGGTCCCGGGGTCCCGGCTGCCGTCTTCCAGGAAGTCTGGCATGGTGAGGTAGGGGTCGAAGATCACGGTGACTTGCCGCAGCTCTCGTCCTCGGAAACCCGAAGCCTCTGTCCATCTGTTGCATGGGATTTGGTTGGTGTCTTCTTTTTAGGTTGGACACCCCAGAATGGTGGTGTTCCTTTTGGCTGTCCCTTTCAAGACATAGAACACCAGTAGTCTAAACGGGCCGGCTGGCCGTAGTAAGCTATGGAAGTCATCTCAAACAGGAACCCATGCTGCACATTTTGCACAGGGCGGGAAGATCAAGGATTTATGAACCTATCCGCTTCACGGGTGATGCCCCACCAAAACCCCTCAGCTTGGCTTTTCGGGAGGCACTGAGACGATCCACTAGCTATTGCACCACCCACTATCAAACTCGCCACCCAAGTGCGTCAAGTGGTAAAAGGGAAACAAAACTGTGAAAATCATGACACCAGCAGAGTGGTGGCTTTTATTCCCTTTAAATTTGCATTGACGTATCCAACCCTTCCGCGAAGCTTCCGCGCTGTGAAGGGTACCTTCCGCGAGCATGTTTCTACATAAAGTTGCTTCTGGAAACTGATGAAGGTAGCTTCGGCGAGGGAATTCGTGGTTGGCAACAACCACTCAACCCAAATCAAACTACTATGTGCAAATCAAAAGGGTCCCTTCCGCGAGCTTCCGCGAAAAGAAAAACAAAAAACAATACAGACAATATGTTCTTTTTCTTTTTATCTAT
>CAUJNA010003465.1:0-72500 GCA_963377175.1 Effrenium voratum | reverse complement strand
ATCAAAAGGGTCACCACTTTGGGGAGAGGAGGGTGAACCTCCGCAGGCTCCTGTTAACATAGGGGGACCCCAACGTGGCGGTTTTCCCGGCGACTGCCCTTAAGCCAATCGGAAAAGGAGCAGGCCGTCAGGGTTATGTGATGACCCTCCCATGCCTCCAATTGAAGGTGGGTCGGTCGGTGTTGCGAAGGCCCACTTTCGCAACCCAACGGGCAATTGCTCAGAAAACATCCGGAAATCGGATGAGTGGGGGACCTGTGTATAGGAACGCTTGACGCTTTTTGGCGCTGAGAAGCTGAGAGAGGAAGCCGGATCCTGTTCGTGAACCAGAGCTGGGAAGTGGAAATGAGCGGTGGCGGCGCAACAAAAAAAACACACAAATCACACGCAGAACAGGATTCCGCTGCAGACGCATGGCAAGGTTCAACTGATCTGGAGGCAAAGGCACCCACACCTTAGGTCCTCCAGTAGAGGGTAAGGGGTACCAACTTTTTCTTCAATCTATTTTAGTAGGGGAACCCTCCGCCCAAAAAGAAACGGTAAAAGGGCGCTACTGGGGGAACTAGTTGTGCTGCGTTCCGAGCCCAGCCCTCCAGCCACCCGCCGAAGGCTCCAGCTGGATCGCCACTTCCGGGTGCCTTTGCCAGCAGATGGACTCGTGGCCCCAGTCGCCGGCCCAGGTGCAGGACCAAGAACCTCCCGGCTGGGCGATACTTTAAAGTTAAAGTTTAAAGGGGGGGACTATCCCTTGAAGAAGCCATGGGTTTGAGAGGTATAAGCCCCCACCCCCATTTCCAGGGCACCAGAATACAAGCCAGCCAGCTTGCGACACAAGGTATCCTGATTCTCCCATGGTGTGGGTTGACAGTAGCGGGGGTCGCAACAAATACAAGGCTATTTCAATAAAAAAAAGAAAGCAATACAAAAACGCTCGAACAACATCTACGGCAGCTCCCAGGACGCGGCAAAAGGACGCCTGGCGATTTCTGATGTTAAGGGAAGACCAAAAGGACTCCCATCCAGCCATCCGCGTCCCCACTAAACCTCATCATAGCCGTGGGAAAAATCGATTTAAACAGAAGACAAACAGCCATGTTAGGGATGCCCAAATTGGACACACACGAACACCCACAGCCCCACACACCCACCCAACCCCCCCCCCCCCGCACACACACACACAAACACACAAACACACAAACACACAAACACACACACACACACACACACACACACACACACACACACACACACACACACACACACACACACACACACACACACACACACACACACACACACACACACACACACACACACACACACACACACACACACACACACACACACACACACACACACACACACACACACACACACACACACACACACACACACACACACACACACACACACACACACACACACACACACACACACACACACACACACACACACACACACACACACACACACACACACCACACACACACACACACCACACACACACACACCACACACACACACACCACACACACCACACACACACAAACACAAACACAAACACAAACACAAACACAAACACACACACACACACACACAAACACAAACGCAAACGCAAACGCAAACGCAAACGCAAACGCAAACGCAAACGCAAACACAAACACAAACACAAACACAAACACAAACACAAACACAAACACGCACACACACACACACAAAAAAAAAACACACCACACACACACACACAAAAACACACACACACACACAAACAAACAAAAACAAAAAACCAAAAACACAAACACAAGCACAAACACAACCAAACACACACACACACACAAACACACAAACACACAAACACACAAACACACAAACACACAAACACACAAAAACACAAACACACAAACACACAAACACACAAACACACAAACACAAACACATAGACACACACACACACTCACACTCACACACACACACCCACACCCACACACACACACCCACACCCACACACACCACACACACCACACACACCACACACACCACACACACCACACACACCACACACACCACACACACCACACACACCACACACACCACACACACACACACACCACACACACACACACACACACACCACACACACCACACACACCACACACACCACACACACCACACACACCACACACACCACACACACCACACACACCACACACACACACACCACACACACAAACACACCCACACACCCACACACCCACAAACCCACACACCCACACACCCCAGACACACACACACACACACGTTTCATTTTTCCAGACTCCAAGCCTCCATCCGCCTTCCAATCCCCATGAGGGTTCTTCAGTGCCACCAGGCGTAGGCTCCGGCCCTGATCCGGGTCGATCGCTTGACCGACTTCCGCGATGTCCGGATTGCCCCCCTTTTACGTACCTCAGCTTCCCTGTAGTTGGGTGGTGATCCAAAGGTCCTTTACATGGGATGACCATGGGGGGACACCACTGAAAAAGTGCTATCCATGGTCATTTATTTGTGGCCAGGAATATTGAACCCCCAATTCGTGGTTTGGACCGGTTGCTTGGGATTTTTGGGCCTAGTTCCTTTTGAAACCAAATGGGGTTCGCCCCTAGCGTCCAAACCGCCAAACCGCCGTCCGTGCTCCACCCATAGACACACAAAACCACAAGGGGATGGCTTCGCATTCTGTACCAGGGGGATCTCTAACACTCGTCTCAAGCAAACATCCCACTGGATGTCCTGAGACCTGGGGTTGGTATTGGTGCTATATCCTTTTTAGCGCGGCAAAGTAACCAGCAGACAGGCACAACAAGGGGCCCCCCTTGCACCACCACCCCCTCCCTGAAAATCTGGGGCTGGGGGAGGGGGATCCACTCAAACCCGTGAAAGGCCCAGGCTCCGTCAGCTGAACCTCCCGAGCATCCAGCATGGCATAGGCGTGCCCCGAGATGAGCCCGTCCTTGCAGTCGGCTTGATGGGTACCCATTTGAGACAAACCCATGTAAGGCCCTGGGGCAAACATGTTGGCGCAGGTGTCCTTTTCTGGGCTGTTCAAAGTGTTGGCCAATCCTAGTCCATAATCCCTACTGCACAAGCACTACAAAGGGCACCCTGTTCGTAACCCAAAGGTAAGGATTCGGGGATTGCCTTTGAACAGCCCAGCCTTTGGGAAAATAGATGGCGGAAGATTGTGAAACAACCGCTTTGTTTTTTGCATCACAATGGGGGAAATGGGGCGAGCAGAACTCAGTTCCCCACATTTATTTGAAACCGGCCCCACAAGACTAGAACTGTGTGTTAAAATTGGAGAAACCCCACCAAGCAGGCTGTTTTGCATCGGTTTCTCTTTGAAACAAGTCCGAAATCGATACCCTCAACACCCCGCTATGAACCCAGGGAAGGGGGACCAGCCCGGGAGACCCCAGCAAGGGCTATTTCAATAAGACAATTTGCGTTTGGGGATATAAATGGGGGACCATCTCTGGGTTGGCTGCTTACACGTGCCATCAAAAGAGAACCCAACTTTTCACCATTCCATTTTCACCCAAGCCATATTCTCAAATTATTCATCTCATTTTGCCAGACTTAAACAAACATAATTACTCACTTCCTGAGTGGGTCGGCAGTGCAACCTTCTTCTTTGTCACCAAACATGTCTTCCCCAAAAGTGGCTAAAGGCCAGGACCGCAGTGAGTGAGAATGATACTGAGGCTTGCGACCCCAACGAAAATGCCAACCAAACATGGGTTTCAACCATGGTTTCCAAGTGGTGCGAAATGGATTTCGCCCATCTGTTTACCTCGTGGGTGAGGCGAGAAGCGGATTTCGTCCATCCACCCACCGTATTCTTGCCGGTGCTCAGTAGGGAATGAGAAATGGAATGAACCCGAAATCAACCATCCAACTGGTGGTTTCTTTTAAGGGAATCCCTGCGTTCATTCCAGCTCTCATTCCCTACCCATCGAGGGAGACGTCCTGGCGGTAGTAGTCCCGTGCGCTCGCCACCGCCGCGAAGCGCGTGATGGACGTCGTCACTGGGCACCGCCCTCGACAGATGGGATAAGAAGGCGGGAGGAATCGGGAGGACAGTCGGTTTCCTTCGAGGCTCCCGGGCTTTTTGTCGGGGTTTGGGGCTTACGTGGTCAACCCTTTCAACTTGACTCCGTGAAAGCCTCCAGGAAGGTTTAAACCACCTCGATTTGGAGCTTTCCTTGAAACAATCAGCTTCCCACTAATTGGTGGTTTGGAGCCAAATTCGTGGTTTGGCGGTGGGGTGGTTTTCCATTTGCACTTTACAAGAACCAGGGGTTTCAAACCCCCAAACCAATCCAAACCACCAATTAAGGGTACCCAAATGCTTGGCTGGAATTAGGACCCCAACACAAAACTGTTTATGTTTTGCCTGGTGAGTGGAAAGCAAAGGGGACCAAAAAAGCAAAAAACAACACCTAAAAGGGGAGCTAATCCTGGGGAAGCCTGGGGCTTTCAGTGGGGGGGTTGGTTTGGTGTGTGATCAACACCTGGAAACTTACCAGGATTTGTCAAAAAATGGAGAGGGGGTGGCGGGGGGGATTTCCGTATTTTTGTTGGTAAGCCGGAGTGAGAGACCAACACAACGAGGAAAGCCAACATCTGGGATAAGGATTGAGGATTAAGTGTTTTTGTTGTTTTTAAACCTGCAAAGGTCGACAAAAGACGATGCGTAACAAAGGATCAAGAAAAGAAGCTTCCTCATGGGCTTTCGGTCGCGAACTTGGTGAGGTCGCGAATTCATTTTTCCCGTCGCAAAAGGGCCCCAGGCCCATATGCAAAACTGTTCTTGCGGTTGACCAATCTTCATGAGTAGATAACTCACCGAACAAAAAGTGCCAGTGATCTAAGATGGTTTCCGGAAACCAAGCCAATACCACCAAGGAAAAACATGGTATATACCCTTTGTAGCCTTTGCACTCTCTTTCCAAAAATCATGGAAGTGGACAGGGGGCTTCCCCAACAGGAAAGTAGTCTTCCAGAACCCTCGTCTCAGCTTCCATGATTTCTTGTTGGGAGGGTAACTCCAATCCAAGGGAACCTGAACCCTTTCCAAATAGTGTTGACTCTTTCTTAATCAACCCCAGTTTATTAATAGGGGGGTGGGGGCCCCTCCGGAGGTGATGGTTCCCCACTACACCCAGGTTGACAACCCCTATTAGCAAACTGGGGTTGATGAGACTATGGGGGCAACTTTAGCCAAAGCTCTTTGCATGTACTGCAGCAGCTTCGGCCAAAGCTCCTAGCACAATCGACTCAAATGGATGGCAAGCACATCGGTGGCGGGGGGGCTCCCATATTCATGGCTCGGGTGTCGAGCACCGGTGCCAAACACATCCCAAGTCCGAGGAGCGAGGTTCACATCCACCGACCCCCCAAAACAGTGAACATGAACATAGGGAACGCCCAAGCATACATGGAATCTGCAACGTTGCTAGGTATCGGGGCCCTTATTTCAAAGCTCCCCCCCCCAGCCACACCTTTCGCGGCACGAGAGCTTCAACCCACGGCAGCCAAGGATGTTTCCTGTTGTCAACATGCTTGTTCAATACATGATGTGCAACAAAACATGTTCCCCTATACAGCTTACGAAAACCCCCGTGAATAAACGACTGTTTGTTCCATACATGTGCAACAAAACATGTTCCCCTCTATAGCCTACGACAAAAAGAAAATGGGGAAAACAAAACAAAACAAGTGAATAAAAGGCTGCCCAATTGGGGAAACGACTCAGCAAAATGTTACTAAATGGGAACACCCAAGGGTCAGAAGGTCCACAGGTCTTTGCTCAGGGAAGCCGACGCTTCAACAAACCCTCCCAGATACAAAGTTCTCAGTCGGGCATTGGCCCTGCTGGAAAAGGGAAGCATTCCGGCTGGGTTGCGGAAACCCATCCTCAGTATGCTTCAATGGGAAAATCAGGGATCCTTACATTATACACCTGAACATTGCCTTGTAAATGGTGGTGTCCCTTTATTTTGGTGAAAAAAGCCATGTTTCAAATGGGCAAAATGTATCTTTTAAGGAGCCCTGGAAAACCACCACTGAACTTGGAAATTCAGGCCTCAACAAATCAGAGGAACACTTGCCCGCCGTTGGTCTGTTTCAAAACGAGGTGAGCCAACCCGGCTTAGCAGGCACTTGTTCGCCTGATGTCAAGGACTTCTCCTGGTAACCTGCCCTGGGCCGGAACTTGTTGTACAATGCCTGCCCCATTCACCGAAGTCAGCCCCCAAGTGATAGGCTGAAGAGAGGGGTATGTCTAACTTTGACGGTCCGCACTCAATCAAGGGCCCAGTAGCAGCGCACAACAGAGGGTCCCCAAACAGTCGCAGCATGGCGTACACTTCAATGAGACATCTCCTCTTGGTTTCCTTTGAGAAAAATTAACTGGGTTGTTAACACCCAGTACTCGGTTGCTGAGTTGATCATATAGCACAACACAACATCCATTTCTTGTTGGCTCCCCCCGAGCCAGGACAAAGGTTAGAATGGAGCCAGGTGCCACATAGATCGCAGAACACAGCCTCACCCACGCAACCCCGCTTGCAACATCAAAGGCTAAATGTATATGCCCATATGTGAACCCTGGTATTTAGCCGCTAGTTCTGGCTCAATTGTGGGAACCAGCGTGCAAAGGGTCCAAAATGCCCATGGGTTCATACATGGACCTATCAAATTCGCCCTTTGACAACAAGCAGCGCCCGCCTATGAACATACAAAAGTGCCTGCGTCAACATTCCAGCCTTTGATGGGCAAGAGGCCTAGGTACACCCCGAAAAATGTCGACCATACACTAGGCCCCGATGCTGGGTGGCCCATACGTAGCATTGTGATAGTCAGGGTCTGCCTTCTGATCCTGTATGAGGATCCTAAGAAGCATCAAGAGGGTTCCAAATGACACTTGCATGGGGTTTCTTTACTACCTCAGCTCCTGTCCAGCGATATTTGCCATTTTAGGATCCTGATGGATCCTGGCAACCAGCTACTGTTTGTGACTGGAAAGTGTCAAACGATGCAGTTTGACAGGTCCCACGAACGATGTCAAAAGGACATGTTCTGCACGACAAGTACCCAAAGTATCTTTCTCGTGGGTGAGTTTACCCCCTCCCCCATTTCGGTGGGCTGGCTATGCTTCGCACAGAATGGGCACCCTCCCCCTAACAAACAATCAAATGCACCGGCTCCATGTTCATAGTGGAACGTCATCTTGAAAAAGGCGCCCGCGCACCTGCATGCTTGACACCAACTCCCGGGTACCCTTCCGCAAGCCGAACCCAACACCGCTCCACTCCGGGGCCTGAGACATATCTGAGACCCCGTAGCTTTCAGCTGAGAAGAACAGGTGGTTTCTCGTTGGCTTCCCTTCACAGCCCAAGCCAGTGCCAACTTTGAGGCGCCTGTCCTCGTCCAGCAGATCATCCGGCACAGGCAGTGGCCTAGGATCCGTTTGGGGCCCTACAAAGTATATTCCTCACGGTGACAAGAAGCCCAAACCAATAAAGAACCGCTGGTACAGATACGCTGCCGGTTGCTGCTTGAAGGAAGTCTGCATCCTGATTCAACACCACCGTGAAAGCTTTAAAATGCATTAGTTTCAGAATATAAAGCAACAATGCGTGTGAGCGTTTGGCTTTGACGAGCCAGTCATTCACCAGGCACATTCCAACAACCGCAAACTCGGTCTAGCTAGAGGGGCCAAGCATAAACCTTCCGCTGTTGGCGTCCTTTTGGCAAAGCCAAAAAGGAAAAAGGCGGTTGATCAATCAGCTAGCCATGCACAAAAAGGACACGACACCACACCATCCAGGGGTGCTTGTACGTACCCTTTTTACATACCCCTTGGAAAAATGAATCCAAAAGGCCTGCCGATGTTCATACCCCTCTCCCCAAAAGGGGAATATACCCCTTTAAAGTGGGTTGGAAACCAGGGAAGGCAAGGGGTACGAACAAGGGGTATGTAATTTCACCCTTAGACACCAACAACCCAAAACAGACCAAGCGCTGCCAGGCTGCTGTGACCCGATGCCCGTGGAGGTTCGGCAGTGGTACTGGGCGCCCCGCCACTGCCAGTGGTTCGGGCGAGCCGCGGTCCTTGGTAACGGGATTCCCCCAAACGGGGACCTCACGAATTTGGATAAGTAAAATTAGGGCGCCAACCCCTGGCTAAATCCTTTCTGCAGCATGGTTTTTGGCCAAACCTCACTTGGCTTCCTGTCTCAACACATGTCTTGTAGAAATGTCCCGCCCCCAAACCCCAGTTCTTCAAACCAACCCTTGCTTTTTTTCCCCCTGCCAAATGGCTCCGTGCGATCCGTGGGGGGCCGCTGGAAGACGTAGACCAAAGGGAACCCCGTGAGGGCCATCAGCGCGAAGGGCTCGGTGCCCCCCGAGAGGTTGGCGTAGGACCCCACGAACTTGGCCATGGCCTTCTCCAGGATCAGCGCCCAAACCTCCGGAAAAAACGCGAAACGCTCGAAGCTCCCAGGTGGAGGTGGTGTCTGGGTTTTTTGGGGCTAAAGCTGGTGTTTGTTTTTTGGTTGGCAAAAAAAGGGGGTTCTTTTTGTGGGCTAAAGCTGGTGGTATTTGTTTGGTTGGCCAACCAACAAAAAAGAAAGAAGGTTCGTCCACAAATCTAGGATTTCGGACCGTTCTCTGTTCACCCGCGTTGGTCAAGGGCGTTCAACGTTGACCCCATATTGAACAACCCCAGTGTATCAAAAAGGAGGTGGGGGCCTCTCAAAAAGTGGCCTGATTCCCCACGTTTCACCCAGGTACACCCCCTACTAATAAACTGGGTTGAATAATATGGGGTCAAAATTGCTTCTCAGCCTGCATAAGGTTGATGTGTTTGCGTTTTTGGCTAGTAAACACACACACACACACACCGGTCCCGCCCAAATAAAGAAACAATAACAATAATAATAACAACCAAAACAAACAACAGGAGCACTTATCAAAGGATGTCTTTTTGGAGGTGAGATGATATGCCACTTAGGGGACATAAAAAAAAAACATAAAATCCAGGGAATTGGGGGGTGTCGTAAAATGGGACTTGGAGACCCCAGACATTGGTGTTCGTTTTGGTTTCCCCTTAAACCAAAACAAAGTACCCGCAAAAAGACGGACCCATTTCCAAGGATGGGTTTTGTGAGGTGATATACCACCTAGAGGGATTTGCTGCTTAGCTTCGAAACTCACGCCCAGTTCCACGGATTGGGAACCTCCAGAACCCTCCAAGCTTTCAGCTGATGGGAAAAATGGTAGCGACGTGGGGTGAAATGCTCAAATTATCTTCCCAGTGACTCAGGTTTAGAAGCTCGACCTTGCGTAGGGCATACATCCGAACCTCGCCAAGCTTGGCAAGGGCATCCTTGCTGAATTGACGGCTAAACTTAGACCTGCCAACAAGTTGATGGTTGGCTGGTTTTGTCCGGAAAATAGCGGAACCCCCCAAAAAAGCAACACCGCAAAGTGCTTGGTTGGGTCTGGCACTTGATTGCCTGGGCAGGCATGAAGCCCGACATGAAGGCTCCCTGCTTGTTCAACCCTGAATCGTGACCTCAATTTTATCGCTTGGTCTCTGGCCCCCTGCAGGAAATACCCCCAAGCTTCACTTACCCTTGATAGGCCTCCAAAATACATCACCAGAAGGCTCTCATGCTTGCAACCTTACTAGCTTTGGGGGTGACTCTCTTAGTCCAATGGAAAATCCGTTTATTAGTTTCGAAGGGGTCTAAGGGGCTAAGCGCTAAGCCCCAAACCTAAGGATGCATCATGGCTCCATGGACTTTGCCCATGCTGAACTTTGCCTGCTGCTGGCAGGTGGCTTGTCGGCCCTTGGGCCTGCCAAAGAGGGGCACCCACCTCTTGCGGAGCGCTTTGGTGCCCTGCTTGGTGTAGATGTCGTTGTAGTTGTAGACCCGGGTGCCGTCCTCCTGACTCTTCAGAGGGCTTCAGTTGAAACAACCGGTGGCAAATTCGGAGTGTTCCCACTCCATAGCTGGTGGGCACACACTGCCGGCCACATGGTCATGGTCGAAAATATGTACATCGCGTGGCAAACAGTCCAGGGCGACCAGGGAGTCAGTAACCTGCCTAATGTTGGCACTCGATGAGTAAAGGGTACCGGAATAATAGAAAGTTTTTCCTTATTATGGTTCACACCCATTGTTTAAGGGGACCAGAATAATAGAAAGTTTTTTGGCCAGGGGGAAAATTCCAAAAAAAAACTCCACGAAGCAAATTTAATTAAAACAAAAAAAAAAAAAACATCCCCACCCCAAACAATCACCCAAAATCCATTGGTGGCCCACTTGCTTAAAAGCATTCCCCTTTCAATTGGTTGCTCAACCACAGAACCCAAAGCCAGCTGAAACCTCTGAAATTTGAAAACCATCCCCAGCCCTGAAACTGCAAACTCTTTATTAAACCGTGTTAAAACAAACATGCAAAACAACAATCAGGACAAGGGTACCCCTCACAGACCCCACTGAACCACAATAATGTGATTGTTTTAGGGGACCACAATAGTGGGAAGCCCCCAGCCCCCCCTCCCAAAAAATAAACTATCCGTTGCTTTACTCAAAAGCATTCCCCTTTCAATTGGTGGCCCACTTGCTTATATAAAAGCATCCCCTTTCAATTGGTGGCCCACTTGCTTAAAATAATTCCCCTTTCAATTGGTTGCTCAACCACAGAACCCAAAGCCAGCTGAAACCTCTGAAATTTGAAAACCATCCCCAGCCCTGAAACTGCAAACTCTTTATTAAACCGTGTTAAACAAATGCAAAAAAAAACAAAACAATCAGGACAAGGGTACCCCTCACAGACCCCACTGAACCACAATAATGTGATTGTTTTAGGGGACCATAATAGTGGCAAGCCCCCAGCCCCCCCTCCCAGAAAATAAGCTATCAGTTGCCTTACTCAAAAGCATTCCCCTGTCAAATGGTTGCAATAGTAAAGTAGCATTCCAAAAAGTATGTTCAGGAAGAAGTGGTTGCAATACTACAGTAGTATTCCAAAAAGTCTGCTCAGGAAGAAGTGGTTGCAATACTAAAGTAGAATTGCAAAAAGGAAGTGGCTGCAATACTAAAGTAGAATTGCAAAAAAGAAGTGGCTGCAATACTAAAGGAAGTGGCTGCAATACTAAAGTAGAATTGCAAAAAGGAAGTGGCTGCAATACTAAAGTAGAACTGCAAAAAGGAAGTGGCTGCAATACTAAAGTAGAATTGGGCCCCAAAACCCTCCATTGTTTGGACGTCCCAAAAGTGCACCCCCATTGTTTTGGCGCCTCCATTGTTCAGGGAGAAAAGCCTTTATTAATCAAGTGCCAACATTACCGACCGACTCATCGTGTCAGGGACTGAAGCTGCAAATGGCTTCCAATCATGACGAAATACGCCTCTGACTGTCACACGCCCTCTGATGAGTCATGGGAGAGGGGGTTCTTGTTTGGTCAACGCGCGCCTTTGCCCCTGTTTCCCGTAGTGACATGGCGATGGTCAGACCGCGGCTGAAAGGGTAGCAACTCGGAAGGGGCACCTTGCGCAAACAAGACCCGGGGGAACTCCCTCTGTTGCTGCAAAACCTGTTCTTCACGTGCAGGGTGCAGAACCCTGGCACCATAGCTCCTTTGGCGACATGCTTTTGCTTCGGGCGAAAAGGGGTGTGTGTGACAACAGTCCTCAAGAGCTACATGTGGCTATCGTCCCAACTGCCCTACCTTAAGGGGAGGGGGGTTGGGGGTCCCCCAATTTCATTTATTGACTCTTCCCCACAAAAAGGAAAATGGCACCATAAATGGAATTCCAGGGGTCACCCCCCTCCCCAGTTCCATTGTGAAGGGGGCCAACTCAAACCGAACCTTTCCCTGAGCTGATACCGTGCGTTTCAGTAGGCTCCCGTGTTTGAAGGTTCCACAGATTCAGCTGGCGCATGTCTTGTGGGAGACCTTCATTTCCTCCCACAAACCAATCACATGGTGCCAGGTGTATGTTTCAGGAGGGCTCTGGCACATAAGCTTTGGCGCAAGGGCATATAGGAAACCAAGGACACGATTTCGACCCTTGAGGTTTGGTCGTTAGGTTTGGAGCACCCTGACTACGCGGATGGACAAAGAAGTTGGATAGAGTGTCATCTATCTTAACTGGTGCGGTTTTTTGGTCCATCGATAGTAATTTAAACCGCTTCCTTTTGCGAGTCTGTTTGTTTTGTTTGTTTCTCTGACTCCCTGTCTGTCTATCTGTCTCTCTCTTTCTTTTTCTTTTTTCTCTCTCTCTCTCTCACTTTCTCTCTCTGCTTGTTTCAATGCACCCAACAGAGTGGCCTGCTCTGCGTACGGCACCTCGGACCAGTCGTCCTCCAGCGTGCATGGCACAAAGTCGTCCACCTCGAAACGGGCAGCGGAAAGCCGGTCATGCCATGCATGGGCCTTTGACATAATAAGTGGCAAACATTACCTTTTTCAGACGATTCAGGACCCCTTTGGAAGACTTGGTTCGATTTACAGAGGCCTTCTGGGAGCTTCCGCGTTAGCCTGAGGGAGTGCAGTTTGCAAAACTGGGTCAGTTAAAGTGCCTGACCTCAATACTTGTGCTAATCCAAGATCATGCTCAAACTGACAAGTTGCCCGCTCAAAGGTGAACCACCCCTAATTGAGGTGAAGGTGTTCGTTCATCCGAAGTGGGCATGGCATGTCCAGCTGTTCAAAACGGAGGGTTGGCCAAGCCCGTACAAACAGGGGCAACTCCCTTCGTAGCCAGGGAAGGATTGAGCATTATATGTAGGAATTGAACAGCAAACATTCAAACAAAACAAACACCGAATGCCGACTGTTTGTCTCCGAGAAAAAAACATGTTTTCTACTGCGCGAAGTTTGCTCAGCCCTGACCTCCACCATCTCCCACCTCGCCGCTGCCATGTCGTAGAGCTGAATCACAAAGCGACCTGTGCTTCAACAAGAGCCAAGTCACTCGCCCTTCCGCGGTACAAGATCTACGAAGGTCGGCGACAACAACGAGCACAAGTACATCGAGGACGAGTGGACAACGCAGCCCAACAAATCCCACGATTTTCTGTGGACAGGTTCGACCAACTTCGAGGAGAATGCGCAGTACGACACGCAACTACATCCAGGAGATGATGAAGAAGCACAGCAGCAAGCACACAGAGCAAAAGCAATACCAGCACCGAAGCAACCAACAGCACAAGAACTAGCAGAACATGAGCTCACACACCTTCCCTACAGGAGTTGGTGTAAAATATGCACACAATCAAGAGGCAAAGCAGACGCACACAAGCAGCAACAACAAACAAGCAGAAGCCCAGTAATACAACTTGACTTCGCGTACTTGAAGAGCTTTGACGACCCGGCGTACCAGACAACCCCGGTTCTAACAGCAATTGACATACAAACAGGCATGATGATGGCAGTGCTCATCAGAGACAAGCAACAACAGTTCGAGCACGCAGTACAACAGCTGCAGACATTCCTTCTGGAATGCGGCCGCACACATGCCATCTTACAGAGCGACCAAGAGGACTACCTCAAAGCACTGATCAAAACAACAGCACACAGAGTAGGACACATGCAAGTGAGGTTCTCGCCAACATACAGCTCACAATCACAAGGAAGCGTTGAAAGAGCACACCGCACACTGTTTGGACAAATCAGGACACTGAGAGCACAACTTCAACAGAACTACAACAGAAAGATCAGCCTGCAACACCCACTAATGGCATGGATGGTAAGGCACAGCGCCTACATCCTCAACAGATATGCCATTCACAGCAACGGACACACAAGCTACTTCAACAGGTGGCAAAAGAACCCACAAACTCCACTCTGCGAGTTTGGAGAAACAGTGCAGTACATGGTTCCGACACTCAAACAATACCCAAAACTGGAACAGCGCTTCTTCGACGGCATCTGGTTGGGTCGAGATGAGAGCACAGGGGAACACATCCTTGGAATCAGCAACAGAGTCATACGAGCAAGGACAGTCAGAAGAACAATAGCACCACACAAATACAACCAGCAGTTGATGGATGTAATCAACGCAGGACCATGGCACATACCACCACCGACAGCACCGATCGCAACAAGAGTAGCGCGACCAACAAGAGAAACAGGAACAGACACCTCACGCACAAGCACGCAAGATGCAGGAACAAGCACAACAAACGAGCATAAGCGAGCGCCGCAGCAGGATGGATCACCAAGAAAACAACAACGACTTCTTCCTGGAGATGCTGGACCTACATCACCAATGGCGACTTCACCGACGACATCAAGACGACCACCACTACCACCACCAACACGAACACGTGCAGATGAAATAGCAGAAGGAAGCACAAGCAAGCAACAGAAAACGGAAGCAGCGCAACAGCAGAAGGAAAGGCCAGAGCAAACAGAGCAACCGAAAATGAAGCTCAGGATTGGAGCCATCACAGTAAACAACAAAACAGGACAACCAATAGAAGCAACATCTTGCGAGGATCAACAGGAAGCAGAAAATAAAAGAATACTACTAGAACCATTCCTGAACAACACCAACACGGAGGACCTAGACCCACAACTGGTGGCAGAAGGTATGAAGAAAGAGATCAAGCAAATGAAGGAACACAATGTCTTCACAGAGGTTGACATCAGAACACTCACGCCGGAACAACAACGAAACATTGTGGAATCAAAGTGGGTGCTGAAACCAAAAGGAGATGAAGTCAGAGCGCGCACAGTGGCAAAAGGCTACACCGAAAACATAGCAGACACAGACACACTGTACGCATCAACACCAATGTTCAGCATCCTTCGCACACTTCTCACAACAGCACTAGCAAAAGGATGGAAAGTTCGCACAGGTGATGTCAGCGTGGCATTCCTACATGCCATAGCAGCAACAACGGACATCCACATGAGACCGCCACAAGAATTTTACGATGAGAACAGCAAGCACATTGTTTGGCGGCTCAACAAAGCAATGTACGGCCTTAGGTCCAGTCCCAAACAGTGGCAAGATCACATAGCAACAGTCCTCACAAAGCTTGGACTAACACGACTCAAAACAGACTCCAACGTCTACAGGAACAAGGAAGGGACAGCCTACATCATGATCTACGTCGACGACCTACTTCTACTTGGAGAAGGACACATCATCGACAAGATCTTCGAACAGATCGAGAAGGAGGTTCTTCTACGACCCACAGGTGAACTACAACCAGGTACAACAATTTCCTTTCTCGGAAGGAAGATTACACACAACGGAAACAGCGTGGACATCAGCCTGCAGGACAAGTACGTCAACGACATCCTGGCTGAAGCAAACATGAGCAACTGCAACCCAGCACCAACACCATGTTCACCAGCACTTAAGACAGACACCAACACAGAGCAACCTCTGAACACAGAGGAACACAAAGCATACAGAAGGACAGCTGGCAAGATACAATGGCTAGCATACACCAGACCAGACATTTGCTTTGCAGCAAAGGAACTTGCACGTTCCTTACAGGCACCAACACAACTCGACAACCAGAGAGTTAAACACTTGCTCAGATACCTAAAAGGCACACAGCACTACAAGCACAGAATACAACCAGTCATGCAGCATGGAGACAAGCGAGTCCCGGTCGACATCGACATCTACACCGACGCAAACTGGGGCTCATGCCAAACAACACGCAAGAGCACAACAGGCTTTGCAATACACTACCTCGGCACATGCATACACTCACGCACACAAGCAGTAGTAGCACTTTCCTCAGCGGAATCAGAGCTATATGCCATAGGCACAGCATGCACAGAAGGCCTGTACATACGCAACTTTGTACAGGAAGCATTCGACATCAAAACGAACCTAAAGATACACACCGACAGCAGCGCAGCAAAATCCATCACAATAAGAGAAGGCACATCAAAGAAAGCAAAGCACATTGAACTGAAACACCTCTTTGTGCAACAACTAGTAAAACACGGACTGATCTCGATGCACAAGATCAGATCAGAGCACAACCCAGCAGACATCCTCACCAAAGGAGTGAACACAGAGACACTCCACAAGCACCTCTACAAGGTTGGTCTTCCAGACCGGCCCACATCTCGGATGTGACAACCACGACGCCAGTTTCACACATGTTGAACAGTATGTAACACACGTAATGTTCGACAAGTTGCGACTCAGTAACATCCACAGTATTTGCACGTACTTGTGGTACCGTAACGACCTTCGCACTTTGTCACTTGTCTGTTTTAAAATAACAAGTACAAGCGGGGCAGCGTTTCACAGTAGAACATCGCGCGATGGACAATTCTTTGCCATAACTTTCGGATGGTTTCAGGACACACTGGGAACACATCCCGATACATCTTTTCTCCTTTCACCTGCATGTCTTCGAAGTTGCTTTAGAAACCTGCAGCCATTTTGCACCTCTTTTGTAGAGCAGTGCAGCTCAAGTGCGGCGATGGCGCAACACAGGGCGCATCACACCCTGCACATGAGGTCGGACATTCCACCGGGTTTCACCTCTCAAGTGGTCCCAGGACACATAGGGCAACAGCCAGACAATGTTGCAGACTACACTGAGATGATCCTCCCGGCCACGGAAGAGGAGGTGGAGCACCTCACTTCTGGCCACACCAAGGACATCGACGTGATCCCAGGGAACATGCGCATGCCTCACATGGAAGTACTAGGCCTCCTGTACAGCCCCATAGACTGCCTGATGTACATGCTTTGGCTCTACAATACCAACGGTTGTTCGACAAGGAACTTCGGTGCAACCTATTTGATCCATATCTGGATCAACACGCATCACTTGTTCCACATGCTCTATCGCAAGGTGCTTGTACCCTTCAACCGGGGCTATTCGTCGCAGATACTACAGCTGGACAAAAGCGCAGCGCTGAAGCTCACACTGGCGGAAAAGGCGTCGATTTGGGTGAACAAGATTATGGGAGACATTTGGAGTCTTCATGCCATGTACAGCATCCGCAATGGGTTCATCACAGTTCAACACGTCGTTCTGCATCTGGAGACATTGTTGGAGTGTGATGTCGGTGACCTTCGACACGGAGCCGCAGCAATGGCATTCAATTTGCTGACGTTCGGTGACCTGATGAACATCCCAGACCGCTTGCGACAACGGGTGCAGAATTACATTCTGCAGCACAAGATCATCTTGAATGGCTGCATTGATCACCCTGCGCCTGGAACACCGGAGTTTGCTCAACAAGCCAGAGAGAATCACAAGCAAGAACAAGTGCTGGAACAGATCAGGGGTTACAGGCTCCTACACTCAGACATTGCCGCACCTTGATACATTGGCGCTGCAACATTTGGCAACCATGAGAAAGCAACTGCACAGAAGAGATTGTGATACATTTGCTTCTGGAAACAGTTTGGCTTATGGACACAGTCTTGCGCATGAGGTTGCTTCTCACGGACGATGCGTGTACAGAGCTTCGACAAACTAGGGCACTGTCGAATAGGAGTTGTACAGTAGCGACAACATTCTTTCGACACCCGCAACTTTAGAAGCTGCATCTGCCCTCAAACATTGGCCTTGTTGAACGGAGTGTACAAGCTTTGTACAATCCGAAGAAGGGTGTCAAGAGACATCCATGAATACATTAGGGCAGTGTGTACATGAGGTAGACATTGTCCCTGACAGGCCTTGAGCCATACAGGTTCAAGCTGGCACATGTGAAAACAGATGCACGACAGCTGCCGCCGCTCACACACAGGTTCAAACATTTGCACACTGAAGTTTTACATCTCTCTATTTCTCTCTATCTGTCGAGAGCTCTCAGGCAACTTTGGATACCCTCTCCGGACCCCCGCTCGCATCTTAGACCCCCAGCCACATACGCGATGCACCCGGCGGCATCCCCGGCAGAAATCGATCCACCCGCTCACCCCACCCGGCGCTTTTTCGGCTCCGCCTGCGACGAGGTCCGCCTCCACAAAGAGCTTCCGGATCCAGGTGGGGCGCTTCACGATGGTGGCGATGCTGGCCACCAGCCAGCAGTTCCCCAGGTGACCTCGGAACTCCAACCAAATGGACTTGTGTGGCGTTTTGAGGGTTGCTGGTGCTCGGTAAGGAATGAGAAATGGAATGACCCAGCCAAAAGGGTGTCTTTTTGAGGGTTCCCTTTTCCTGCCGGTGCTCAGTGCTCAGCAAGGAATCAGAAATGGAATGACCCCTATGAACCATCCAACCGGTGGTGTCCTTTAAGGGGACACCTGGGTTTATTCCCTCATTCCCTACTGAGCACCAGACCATCATCTTGGGTGTCCCCTGAATTCTTTGGGTGTTGGAAATGTTTAAAGGCCCCTTGCGTGATAAACAGTTAGGGGGCAACTACATAAACTGAATTCGAACAAGCCCGGGCCTACAGGGGGTTGCTGCGTTATGACAGTCATGAGTCTGCCTCAAATATGCTATAACTCGCGGTAACATAGGTTGCAAGTTGGGCTAAGTCAAATGAGTGTCCAAATGCTTCTGCACCAGTTACAAGTCAGTTGTCTACATAGAGTTGAGTTGGGACACAAGTTAATATACTTGGCTAGAACTTATGGAACTTCCGTTTTTGGGATTAGATACTCCTTCAAGATGGCGTGCAGTGGAGGTGAAATATCAATGTATCTGAATTTGTTGGTCGGAAACGGTCTTTGGAATGACCTTTGCGTGTTGAGGTCGCGGTCGTCAGCAGTTTTGCGGGCGGCTTGCCTCACATTCGCCAACCCAACGGTGGCCGCCCCCCTACCTTCGGTGATGCCGATTTTGTTGCCTGACTTTCCTTCGAGTTCCCGTCGCAATCAACCAGCCCCAACCATGTCGTCCTTTTCCACCCTTGACGGCCACGTGCGCGTGGGAAGGTTCAGTCTTACCCATGGCTTTTGTGAATGCAGTAAGCCCACCGAAAAAACAAATTGAAACAGGGCGGCTCCCTGATGTTCTGTCTTGCTGTAGTGTCCTGGCCACTTTCCTCGCGTGTCAGGCCGAGGTACCCTGAGCCAAATCGCTCGCGCTCATGCCTTGGCGACTCAGGCCAGTCGAAATTTGGTGCTGTTGTGTTCCGTTCGACCGGATATCTGACAAAATGTTCCCAGCAAACAACAAAAGCCCGAACACACAGAAATCCGTGCAGAGTTTTGGCTGCTGTGAGTTTCGCAAACAAGCAAGGATGCCTTCTCTTGATTGGACGGAAGGTTCCAGCGTGTCTACACTCCAACTCGCTGAGAAACATCCTCTTGCAAACAATACAAGTGGACAGGCCTTTATGTTTCCCGAAAGCTGAAGGATCCCCTTGAAGGGACACTGACCCAAGCTTACCGAGCCTGGGCTCCCATCACAACTGGACTTCAATCGGAAATGCGAGAAACAAATTGACAAATCGTCTCCCCAGGTTTTTGCAGGCAGGCTTGGAAAAGAAACGCATGAGAGATCCCAAGATTTCCCTGGCAATGGCCTGCCTGCTCCCGATATACCACCCGGTCAGGCATACGAGCCCACACACGCAAGCGTGAAATTACATGGAAGGCCTGACAGAATTAAGCACCATGAATTAAAGTTATACTACGGTGGGCGCTCTTAATATTGCAAGCAGGGGAACCCACGGTTTGCAGTTGTCTTACTTGCAATTTCTTAGGGTGTCCACCCTATCCACCTGTCATTCAAGAATTTAAATACAAAGAAATATGTCAAATGTGTGCCCATGATTGTGAACTTAGAACTTCCAAATTAAATTGGAGTGTTGTTTTTCACATGTGGGAATTGGTAAGCTGCGTGCGTGTGGCTTCCTGCACACTATTGAACATGACCTCCAACAAAACGGCGGTTTCCCCTTGGCCTGAAACAAGTCATGAGCCTTCAGGCCACTTTGAGCTCTGAGAGCAAAGGCCTCTTTCAAAGGCCTCATTCCAGGTGGAAAGACCAGGGACCATACATACGCAAACGAGTACGGAGGTGTCCGTGCTAAAAAATAGATGGGTGCCACTGGTAAATGAAGACCTAACCAACCCGAAACTACTCGAATCCAGCTGACAGAATGATCTAGAAATAAAATCCTCCAGCGCCTCTTGGCCTCCTTTTGGGAAAAAAAACTGAGGCTACTGTGGATGGACGAACCCCATTTCGCACCATCTAAGAAACCCGCGAATCATGACTTTCCGGTGAACAATCCAATGAAAACACTGGCTTCGCACCACCTGAGAAACCCTGGCATCACGATTTCCTCCTTAAAGATTCCAATAAACATGTTGATTTCAACCAGGGTTTTATTTCTCCCCTTGTAAATTCAACCATGGTTTCAACCATGGCTTCCTTTCGTCGCATGAGCGGATGTCGCAAGCCATCTGGGCCTCCCGGCCCTTCCAGGCCAGCTCCGACTGGCCACGCTGCTCCAGCTCAGAGGTGGAGATCTCCTGCGAGATCGCGGCCGACCGTGTCCAAAAGTCGCCCGTAACTATCTATCTATTTATCTATTGACCTATCTGTCTATCCATCCATCCATCCATCCATCCATCCATCCATCCATCCATCCATCCATCCATCCATCCATCCATCCATCCATGCCTCTCTCTCTCTCTCTTTCTCTCCCGCGGCCATCGGACAAGTGCATCCAAGCCGAGCAAGCAGCACAAAGAGGCAAAGCGCTGCATGTACACTGTACGAACTACCCGCGGCCCCACCGCAGGAAACCAAACGTTGGACTGTGCGTGCGCTTTTTTTTTTTTTTCCGGAGTACCACTGGCTGGAATGGTTTGAAGGGAAATCGACAGGAAAGCTGGGTCCCGGAAAGGGGCCTTTTTAGGTTACCACTGGTTGGAAAGGACAAGTCGGGTCCCGACTAAGGGGCCTTCATCATGGGCAACCTGGTTGTACGCCCAGGTGACCTCGACTCGTCAGTTGCCCGGAATGAGAACTGACCGTGGCTCCCAGTTGGTTTAACAGGGGACCTATCATGACTGGACATCTCTTATTTGTTCCAGGGAGTTTAAGCAAATGGAAGACTCAAGTAAGGATCGAGGATGCACTACCCTGCGATTTGCCATGGGATGTGGCCGGCTTACTTGCAACATAGAGAGGAAGAAGCCAAATTCAGGGTCACACGTCGCATTTTGTCCCCACCCCCCCAATTTCCGAAGGAGTCATACAGTCTTCTCGGCCATACACTTCCTGAGTAGGTTGGCCAAGAAAAAGAGGTCCGAACTTCTAGTTAGCCACTAAGACTGTTTGTCCAAACAGTCAATCAGTCAAAGTCCAGGAACTTAGGAAGAGGGTGCCAGTCATAAGGGCGCACCCTGTGACACATCCCCCAAGCCTTTGCAAGTGCCAAAGGCCCCAGAATCTACAACATGCTTGGCTTCCCACTGAACCCATGGGCTGGATGTAAGTGTCACCTGCCCAAAGGTCCGCGGGAGTCCAACATGTTTGGACAAAGCGGCATGGCAAATGGATTCCCACCGCAAAGCAAATGTTCAAGACACCCCGGGCAACCTTTAAGGTTGCCAAACCAACTCGCACCACCAGCTTGAAGACAGGTCACATGTGTCAAACTCCAGGGAGCGGGTCAGGTTTGTTTGTTTTGTGGACCCACCCCTGCATGCAGGATAGCAAACTCTCTCTCTCTCTCTCCCCTCCCTCCCTCCCTCCCTCCCTCCCTCCCTCCCTCCCTCCCTCCCAGCACCGTCCCTTTTGGGCCCCACTAAGTGCGGATGACAGATATGTAAAGAAAACCATGGCTGAAATGACAAGTGAAATCTGGATGATGCATGTTTAAAGGAACCATGACCAAGACGGGTGACTTTCAGTGGCCTGGGGGGGACCAACCCTAACGCGAACCCAGTTTTTCTGATATAGACATTTGGGCTCACTGTGTTTGGTGGAGCACCCCCAAAACAAAAAGGGGGAAAAGGTCAACTACGCCGAAGAATGGGGTCCAAGCTCTGGTTTGTGCGCGGTTGGTGAGAAGAGCAAACTCCTTTCTAGGTCAAGCATGGAGAGTCCAAGGGTGCAAACCACGCAACACGCCCAAAACAAGGCGTCTGAGCCACGCAGCACCCCCCCCCCCTCATTCCATCTCCTGGTTGAAGTGGAGAAGTTCCGGTAGCCGAATCCAGCGAGTTTTCTGCCGCTGCTCCTGATCCAAACAGGCATGGGTCAAGCCAGGAAGAACAAGCTTACACAGCTGTGGATGCACAAGATCCATTTCACACCACCTAAGGTTTGCTGGTATTTGCAGGGCAGTCAAATCATTCCAGGGTTCCTTTGGTGGTGCTGGATTTCGTCCATCCACAGCATAAGTAAAAACAAGTTTTGGGGGGGCCCCGTCAAAGGTGGCCAAGGTATGGTGGCTCAAAGAACCTTTGCCCACCGCCGCCAGCCTTAAACCAAACCTACGCCTTTCCAAAAGCACAAGAAGACTCTGCTCCTGTCCAACAGGCCTTTCTATGTTTGTGTTTGACGGCACAAGGCCGGGTGAATTTCAGCCCTTGACACTTGGTCATCTTTCAAAGGCTCGGAAGGCGCTAAATAGCGGGTAGGGAAAGGGAAGCGATTGAACAGATGTGCCTTTTGGGTACGGGAGACACCCCGAGTCTTACACGAATCGCTCCTCTGTGATGAAGAGCCGGCCAGCCTTCGGCTCTCCTTGCGGCGGAAAACAGGACGCTTATTTGTTCCCCAAATCGAAGCACCTACCAGCAACACGGGAGTCCACAGCTTGCCTTTCCAAGAGTCTTCCAAAAGTCGCCCATTCCATGTTGGCGGATGTCTCGCACTTAGAAATTGGTTGGTCCACCTTCACAACGGCATGGGGGCGGACAGCCACTGGGTTTGGGCCCAAAAGTTTCCTTGGCTGTGGTTGAATCCGGGTTGAATCCGGAAGGCGGGCTGGGGGGGGAAGCACTGCAAACAAATAGGTTTTCCGTGGGGGGGCGGGGACGCCCAGCCACCACAACAAAAAGCAAACAAACACTGCTTGCAGAAAGGAGGTCCTCTTGAAAATTTCCCCCAAGATAATGACAACATTGAGTAATTACTCTCAGAAGGGTTCTTCTTCCGAGGGAGAGCTGCAACTTGGCTCGCTTTGGACCCCCTGCAAGTGACCTTTCAATAACTTGCTGCTTGCCACAAATCGGCCAATCCATCCCTCTCAAACTCTGGCCGCAAAATGAGAAGGTGAAACAAATTTCAAATCCCCCTTAAGGGGACGGGGGTGGGGGGCTCTGTTCCTTTTGTCCAGTCTTCCTATAGGGGAAAAAGGGCACCATATGCCCTCCCTCCAATTAACATGGAACCGCCCGGTCTCTTCAAAAGGAAGATGCTCCAAACTCGGACCCCCTGAACGTCAGGTTTCATGAGGTTCCATGTGTTAGTTGGTGGGAGGGTAACCCGGAGGGTACATGGAGAAATCGTGGCTCAGCTTTCCCCCCCAACAAAAAATAAAATAAATAAATAAAACTGACATATTAAGCCCCCTGAAAAAAATAAAATATTTCCAGTAGTGATAGATTCCCTTTAAAACCAACAAAGGATTTGTTTTCCTTTAAAAAAAAGAGAAAACACTTCGGCAAATGGAAGGAAAGGTTGCAGCCGGGAAGCCCAAGGAGCTTGGCACCGGAGGGAAGGCTGGGTCGATGAACCGTGAGTCATCCACTCCTGAGGTTCCGGACCCGTACGTCACATCCCCCTCAGGGACACCCCCAAATGCGGCGCGATGCGAGTTTCCTGTCGGTTCCCCTTGTAAAAGACACAAAAACAAAGGGCTCTCTCCTTCAAAAGACAGGTGCAAATATCACAGTCTGATTCAGAGCGAGGCAAAAGCATGGAGAGCAATTGAACCTGTGACGCTACCTGGTTCTCAGCAGGGACTGAGGGAATGACCCCATATAAACCACGCCCCATGGTTTCCTTTCCGGGAATTCCCAACACCCGGCAGGTCATTCCCTACCTGTCGCACCAGCGAGCCATTGCAAGTAGCGACAAAAAAAAATGCGAACCGTTTAGGCCCATCTCACATGGCTCGAGGTTTTTGGGCTGAGGGGGGGGGAGGGGGCAAAGGGATCTCATAGGGGACCCACATGAAAACTGCTTGTGCTAGGTTTTCTTGCCGGTTGCCCCGCATTTTAATGCAAAACAAGAAGAAGCATGCGGATTGGAGGCAAAACTTGTCACCGGCCCCCAAATAGTGGAATGAGGGGACCCCCTCCCCCCGACTGCCAGCCATGGCTCGAAATTCATCTTCGAAGAAAGATGTCCTGCATCTGGAAGAGGCAGCTCCCATCGCATTGCGGTGAGCTTATCTTACTTGTAGCAAAAGACGTGGAAATCAAAGGTGAATTGATTTGTTGGAATCTTGGCTAAGTTTTGCGGATGACAAATCCTGCACCAGTTGGATGGATGGAGCCCTATACTTATAGATTAACCAGCCAGCTGGTCCACGAAGCAATTACTCACTTTCTGAGTGGATTGGTCAACAACAAGTTCAGATGTCTACCACTAACCTGCGCTTTACAAAAGGAAACTCAGGAGGTAGTCTCTTCAGGGAGGAAGTAGTCTCTTGGCTATATAAATGCGTTTGCCAAAAGGTCGAGCAAGGCTTTCAGCAGCTGAGTCAAGGTCGCAGCATCGAATTGAAGCCCGTTGTTTGTCGGCTCCTTCGAAACTGCTCAGGTCTGACTCAAGGGGCGGTCGCAACCGGATGAATATGCGCTGAAACCAGGTTGTATCTGATTTGCTCCTCATCTCACTTCCTGAGGGGATGGACCAAACAAGTGCAAACCTTGCTTTTTTGCTACAACCATGGTCTTCCCGAAAAGGAACTCAGGGAGCGAGTTGATGCCCGCGCAAGATCCGATGGACCACTCAAAGACTTGAGCCAAGCGCGGCGGACTGCTGAACCTCTGCCCTGAGCCCTTGTTTGGCACTTGCGCCACATGCTTCGCCTCGAAGAGGCTTTTCCCCTCAAGTTGAGCTCCATTTGGCTCACTTGGCCCCCGCTTTTCCCCGCCCTTTGTCAGCTTCTTCGGGGTGGGAACCCCATGGAACCGCTGCTTCCCGAACCAGGCGGTCAAATCCAAATCGACGCAAATCCAATCCACCAACTCAGGGCTACCTCATAGTAAGTAGGTTGCCATGTGGGTGTGGCTGAAAATTACCCAGGAGGGGCAAACCGCAGGTTTTGGTCCATGTTTCCACTTACCAGGGTTCCATTTTGGAATTCCGGTTTTCTGAGCCACAGCCATGTGAAGGGGTCAAACCCCAGTGACCCCAGTCGTCACCACCAACCGAGGGGTATTTAGGTTATTTTTCGCCTGCCCTGAATCCCATCGCAGGGAAAACTTAAGCAACAACGCCGACGCGGCTTCAGCCGGGCCGCGGTGTCGCAGAAGGACTGGCGGTTTTGGGGCTTGAGGGCGGCTGCTGACCTTGGAACAGGGCGACAGCTCGAGGAACATGACAGCCACCGGGGTTGAGTGGAGGGGTTTAGGGTTGAGGGGTTGAGTCTAGAGGTTCGGGCTTGAAATCGGGTTTGGGTGGGGCTTTCTCTTTTTGAGGGGGATTTGGGTTTAGGATTTTGGCCACCTTGCGGGATTTCAGGTTGCTCGTTCGCGGGGACGTGCTCGCGAAATCGGCAAAACCCGAAAGAAGGAAACACTCAAATCGGAGCCATGTGCGAAATCGGCAAAGCCCGAAAGAAGGAAACACTCAAATCGGAGCCATGTTTCCCACCAAGGCACACCCTCGAAAATACATGTATAAGTATATTGATGATTCCGGACCGCCCTCACTATACATTTATTCGGGGGTCCATGACCTATTCAGACTTTCCAGCTTAGCGAGTCCGCCATGTCCCCGTTTAATAAAGTCCTGTCAACAAACCCATGGTTCCCCGAATTTTCGACCAACGTTGACCTGTCCAAAGGATGCTGAAGCCAACCCGAAGCCGCAAGAGGTGGACGGGCAAAAAGGAAGATGTCCATCCCCTTGCGGCCGCCTTTTGGGAAGCTGGGGCCAACACGGGTAAGTTTCGCCCAGCGAGACTGCTGAAGCCTGGTGAATAATTACTGCTGCAAGCATGGAACCCGCAAAAACCAGGACACTCCTTTTGGTTGGGACCCCCTTGTTTAGGTTCTGCGGTTTTGGGCGAACACGAAGTAGCCCAGGGAATCAAAGAGGTACACGTGGTTCACGAAATACCAAAAGAACCCAGTCCCAAAGCACAATGTAGAAGGTGCCGGTGACCAGATTGTGGGAGTGACAGTTGAAGAAGATCAGGTTTGGGAGTGTTAGAATATGGTTGCAAATAGTAGCTTTGAGGGACAGGCCCAAGGACACCTCGACGGCCCACCGAACACCTCCTACCCCCAGAGCACCGCGGCACCGCAAAGCCTTTTGCGCTGACGAAGAGCAATGCCAGGGTATGGCGTTCGCGCGTGAACCCGAGGGGAACTTGACGGGAGTTCCCAAAACTTGAGCCAAACGGCCATTCGGCCGTTTTGCCACATGATGAAACAACACGTGAACAAAACACACCCCCCTCATCCGATATCTGGAAGAGAGAAAGGATGCGAGACAGTTGAGTTCACGACGAAAGGGACCAACCAAAAATGCCGGTGTCAACTCAGAGGTGAGCCAAACGGCATCACCTGGGCCCCGGTTAAAATCCCGCCACCACCCCGAATTATCGGGGCGACAGGATTATTTGACGAGTGGACCACATGAGTGAACAATGACATATTGGAGGAACCAGACGAAGATTCCTCTCGTGCCGTTCAGGCATTGTCATGGGACGGCGACATGCGGAGGGGGACCCTATCTGGATCACCGCGCCTCACTGCATGCCGTGAAGTGGTTGGAGGAGTAGTCGAGTTGGGAGAAAATAAGAAAAGGAAGTTCCGAAACTGGTGTGAAAATATCCGGCTACGGCCGGCCCGGCACTTCTAGTGCGGTCACAGCCTCACACAGGATCGCCGGCAGCGGTGCGGGAGGGACACGAACAACGCCGGATCAGCGGTACAGGGCAATGGAGACCATCACCCCCAGCAGTGCCGCATGGGCGAGAGGAGGACCGGCGCGGTCGCGTTTTTCGGCGACACACGTGCCATCCTCGCCCTTCTAAGGCGGATGCTGATCGCGGTACCTGCCTACCACCCCGAACCAGGTTCTTCCCGGTCTCTGGGCGCGTCGTCTCTCCGGCGTCCACCGCGGTCACCTCGATCACCTCCTCCATCCCGACGGCGATCCTCACCACCACCCCTACTGTGGTCGCCAGCCGGAGGTCGGCGAGGCGGAGGGGGATCTGATTGGTGACGTCGGTCATCCCTGCGCCGGTCCCGGTGGCGATCGCGACGGTCATCAGCCGGGTCATCACGTCCGCGGCGCTCATCTCGCCCCGGACCGCGCCTCTCGGATGGCTCCTCATGACGTGGAGGAGGTCGGCGATCATCGCGTCGGCCTCCGCGGGTATCCCTGCCACGATCATCCCTTTGTCGGGGCGGGCCAGGATCCTCGCGTCCACCTTTGCCAGGTCGATGTTTTCCTCGACCCTTCCCCTCACCCTTAGGGCCGCGACGATCCTCGCGGGCCCCAAGCGCGGTCCTTGACCGATCGTCATCCCGGTGGGGCCGTGACTCATTGGCCGCACGAGTGGTCCGAGGCACGCCCGGGGGAAGCTCCCACTCATCGTTGTCGTCATCGCGCGGGTCATAGCCGCCATGGCCGCCCAAGGAACCGGTGGCATCCCGTGGTGGGGACGCAGGAGTTCCGGGACCGCCCGATCGAAGACGAACCCGGGGAGTCGCGTCCTCGCCGGTAAAAGGATCCTTCTGGGTGTAGAAGCCCTTGGTTCTGCCCCTTCTCTCCCCCCCTTCCGCACCGCTTCTCGCGGGGACCGGGGATGGACGGGCAGGCTGGGCCATGCTCTTAGAGCTGGGTTGCCCGCCAGGCGGGACTTGAACGCCCCCCTGCCCTTTCTCGGGCGCGGGGACCCGACCACGGGATGTCCTCCTGGCCTTGGGTTGGTCGGACTCACCCTCCAGCTCGGACTCGGTGTCAGGGACACGAGTATTGATGGCCATGTCCTCTTCCTCAAACGGATCCCCAGCCGTGGTAACGCCCGCAGCAATGGGAGCGGGAGGAGGAGGAGGAGGAGTTGGTACAGCTTCGCCAGAACCGACGCCTGCGTGCGACACCACGGGAGTCTCCGGTTCTACCGGGATAGGCGGCGCAGGAGGAGCCGGGGGCGGTGGCGGAGGGGGAGGGATCTCCTCCTCGTCGTCGCCCATGGGCTCGTCAAGGTCGTCAGGCTTCTCGTCATCTTTGTGCGAAGACCCATCCGATCCCAGCTCATCCTCCGCTGATCCAGCAAAGTCGGGCTCGTCTTCGTCTTTCACGCCGGGGCCTGGTGTAAGGCGAATTCCGGGTCGATGGCGATCGCGGGGTCGGAAGCGGTATTTCCTTGGTACAGGGTCAGCCAGCTCCTGTTTGATGTCATCCTGGGTTTGAGGACGGTCGGCCAAGCATGTGTCGTAGGCAACGGTGGACGTCCGGTAGATCAGATCATCCATACTGCTGAGGTCGTTGAGCGTGTAGATGTATCCCTTCTTAATGCCTTCCCGTATCGTGTCCATGGCCTGTTTGAGGCGCGCGGCGGGATCGAATCCGGCCTTTCTCCGCATGGCCTGCATTATCCCGCAGTGCTGTGCGAGCAGCCCCACCTGGGCCTTGAACCCCTCCCCGGACACATCGTTGGGGAGTATCGGAGAAAGGTGCCCTGATCTCAGCCCAATGATATGGGCCTCAACCATGTAGTAGGACGTGTAAAAGCCGCACCGGTTGGCGTTGAAGTTTGCGGTGGTTAGGCGTCTGCCCCACTCAGCCGCATATCCCTCATATTCTTCGAAGAAGTCGGGGACGGAGCTCCCGTTGAAGGCAAGACCCCTTACCAAGATCGCCTTTGCGACCCACTCTTCCACGTTGTGGTCGACCGTGTCACGGTACTTGCCGTCAAGAACTTCGTCTCGGAGCGAGTCGTGAAGTTTTCGGAAAATGCCATCCACGTCCTCTTTGTCGAGGTACTTAGGAGGCCGCATCCCAGACATCAACAAGGACCGGGCATCGACGGCGGGACTCTGCGAGTAGAGGGCCATTCCGATGGCGTTGGCGTCTGCGTTGTTCCACAGAGCGGGGACGACGCCCTCGTATTTTGCCAGCCAGGGAGGAATCACCCCGTCGGTGCTCGCTATCGTGCGAGGGCCGCCGTTCGTGTCTCCGGTGGGCAGGACGCCCTCATAGAAGATGGGAAGGTAGCAGGCGGTGCACAGGTGAGCGCCGATCGGGTGGGCCGTCATGCACCTATGGCATGGAGCGGACACCACCTCGCGGACATGCTCCGTCTTGGTGATCTGGTGATACTTCTCCATCTCGTCCCGACACTTCCTCGGGTTATCACTCACGGAGTTGAGGAAGTTGGGCGGATAGCACCAAGGCCTCAGGTAAATGATGGAGCAGTCCTCCTTGAAGTAGACGCATCTCCAGTACCCGATCGCGATGTTCTCGCGCGATGCAAAGGTACCCTGACGAGTAATATGCATGCCCCCATTTTCCATGGAGAAGAAACGTGCATCGATAGCCATGACCACATATCGGGGATCGCTCCTTTGGCGTCGACCCGAGGTGTGCAGCTCCGTCACATTGCTGTCGGTGATGCGGTCGACAGTGTCGTTGGGGCATTCTCCGTGATCGCGGAGGGATTGATATTCATCCGGCCTAGAGGGAAGGAGCTCGATCAGAGCTCGCCCACCTCGAATGATCGCCCCACGTTCTACGTAGAGCCGATACATCCGGAGAGGCACCACCTTGTAGAGTGTCTTGGGAACCACCTTGGATGTGATAGGAAGACAAACAGGGCTCTCGTAGAGCATGTATTGGTATCGTTCACAAAGCTCGGTAATCAGTGTCGGATCCGATCTCAAGCGACCTTACCGCCGCTATGCGGGCGGAACCAGGCAGCAACCGACGCTCCTTGTCACGAATGACGGTGATGATGATTTCGAACATTCCCACCCCGTCTTCGAGGAAGGAAGACAGGAGGTACAATGAAAAGGCATCCTCAGACTCGACGCTGGCGCCGAAGTAGTGGCTCAGGAACTTCTTCAGTTGTATCACCGAAGTGACGTTCCCTTGCCCGCTGGCAGACGAGGCCTCCAATTCTGGGTCCTTGACTGCGCCTGCATTTCCAGGCTGCACAGCTGTTCCACGGAGCACGTCGCGTATTTCCGCGCATGCTCTCCTGTAGTAGTGCGAAGTGGCGCCCGTCCTACCCTTCACCTTCTGACGGATCTCGTCGGCGAAGTAGTCCAGAAGTTCCTCGGGTGCGGGAACAATGGCCTGAATCATCAGGTCAGGGTCACTCCTGGTCGGGAGGAGGTCCTGCTCTGGACCTCACTCCCATCTCCAGCAATCGGGCAATCTCCCCGATCTTGGCGCACAGAGTAGCGATCGTGTTTCCGATCCTGGGGGCGATATCTTCGCCCCTCCTGGCGCCGAGGATGACCACATTTTTCTTGATGGACTCCTCCTTCAGCCTCTCGAGGTTCCTCCGGGTGTCTTCAGTGCCCTTCACCGCGCTGAGGCGGAGGACCGCAGGCTCCGGTTTGTCCGGTCGCACGAGCTGGCCGTCGGGAATCTGGTCGAAAATGCGCGAGGCGGACTTCACTGCTGGGACATTCCTGTACTGATCCGGCACGCTGTAAAAGGCGTAGGCGACAGTGTCATGCGATGATGTCTCCCAATACGTGTACTCCTCGGAATCACGCGGGTCACCGACGACGCGACTCACGGTCCTCAGATCGGCCAGAGCACGCTCCGCCTCGAACTGCGATCCGATGGTCGTGGGCAGCATGGCCCTCTCCTCCTCCGTGCAGTCAACGTATATGAACTGACCGGTGTGCAGGTCCCTGGGCGCGGCGAACGGCCCCGCAGTGTCATGAACGCCCAGCAGAGTGCTCCTCGCCTCGACCTGGCTAGGGAGCGCATCCGCAGGAGGATGGGCGGGCTTGGCAGGGGCGTCAGGGGCTTGAGTGGCAGGCGGAACAGGGTCGTCTTTCTTGTGGTCGGAGGCCCCCGTGGCGGTTGTTCCCGCTGCCTCTCCTCCAGCCACCACCGGTTTGTCCCGGGGCTCATTCATGTCGACGTCCTCACCGGCATCGTGACCTTCTTTCTCCGCCTTCTCCTTGGCCTCCTTGATCTCGCGTGCTGTAGGACGTCGATAAGCCGGCCAGGGGATGCCCATGATTTTGTCACCACGGGTGAAGGCGGACTCATCTCTGCGAATGATAACTGCCCGATCCTCACGCGATCCAGACATGGCCAAAGGACCGCACATGGACCGGAAGACCTGTGCGACCGATTGTGCCAGGCAGTCCGGGTACTCCCCTCTGAGCGCGGTGGTTCGCCATGTATCAGGGATGTTCGGCTCCAGCTTGTTGTCGTCGACGCGATCGAGCTCACCAACGATCTGGTGAAATGGCAACGAACCAAGCCGGGTCTTGCGATGAGCGGCGTGGAGGCAGTCATAGAATGTCCTGATCTTCTGCAACCCAGCCACAGCACCGGCCACGTGCGGGTGAACGTGCCCCATCCTCCAGGCGGTCGCCAATGCCATATCAAGGCCGGCACGGACCGCGGAGAGCTGGGAGTTAAGGTCATAGGCGTTCATGTACTCTGCCGTCCAAAAGACGTCATCCATGGGAATGACCTCGCCGTTCCTGGAATCGACCATTCCGAGTCGGGTCCCGTCGTGCACCATTGCATCGCACCGTGTCCTGTTCGGATACGAGTTGGAATTCCCAAGCGGCTGCTTGGCTTTTCCGAAGATGCCGGTGTGGTGGTCGCCGGACTCGCCCTTTCGGGTCACGAACTTGGAGTCGATCTGATCACGAATCTCCGGCGGGTACTCAGGGGGAACGATCGTTTCCATGACCTTTGTCCACTCGTCAGCCTCGGTTCTATCCGTGGCCTCCTTCCCGAAGTGGACATACTGGAGCTGTCTGGGGCCATGCACAGTGCATTTGTCTGCATATGCGTGGGCCCAGTCAACCAGCGTGGCGCGTTTGGCCATTTCACGTTGCCCATGGCGATCATTGGGGATGGCAGCGTTCAGCGTCCTCATTTGATCACCCTGCTCTTTAGTCACCTGGTCCGAATTTCTCGCTTTGTTAGCGTAGCTGGCCACGATCGGCTCGAAATTTTTCTCTCGAGCAGCGATGTGGTGAAGTACGAACCTATCGGGCCGGGTGAACGCTTCGTCGAGGGAAATCGATCCTCTCTTCGGCTCCGTGTCGTCTCCATAGTAGTTGGGATTCCGCTCATCGGGTTCCTCAAGTCCGCCGTGCACCGGATCCTTCGACTCCGTGGCGCTAGCTCGGACGACCCTGTGTCGGGACGATTTCCGCTGAGCTTTCCATGCCTCAAGCGTCTGAAAGGTCTCCTGCGAGTCGGGATCATAATACACGCCATCGGGGGTGATGGTATATCCCTCGACGGAGACTCCCGCGTCCCCGGTGGAGGTGCGGGCATCGGGGTCCACCTCATCGAACTCCGAGAGATCTTCCTTTGTCGGAAGCCCCCCCGATCCAGTGCTCCCCCCTACTTCCATTGATGCAGCAGGGTAGGGACCGACGCCTGGCACATCATCAGTCGTCTGATCAAGGGCCTTCATGAGGTCCTCGAAGCTCTCCACGTCATTGCCTCTGAGATCGACCGGCCTGGTCACAGGCGCTGCGGGCGGTTCACCTCCAGGGGTAGGAGTGGGGGCAGTGGTGGGGGCGGCCGGTTCTACCGGCGTGCCACGCCAGTATGCTATCTCGGCGTCAACATCCATGTCATCATCCTTCTCTTCGACGGTCGGGAGCGTGGGAACGTCCTTCCTTTCACTGCCCGCTGGTTTCTTCAGCTCCTCAGCCTTCTTTTTGGCCGCTGCTGCAGCCTTGCGAGATGCCTCAGGTGTCGCGAGGCGCGGGAAGTTGCTCTCGTCCTTCCCGGGCGGAGTCAGCACAGACTTGGGCAAAGGGCCCCCCCAACGAGGGGCCTTTGGCGGGTCGGCAGGCTCGGGAACCGGCGAACTACCCCCGGAAGTGCGGACATTTGGCGCCCGAGCGGGAGGGGCACCCTTGGTAGCCGTAGAGCCGGGATCCGGCGATTTAGCTGGCGTGCCACCCTTTGCGGGCACGGAAGGGACAGGGGCCTTGGGGACACTTCTAATGTCAATGGGCCCCTTCGCCTTGGCGGGCGAGGCTTTCGGTGGCGAGACGGGGCGCGTCGGTGGTGACATCGTCTTCGGCGTAGGGCCTTTGGGCTCGGCCTGACGGGCAGGAGCCTTCGCCACAGAGGGAGCCGCCGCCTGTGCGGGGGGCGTCACCTTAGATGCCGCATCAGTCATCTCCACGTCAAGCGATTGGCCAGAGCTATCTGCCCCGGCGACCTTCGCTGGCGGGGCGGTGGAGTAAGTTAGCGAATCATCCCAGACCTTAGTCTGGAGAATCTTTTCGGCCTTCACCTTCGCGTCCTCGTCGGGTGGATACATGGTCTTTTTGTACAGCATGCCCAACGTTTTCGCGGCATTGGTCGCACTCATGACGCGGTGTAGCGTCCACGAGATGTCCACGGCCGCGCTGGCGAGTGCCGGGAGCGCTACCACAGCTCTGTACTTGTTCGCGGGGGCGCCGGAACTGCCGACACAGTGGTCGCCCCAGAAAGCGAAATCCGCAGGAACCACGATCAAGTTCCTCTTCATTGCTGCCCTGATGAACGTCGTGATGACGCCGAGCATGTTGGTATTACGAACGGGCTGAAGCCATGACGCAACCAAAATGAGGATCACCACGTTCGATCCAGCCCTCCTCACGGACTCAAGCCTTTCCAGGGTGGTGTGGATGAGGGTTTGCGCGTTGCTCTTGATGACCGACACCTGCTTTTTCTCATCCCAATCGGCCAGGTCATGGAGACGGGTCGCAAAGATGCAGGTGTCATACTCCATGGCCCCTCTTCCAACCGCTTTTTCGCGGTCATGAGTGAGCCGTGTGGCCTCTTCGACCATGGTGGCGATGGGGATGTGGTAACCACTCTCCCCGTACGGGCAGTGGAATTGGATCTTCGGGGTGGATCCCTTTCGCGGCCCGCTGTCAGTGGACCGGAGAGTGTCCAGTTGAGCACTGAATTCATCCGCCGTGATGTACGAGCCCTTCTTGCTCTTCCCGCGCGACGCAAAACAAAGGTCGTAGAAGACAAGCACCTGGGCATTGGCCTTAATCGTTGGCTCCTCCAAATATGTGGGAGGCCCCCAACCCGCTGCCATCGCGGCGAGGATACCGGTGACTCCGGTAGTGCTCATAGGCAGGAGGCCCTTCAACACCGACGGTATAGTCGGAACATCAGAATCAATGCATGTGAGGGCGAATTCCGGGAACACGGTCAGGATGACGTTCCTGAACATTTGGTTTCCCCAACCTATCCACTCTTTTTCGAGGGCGTTCTGGTCGAACGTAGTCAGATGAGAGGTCTTGGGCCTGCTCAGGCTAGGGAGCACCTCACTCTCGGGGTTCGCGATCCACTCTTGTTTGTACTTTCCGATCATCTTGTCGATGTCAAGAAACATGGTAGATGGCGCCAGGTGCTCTTCCATGATGTAACCCGGATATTTCGGGTAATCATTTTCGAGCGCAAATGGGATCGATGATCCAGCCTCTTGTACCTTCACAGCGTACGTGTTGCTGACGAGGCGATGCCTGGCGAACTCTGGGCTGAATCCACCAGTCTTCGTGGGGGTGCTAGGAGCAGCCAATCGCTCCAGTTCGCGCTTGGTCGCGCCAATCTCCCCGATGGCATTAGGCTGAAAGAAGGCGCGTTTCCTCCAGGAGAGCGATGGAGAGCAGGGGTTAACCTCAATGTAAGGGTTGAACCGCTGCAACTCGACGTCTCCGTTTGCGTAACACGTGGAGAACCCCTCGCCACCCGTGATCAGCTCCAGGTCATGGGAGAACTTGATGGCGAGAGCAAATATGGGTGCCCGAGCCAACATGAGACGCCGCGTTTTATCACCGCGGGGGTTGTCGCCGCCGGCAGCGTCCACAGGCAGCATGAAGGAAAGATGAGCCCAGACTCCTTGGCCGTAGTGCGCCCACGGGGTGTACCCGAGCGCCTGGCTGTAGACCAGCGACGTCCAGATCCCGAGTTTGTCCTCGGACTCTGAACTCACCGCCTCTTCATGGGCGATGGAGGCCCAAAGGGAGAATTGGCTGAGTCCGTGTGCCCAGAGCTTGTTCTCAATGCTCCCCTGCTGCCATTGGTTCCAATTCGGGGACTCCGCATCAATGACGGACGAGAGAGAGGGTACGATCCAATACCCCTCGCCTGCCGTGATGCCGTAGTCGTGGGCCACGTTGGTCACCCCGGGGGTGGCGAGCCTCTCAACCTTGTTCCACAGGAAGAACTGGTCGAGCACGGTTGCGACCTTCAGCTCAGAGGTCATGTGCTCCGCAAATGCTCCAAACCCGCCGTAGGCCTCCATAGATGGCAGATGGTCGATCGATCTGCTAGCGGTCCTATCCTGACACATGTCGATGATTTCCTCCAAGGTTCTATCCTTAATGAGGGAGATGCCATCAACAACGATCTCTGGGGGCACAAACATAGCAAGAGGGCGCATTTGTAGCCACTTTCTCACTATGGAGGGCTCGTACTGAGTGAAGCTGCTGATGCCTCCCGTGTGTTGGGAACGGCGTGGATCACCCATGTCATAGCAGTCAGTCGTGAAGCCGACATAGCTCCTGTACTGGTTCTGCTTGACCGCCAAGTACTCCGTCCTCCAGTTCTTCTTCAATTCCCCGTCGGCGTTGGTGATGGACGAAGACCATCCTCCTCCGGACGGTCGACAGCAGGGGTATACTGCCGGGTCGACGTCACTCGCCTCATCAATCCCGAGCGGCGCTATGTGGGCATGAGGGAGATAGTGGGTGGCGGAGCCACGGATGGGGATCGCATCGCACAGGATAGCCGCAGCGGTCAGGGCATTGTGCTCGGTGGCGATGAAACCAGAATCCTTGAGCAGGGCGATAATGTTGGCCGCCCTTCCTCTTCGGTAATTTAGGATTTTGGTCCTAATATCCCCGGGAAAGGAATCGTAACCCTCGCATTTGACGAGACCATTGATCATAGTCTCCACCTGCTCTCCGGTGATCACATCGCTCAAACGGGCAGCCTTTAAACATGGATGGCCGGCCCCCTTTCGCGACCGGTTTCGAATCGCTATCGGCATCGAATCGAATCGGTTCGGTTTCAGCCAAAACGCACAGATGCATTTATTCGGGTCCGGAAAACGCATGCGTCACCCGTCGTTGTCCACCGCGTGGGCCTGAGTGGCGGGGCCCTGCTCCTCCTTCTTCTACTGCTAGTACTTCTATTACTACTACTAGTACTACTAGACTACTATAGCTACTACGCTTGCCACTTCTAGTACTACTTCTGCAACTACTACTACTACTACTACTACTACTACTACTACTACTACTACTACTACTACTACTACTACTACTACTACTACTACTACTACTACTACTACTACTACTACTACTACTACTACTACTACTACTACTACTACTACTACTACTACTACTACTACTACTACTACTACTACTACTACTACTACTACTACTACACGACTGCCAGCACGAAAACAGCACGAGGTCTAAATGCGTTTTGCCGGGCCGAAAAAACGCATCTAGCTTTCATTCTTGCCGAAAACCATGGTCCGGGGCCAACTCCGGAAACGAGCATAGGAACGGAAGGAGCAGGACGTGTAGATGCGTTTTGCCGGGCCCAAAAACCGCATCTGGCGTGTTTCCGGGCGAGCTACTACTACTATTACTACTACTGCTACTACTACTACTACTACTACTACTACTACTACTACTACTTCTTGTACTACTACTACTACTACCACTACTACTACCACTGCTACGACCACTACTACCACAAATGCTACGACAACTACTACTATCAGTCCTACTACTACTACAGCCACCATTACCCCTACGGACCACTGCTACCACTACTACCACTACTACCACTACTACCGCTATACGACTGCCAGCGCGAAAACAGCACGGGGTCTAAATGCGTTTCGCCTGGCCGAAAAAACGCATCTAGCCGTCATTCTTGCCAAAACCATGGTCCGGGGCCAACTCCGGAAACAAGCGTAGGAACGGAAGGAGCATGATGTGTAGATGCGTTTTGCCTACTACTACTACTACTACTACTACTACTAACTAGGGGGGATAAAAAAAACTACTACTACTGTTGCTGCTGCTACTACTACTACTACTTCCGCTACACGACTGCCAGCCACGAGGTCTAGATGCGTTTTGCCGGGCCGAAAAAACGCATCTAGCTTTCAGTCTTGCCGAAAACCATGGTCCAGGGCCAACTCCGGAAACGAGCGTAGAAACGGAAGGAGCACGACGTGTAGATGCGTTTTGCCAGGCCAAAAAAATGCATCTGTCGTGTTTCCGGGCGTGTTACCACTACCACTACCACTACCGCCACCACCACCACCACTACTACTACTACTACTACCACTACTACTACTACTACTACTACTGCTACTACTGCTGCTCCTGCTACTACTACTACTACTACTACTACTACTACTACTACTACTACTTGTACTACTACTACTACCACTACTACTACCACTGCTACGACCGCTACTACTACAACAACAACTACTACTACTGCTACTACTACTAGTACTAACTACTACTACTACTCCTACTACTACTACTACTACTACTACTACTACTACTGGACTACTACTACTGTTGCTGCTGCTACTACTTTTACTTTACTACTACTACTACTACTACTACTACTACTACTACTACTACTACTACTACTACTACTACTACTACTACTACTTCCGCTACACGACTGCCAGCACGAAAACAGCACGAGGTCTAGATGCGTTTTGCCGGGCCGCAAAAACGCATCTAGCTTTCATTCTTGCCGAAAACCATGGTCCGGGGCCAACTCCGGAAACGAGCATAGGAACGGAAGGAGCAGGACGTGTAGATGCGTTTTGCCGGGCCCAAAAAACGCATCTGGCGTGTTTCCGGGAGAGCTACTAATACTATTACAACTACTGCTACTACTACTGCTACTACTGCTGCTACTGCTACTGCTACTACTACTACTACTACTACTACTACTACTACTACTACTACTTCTATTACTACTACTGCCACTACGACTACTACTACTACCACTACTACTACCACTGCTACGACCACTACTACTACCACCACTACTACTAGTACCACTACCACTACCACCACCACCACCACCACCACCAGTACTACTACTACTACCACTACTACTACTACTACTACTACTACTACTACTACTACTACTACTACTATTACTACTACTACACGACTGCCAGCACGAAAACAGCACGAGGTCTAAATGCGTTTTGCCGGGCCGAAAAAACGCATCTAGCTTCCCTGAGCATCGGCTATTGATTGTAATCGATAACTTTTCATTGCTATTGAAGAGCGGTTTTTTTCAATATATTATAATTGATTATTCAGCATGCCGAATCAATAGCAAATTCAATAGTGAAATCAATTATAAAAACACTCATTTAGTCAAGGTATAATCAGTAATAAAATCAATAGAAAGGCCGGTCTGAATTTTATGCTTTTGCGCTTTGAACATGCTTGCCACGTTGCTACACAGCCATGCCCTTGACAAGGGCAAGGTGTGAAACTGCCCTTTTTGCAAGGGATAGGTGCAACAGGGAGCTAAACTCAAATCCCTTTCAACAAGGGCTTTCCCTTTTATCAAGGGTGGCCTGCTTCTTCCTCTACCTCCAAGTAGCGAAAACCTGGCCTGGTCAGCTGCAAGTGTAAAAGAATACGATACTTAATTGCAACTTTTGCACATAGTCTGACTGACTTGACACCAAAACTGACTGAGTGGGTCAAGATGCTCACCTGGCCAACAAAATCCTCTGCCCTAAAGTTGTGGTGGATTCTGAAGTTGAGGAATTGGGCATTCTTAATTAAGTGCATCATGCTGTGGAATTTGTGGGTGACATTGAAGAGCTTCAAGCCTTTTGACAAGGCCCATGTGTTCAAATCTTGGTAAGAACTGAAAAACCTTTTAGCAAGGTCTTTTGCAAGGCCATTCTCTGCTTCGGTAGGGAACAGATCAATTCCATCAAAATGTTGGATGATTTCGTTGAAGCTGGCCAAGCATTCAATCATTTGTTGATGGATAAGCTCTCCCTCAGGGAGGGCTTCAATCAGCACTTCCAGAAGGCAAGGCAGAATGTGTTTGGTTTCTGCAGCCTTAGCTTCCAGGCAGGGAAACTGCTTGTGAGGTTTTTTGGGGTCAGTGAACATACTGAGCCTCAAGTGGTCATTCTTGATTGGACATGTTGCTGGGTGTACTTCTCCTTTATTTTGGAGAACAACACGTTGAGTCTTTGGGTTGGGGCAACTCTTTGCTTCCTTGTGCCATCATAGTAGCACAAGTAGTGGAGCAGGCTTCCTGCAAGGTGAGACCCCACCCCCCTCGAGTACAATATATGCAGGCTGTCTCCTCTCACCAGGGCAGTGGACACCCCTTCGATTGAAAACAATGGGTGGTTGCTCCTTTTGACAAGGAGTGCTTGGGTAGGACTGACTTCCACAAAATCTTGCTCTGCTTCTTTTAGGATCTTGACTGATTTGCCATCAGGGCATTTCTTTCTTTGGAAAACAGGCCTTTGCGCATCACACTCATGGCAAGGGTTTTTGTTCTGCCAATGTGGAAGTTTCAGCACATTAGCATAGAACTCAGCATCCCCCTGTATGCTCCATATGATTCCTCTGTGGTGCCCTTTTGACAAGGGAAGCCCAGCTAGCTCTGACATCCCTTTCGGCAAGGGGTTTCCCCATGGGTCTTTACTTGGGTGGGCCCCTGTTGGCAAGGCTGCAAAAGACCAGCTGATCCATTCATGTAAAGGCTCCCAAGTTCCTGGCAAGGTGCAAGATTTGGGGATTGCCACAAGAAGTAAGTGGGAGGACAGCTGCCATGTTTTGATAACATGGGCCCCCATGACCATGTCATCAAGGAATCTCTTGTTTGGTATTCAACTCCATCCCCATGGATGAATATTGGCACTGTGGCGTTTGGGTTCACCACCCTTTTGTCAAGGGCTAATGGCCAAGTCAACCTTTCATCCTTTGTTTTTTCTACCCCCTTCCAAAACCCTTCACAATTAGAAAGGGCAAAGAACTCCTGGAACTGTTCTCCATAATGCTGCCCCAGGCATGCAAAGAGAAGGTGTGGCAACATGACAGGCACCTCCTCTTTGCATTCCTTTTGGGTCTTGCTGTCAAACAAGGGCACTTGGATGGGGGTTGGTTCACAGATCTTCATAGAAGAGCAATGTAATGTAACCATGTCCCGATGTGTGCTGCCTTTGTTCTGCCCAGTTTCCACATTTGGCTAGCTGGGCCAACTCCAATGACTTGCAGCCATCTAGCACAGCCAAATGGCTGAGCTCTTGTACTTGGCATGCTGTGTTGATTTTCATCCTTTTGGCAAGGGTTACCCTGGTGCTTTTCTTTCTCCAATTGCCAACCTCTCAGCCTTTTGGCAGGTCTTTCGGTTTCTTTTTCCATGGCCCTTTTGTCAAGGGTGTTAGGGGCATTGCACTTCTTTACTCACAGCTTGTGGTTTGAACCCAAATGCAACAATCACAATTTGGTAAACCCTGAAAGGATCTGAAAGGTGTGTGCAAACTGGTGGGAACTTGTTGGTGTATCCCCAACCTTTGGTAAGCCCTTGACCTCCTAACCATCCCAACCCCTAGCCAATCCCTCCCCAACTGACCCTGACCAATCATGCAAACCCACGCAAGCCCAGCTGCCTTTTTGCACCTATGTTCAAGTCCAGGGCCAAGGGGCAAGCTTTTGTGGCACTCTTGTCCTTGCGCAGCAAAACCCCTTGCTAAAAGGGAGCTCATCCTTTTGTCAAGGACAGCTATAGCTTGTATCAACAAACACTTCATCCCTTTTGGCAAGGGTTTTGGGCAATGTCTTGCAGGGCTTGAACCCATCCTTTTGTTGTTCAAGGGATTACGATTTGCTTGCCTTTGAAGCAGCCTTGTTGGCCAACTGGTTCAGTTCCTTCACCTCTTCCTTCACTTCTTTGATTTTTTGGGCTGAGTCCTGGAGCAAGCTTTTCACTTTGGCCAAGGCCATTGCTTGTTGCTTTTTTAGCAAAACCTTTTTGAGGAGGGACACCTGTTGGGCTATCTCCTTGTGCAGTTTGTCAGCCTCCCCCCTAGCTGACTTTGTAAGCCTTTTGGCTTGGTTGCACTTGAGCGTAGCTTGCTCCAAGTCGCTCAAAACACTGTTGCCAGCATCCCTTGCTTTCTTTACCTTGTTCAAGCAGGTTTGCCACTCTTGCTCTTCTGTTGCCTCTGGATCTTCAGGGCCACCATCTTCAATTGCAAGTGTTTTTTTGTGACCTTTGCCTTTTCCCAAGGCTTTGCCTTTCCCAAATCCTTTTGGCAAGGATTTCCCTTTTCCACCCCACCCTTGAATATCCAACATATGGGCATTGAAGTCCCTGGATTTCAGGTCATGCCACTGCTGGGCTGTGTCTTCTGTTTGTTCATACTCTTGCCCTTCTGTCCATGCCCGTGCCTTTTTGACTCTTGTAGTCTTTGTTGTGTCCTGTTGGTCCTGGTACTGGTAGCAGGTGGGTCCAGGGGTCATATCTCCACAAAACCCTCCCAGAGCTAATGTGGAGCTCTAGCTCCTCGGCTGTGAACTTTTTAAGCTCTCAAGCTCAGATTCCCATTTCTCCCTTTTATCAAGGGTTGCTGACTGTTCCAGGGTTTCGGACACATGCATGAACCTGCGGATGTTCTTCTGCAACATCCACATCGCCACCCTGATTCCCTTATCCTTCTTGGACAGCTGATCAAACTCCTCTTTATCAGCAGCATTGTGTTTCAAGTGAGTGTTGTGCTGGCTCCACATGTTGGAACCCTCTAGCTTGCTGACAGCCTCCTTGAGCATGTGTGCTCCTTCTTCAGGGGTGCTAGCAGTCTCACCAATCTTTTTCATCTTTTCTGCCAAAGTCATTTTCCCTAGCTTAGCCAAGGATGTAGACTTCAACAAGATTCCCTTTTTTTTCGGTTGCTTCCTGGCTGCCTTCCCTTTTGGCAAGGGCTTCTTGTCCTTTGAACTTCCAGTAGCGTTCCCTTTTTTCAAGGGTTTACAACCAACCTTCATGGATTTGGCCATGGTGTGATGAGTGCTCGCTGCAGAATAGTCAGTACCAATCCTTGAAAAAAGGATTTTTGGGCCCATGTCACCAACTTATCAATTCTGATCATTTCTGATCAATTCTGATCAATTCTGATCAGAACTGATGAATTCTGATGAATTCTGATGAATTCTGATGAAAACATGGTTTGATCAGAATTGATCAGAACTGATCAGAACTGATCAGAATTGATCAGAATTGATCAGACTTGACCAGACTTGCTATATTAGTTGATTTGTTTAGTAAAACCTATTTCAAGCCCCTTACAAACAAGTCAGCACACACATGCCTTGGAAGGGCAGCTCTTGAAGGGGTTGGGTGAAGACCACAAAGCTTTTGTAAAAATCAAGGTAAGCAACGCTGACATGACATGAACTATGGATTCCTTATTTACCAGCCCCTTGGCAAAAGGGAGTGGGTTTAACACTTGCAAATGTTTGAAGGGCGCCCCAATTGAAAACACAAACTTTCCCCCTTTTGGCAAGGGCCCCAACTCATATAACATTGAATAATTTAGCACAGACACATAAGGCAATGTCCATCCCCAGCCCTTCCTTCCCATACTCTCTTCCGCCAAGCCCTTCCCCCCAAAACCTCTCCCCAGGCCCTGTCCCTAAGCCCTTCCCCCACCCCACCCACACAGCTTTTTTTCCAGTCGCATTTGGCTCAAGCTTTCGTGCTGTGAGACATCCCTTTTGGCAAGGGATATGGGATCGCCTAGCTTGCCCTCCTGGCTTCATTCAAACACCCCTTTCAACAAGGGGTATAAGCTTCTTCCAATGTGTTGCGCCCTTTTGGCAAGGGGTGATGGCTGGTTTGCTGCCCGTTTTGGCAAGGCGGTTGGCAAAGGCTTTCACTCTTGGGAAATCACCCTGATCAGGAACTCTTCGGCAGCTGCATCAAAGCTGGGGAAGGTTTTGGTGTTCCCTTCTGCCCAGCGATGCTTTTCCCTGGGGGTGCAAATGGGATAGACCCCCAGTCCTTTTGTCAAGGACTCTTGACAGATCTCTGGGTTGTCATCGAAGATGAACCCCACCTGGTTTTGTTCACACCAGGCTGCCTTACCTGCAGGTCCTGTTTTGTAGCTGGTGAAGCAGCAGCCATCGCAAGGCAACCTTAGCTGTTGCACCTTATTCCATACTTCAGTCCTCCTGGCCCTGCCACAGAAGGAGAGGATGAAGCATTGGACCCCATGCTGCTTCAGCAAGGGCATCTATGTGCCGCTGGGGGACTCCTTGTCCCGGCAGCTCCAGGGATTGGTACCAGACCCTGGTCGTTTTGCTTTGCTTCAGGACCCACACAGGCCCTTTTTGCAAGGGGGTTTTGTCTAGTGGCTCAAGCCCTGGTGGCAAGGGCTGGCTTGCCACCCCGCCCTGGCTTGCCTCCCCACCCCCTTTTGGCAAGGGGATTTCCTCAGTGGGTTTCATTTTTTTAGCTGGTTGGGGCGCTGGAGTGCTGCTGCTTGTAGAGCTGGAACCCGTTTTTCAGGAGGGGGACTTTCCTCAGTTGCACTTTCCTCAGTTGCAGTTTCCTCCTTTTGACAAGGAGTAGGCTTTTCCTCCTCCTCCTTTAGGCTAGGGGTGCCTTCATCATTTTCCCAAGGAGTATCCCACTGCTGGTCCCAATCCCACTTTTGCCAAGTGTAACTGTTCCAACTGTTCCAGCGCCAGGGCCAAATTCAAGCCCTGATGAGGCTGCCTGGGTTTCCCCCTCCTTCACTTCCTCCTCCTTCTCTTCATTTTCCTCCTCTTTCCTCACCTCTGGGGCGTTCAGGGCATCGGCTTCTCTCTTAAGGGCTTTAGGTTTCATCCTTGCCCTCCTAGATTGGGAAACTGTCCCAACCCCTGCGGGCCTGTTCTTGTTGTTCAGCCGATCCCAGTTGTAGGTCCCATCCCACTTGCCCCAGTCAGCCATGTGTGCACTCCCCTTTTGCCAAGGGTTAGAACACTTCCCTTTTGACAAGGGGTTGTGTTATCTAGCTATGTCTTGAGCCAGGCAAACAGCTGCAAACACTCATGCACATGAAAGCAAACAGCATGCCCATGTCAAAGCAACCACATACAAGCATTAGTTATGACCAGTTACAACAACACAGTGAGCATGTTCCAAGTGCCTGGGCTCAACAACTTTGATTTTATGACTGACCTTCTTAAGTGTCAAACGCCTCCCCCCCGACCCCCTCCCTTTTTCAACTCCTGCTCATGTTTGCAAACTGGTTGGTGAAACATGCACCAAAAGGGCAAAAAATGGTGCCATGCATGTGTAAGAATCATAAAAACAAAGCCCTTGTCAAAAGGGCATAGGTTAACGGCAGGAACCCTTGTCAAAAGGGCATAGGTTAACAGCAGGAACCCTTGTCAAAAGGGCATAGGTTAACAGCAGGAACATGCTCTTGCAAAGGCCTTTTGACAAGGAGTTTTTAGTCTAGAAGTTGCACCCTTTTGGCAAGGGGCCAACTGTTCCATGTGCAAACCTTTGGCTCAACCTTTTGACAAGGTGCCCTTGAGTAGCCTAGAACCCTTTTGGCAAGGGACTAGAAGCTGGTCAATCCTGTTTGCAAAGAGTTTCCCTGAGCTGGATGGCTTCCTCTTTTGTTAGGTTCTTGAAATTTCCACCACCAGCTTCATTTTGCCCCCAGCCACATGGGTGCCAGTTATGTAGGCTCTTTCAGGCTTTTTTGCATGTGTTTTGTTTAGCTTCACCCACTTCAACCTGGCCCCACTGCTGGTGGGGTCATTATCCTGGGCAACATCTTGTCGGGAACTGGGTCATTTTTTGGCACTTTTGGCAAGGGCTGCAGGCCAGAAGCAGGTGACTGGGCATGCTTTGCAGGGCCTTTCCCTAGCCTTCTTCTTAAGAAGGAAGGTTGTGTGAGAGGCTGTGGTTGTTCTGCTGGCCATCGGCATTTGATCCCAATTCCCCTTTGGACAAGGGGCTGTCCCTCCCTTTTGACAAGGGGCTATCATTCTCCTTCTTTGCAGGTGTTTGCCAGCATTTGGGGCATCCCTCACTATCCAGTGAAACATCACTCACTTCCTTCTTAAGCCTTTTAGCGGTGGAATCCCTTTGGTCAAGGGCTGGTTCTGAGGTGGTGAGCACAGCAGGGTTTTTTTCCAACACTTGTTGCAACCTAATGAAGTCTGCACTTGGGAGCTTGGAAGGCATACTCTAAGCTCCTGGTCAGACTTCATTCAACCTCTCCACTTTCAGGCCCACCCAAACCCCTCCATTGAATTTGGTTTGGTTCAGGGAGGGTTCTTGTTGGTAGGCTCTAGCCATGGCTGCCCTCATTGCTCCTTGGTGAATCTCACAACTTTTTTCTACTGCCACAAGGGCATTGACCAGCCCCAACACATGGATCAGCCCCTGTGGGTGGCAGGCTTGGTTCCTGCTGATGCTTTCATACGCACCAACGTCAGAAAGTAGTGGGCCATGGTTCGCGAAGATTTTGAGCAAAATACCTTCGTCCACCTTTGGTTTTGAAAAATGTCTGGCCCCACCTTTGCCAGAATAAATCATGGCCAACCCTTTTCCCAAGGGCTTTCACCCTCTTCCCAAGCACTTTTTCACCCTTTTTCCCAAGGGCTTTCGCAGAACTTTAGGGGCCCAACTGCCTTGGAAAGGAGCCGCTTTTGGCAAGGGCCAGCCCCTTTTGGCAAGGGCTGACTGATCTCACCTGTTTTGGAGCCAAAAGCTAACACGCATTGCACATGCCATCACCATGCATTTCCAGCTACGCATCAGAACATCAAATCAATAGAAGAATCAATGCCACAATCAATAGAAATTCCATGTATCTATGCAAAAAAAATCAATAGAAACCGTCAGTCTTGTGCCTCCTGCTGGTTATTGAAAAAATCAATTAAAAAGTCGCTAATCAATATCAATAAAAAACCCTATGACTTTATCGATTACAATCAATAGCCGATGCTCAGGGTTTCATTCTTGCCGAAAACCAGCCTTGAAAATCCCCTGCTTGTCCAGATGCATTTTTCGGGGCCGGGAAAACGCATGTGGGAGCGTGCTCCTTCTAGGAGCTGCCTTGAGAATCCACCACTCGTCTAGATGCATTTTTCGGGGCCGGGAAAACGCATCTGGGAGCATGCTCCTTCTAGGAGCTGCCTTGAGAATCCACCGCTCGTCTAGATGCATTTTTCCGAGCCGGGAAAACGCATCTGGGAGCATGCTGCTTCTAGGACCTGCCTCGAGAACCCACCGCTTGTCCAAATGCATTTTTCGGAGTTGGGAAAACGCATCTGGGAGCATGCTCCTTCTAGGAGCTGCCTTGAGAATCCACCGCTCGTCTAGATGCATTTTTCGGAGCCGGGAAAACGCATCTGGGAGCATGCTCCTTCTAGGAGCTGCCTTGAAAACCACCGCTCGTCTAGATGCATTTTTCGGAGCCGGGAAAACGCATCTGGGAGCATGCTCCTTCTAGGAGCTGCCTTGAGAATCCACCGCTCGTCTAGATGCATTTTTCGGGGCCGGGAAAACGCATCTGGGAGCATGCTCCTTCTAGGAGCTGCCTTGAGAATCCGCCGCTCGTCTAGATGCATTTTTCGGGGCTGGGAAAACGCATCTGGGAGCATGCTCCTTCTAGGAGCTGCCTTGAGAATCCACCGCTCGTCTAGATGAATTTTTCGGAGCCGGGAAAACGCATCTGGGAGCATGCTCCTTCTAGGAGCTGCCTTGACAATCCACCGCTTGTCCAGATGCATTTTTCGGGACCGGGAAAACGCATCTGGGAGCGTGCTCCTTCTAGGAGCTGCCTTGACAATCCACCGCTCGTCTAGATGCATTTTTCCGAGCCGGGGAAACGCATCTGGGAGCATGCTGCTTCTAGGAGCTGCCTCGAGAACCCACCGCTTGTCCAAATGCATTTTTCGGAGCCGGGAAAACGCATCTGGGAGCATGCTCCTTCTAGGAGCTGCCTTGAGCACCCGCCGCTCGTCTAGATGCATTTTTCGGGGCCGGGAAAACACATCTGGGAGCATGCTCCTTCTAGGAGCTGCCTTGAGAATCCACCGCTCGTCTAGATGCATTTTTCCGAGCCGGGAAAACGCATCTGGGAGCATGCTGCTTCTAGGAGCTGCCTCGAGAACCCACCGCTTGTCCAAATGCATTTTTCGGAGCCGGGAAAACGCATCTGGGAGCATGCTCCTTCTAGGAGCTGCCTTGAGAACCCGCCGCTTGTCCAAATGCATTTTTCGGAGCCGGGAAAACGCATCTGGGAGCATGCTCCTTCTAGGAGAACCCGCCGCTCGTCTAGATGCATTTTTCGGGGCCGGGAAAACGCAGCTGGGAGCATGCTCCTTCTAGGAGCTCCTTGAGGAACCCACCGCTACCGCTCGTCAGATGCATTTTTCGGGGCCGGGCAAAAAAACGCAATCTGGGATCAAGGAGCTGCCCTTGAGAATCCCCGCTCGTCCTAATCATTTTTTCGGAGCCGGGAAAACGCATCTGGGAGCATGCTCCTTCTAGGAGCTGCCTTGACAATCCACCGCTCGTCTAGATGCATTTTTCGGAGCCGGGAAAACGCATCTGGGAGCATGCTCCTTCTAGGAGCTGCCTCGACAATCCACGCTCGTCTAGATGCATTTATTGTCCAAATGCATTTTTCGGAGCCGGGAAAACGCATCTAGAAACATGCTCCTTCTAGGATCCGCCTTGAGAGAATCCACCGCTCGTCTAGATACATTTTTCGGAGCCGGGAAAAGGCATCTGGGAGCATGCTCCTTCTAGGAGCCTTAAAAATCAACCGCTCGTCTAGATGCATTTTTCGGGGCCGGGAAAACGCATCTGGGAGCACGCTGTTTCTGGAGACTTCCATCAGTTGTGCCCCCGGAGCCTTGCAAGCTGGTCGAATCGGATCGGTCGAATCGCTTCGGCCCTAGTCGAATCGAAAAATCGAATCGAGCCGAATCGCATCGGCCATCCATGTTTAAAGCCGCGCGACCGTTGAGCTTGGAAACCCAGCTGTTGAAGCTGTTCTGCATGATGTTGGCCACGGCTTTTACGCGGCCGGTGACAGGGTAGGGAAACCGCAGCGATGATGCGCTGGGAGGTGTGGAGAGGCTTTTCTCAGCCCCAGCCCTGGTGATCGACCCGCTTTCCGCGGAAGCCATATCACAGAACCCGCGTTGAAGTAGCGGAAGTGGGAGGTGGTCCAAGGCAGCCGCCGGCGGCGGTGCAGGAAGGCGATGGAGAACGCCAAGGGTCGCACAGCAGCGGTGCGTGAAGGTGGTGAAGATCACCAGCAGCCGAACGGCTGCCAAGGCCGGGGTGGAAAGTCCGTCTAGGACACGTCACCCGGGCCAGGGAATGTCGCACCAGCGGCCCAGAGCGCGAGGCGGGGCGGCTATGTGCAACACTCAGGCTCTCACAAATAGAGAAATAGAGGAGCTCAATTTGATTGAATGATGAATCGTACACAATCTCAAGATCGACAATACCATCAAGAATAAACAAAGGTCAAAGCCCCGCGTGTAGGGGAATCCCATATGGTCCTGAAGTGGTCGGTAATGTGCATCGCTTGCCGATGTTGACTTCCGAGGAAGTCGCGCTCAGCTGAGAGAGAGCCAAAAGGCGACATGTAAACGCTTATAAGCATCCCACACTGCATGGCGAGCAACAAAAGAGCACAGGTTCAACAGAGATCGAACATATTCAAACGAAAATTTCATCGAAAATCCTTTCCCAGGCAACATCGTGAAAAGAGAAATCGTTCTTCCCGTTTCGAAGCGATATGGAGCAGGGTACACAGCGTAATCGATCATTAGTCCGTTTGTTCACGGCAACGGTAATGACAGTGGCGTGACCGTAAGCTCCAACCTGGCAACTGCAAAGATTAGATCTGTATAGATCATGGTCATCAATAAATTGGCGGATTTTCTGAACGCAGAGTCCGGGTAGGTCACCACCAAATCCAATAACAACGTCAAATTCGTGATGTATAGCATTCAAGGCAAAGGCAAGAGTAGAGGCAGTAAGCGCGTCGCACTTTTGTCGAAACCTCCTGATCTTGGACCAATCCCTTTTACAGGAATCCGGGCATGAAGGAAAAACATTGAACACGGCAAAATTATCTCTTTTTCCTTTTAATCCGGGATACGTAGAGATCCCTCCGGTGCCTCCATCATCGAGATCGATTTTTACGACTCTGTGCCCGCGCTGAGGGGGCAGGAGTGGTAACACAGATGAGTCAATGACGATGGTCAGGTTGTCATTTTCAGACGCCCTAATCTCGGTGATTGAAATCCTGCAATCTGAGATGTTGGCGTCATTGATGAAGGAGTTGAACTTTGAGTCATGATCGGATTCAATGCGAACCCCCCTGATTGGTGGAAGAGCAGGAGCGGCAGGGGGAATATGCACGGGTTGGGTGGGATGGGATAGATATGATTGCAGAAACCCCTGCTTGAACATCCCAAGGGTGTGGAGATTTTTGCTCCATACGATCTTGTCGACACACGCCTTTGTGAGGATGTCGGCTCCCTGATAGTCCGAAGGGCATGCTACGAAACGGAATATCTTGTCATTGTATCTCTCATTGAGCCACGCGATATCAACCCGTTGGGTACGCGACATGTATCGCATGTTCGGGTTATTGCCTGTGACGATTATTCTGCATGCGGCTTCATTGTCCTCAAGGACGCTGATGGGTTGTGGGGTCGAAGCGCCATATTTGATTTTGCACTTACATACGATTGAGTCCGAGGAGCCGCGACCGATGGCAAAGTGCCAGAGAGCGGCAAGCATCATGGCCTCTTTGGAAATGCCGTGATCGAGGGCGACAATTTCGGCCTCGGGAGTAGACTTCGATACGGAAGTTTGCTTCTTGCTCACGGCGGTGATGGGCATGTAGGTGCGGGGGCCAACGAGACACACGAGGACCCCGGAAGTGCTTTTTGCGTCGGTTCGATCACCGGCGAGATCAGCATCGCAGTAGGTGACGACCTCGATCATATCAGATCGATCGCCAACCCATCCATAGAGGTGCAACTCAATGGTGGAGTTAATGTACGACACGAGCCTGTGAAGCTTCTTGTCGCACAATTGGTTCCACTTTGTGATTCTGCTGGCAAGCGCTTGCACTGGCCGGATTAAATCATAACGGCCCATTCGAGCACCATATAAGATTTTCATTAAGACTTGTGCAGCTGCGTCGCCTAGGACGCCAGGCTTGGCAGAGATGATCTCGATGTCTTCTTTTTGGTCAACAAGCCTGTCAAATTCCGGGTTTACCGGGTTCTCGTCAAATTCAGGCTTGCTCTCGTCGAGGAACGGGGTCTCGACAGTCTGAAGGGCCTTGGGAAATTTCGACTGGCAAAGTTCGAGGTAACGCTCAACACATGCTTGCATGAAGCAAGATTCGTTGTATTTGATGAGGTTGATCTTAGCTTTGCCGCGACATGCGTCGGCAGCAGGCCTTCGGTCCGGCCCAAAACGCATCTCCGGTATAGGCTCTGAGGGAGGATGTCCAACCGTCCAAGCAGTCCTCGGATCGAAGGGCCCATCAACGGTGGCTGATCTGAATTCGTGTTCGCAGCCGAGATATCTCTTGAGAGGACGGGGCTCCTCCATATTGATAACGGAACCTATGAGTCTCCATCCTTCGGCGAGGTTAGCCGATGGGCCACTTTGCTTGAAATCGTCAACATAGACAACGAGAAAGGTCTCAAGTGCCGGGTGACGAAAAACACTGGGCCAGTCGGGGATGGGCACAAATCCAACCTTTTTAAGTTGGGTCTCGCAGTGCTGTTCCCAGAAACCTCCAGCGTCGGGGTGTCCATAGAGCGCAAGAACAAGGGGGCATACAGGGTCTTGCATGCCCTCCCATTCCTTTGGCCATTGGTCACGGGGAAGGCGTATCCAGGTCTTGGTTCCGCCGAGCAATGCCTGCGTATACGCGGATTCCCCGTCGCTAACTTCAAGCGAGTTTCCTGGCAAAAGTCCGTATGCATCAGCAACCTTTCCCGCCGCCATGGTGGCAGGACACGAAGTGATTTCGGAAAACAGAGCCCAGGCATTGGATTCGTCCCTAACGTGACACCCCTCGAAGACAACACGGCCCTTGAACTTCCTGTTCGGGTCATCCTCTCCGAGCTCGTGATTCTTTTCGACGCATATGTCAAAGATACGGCCGACATGAACTTTGGTCCCTTCTCGTTTTGCCTCAGCAGCGACGTCACGCCACTCACGCACCCTGGATTGGTCCCAACAGCCAAGATCCCTAAGCTTCTTCCATTCCTTTTCTAGGGCGGCGAAAGCCTTGGGATCGAGCTTTGCCTCCTTTCGAGGCACAGGGCGAGCGACACAGGCGCTGAACGGAGGAAGCCCGAGGAATGGACTGTGACCGGATCCATCGGCCCCACGAGGCATGGCAAACCACTCGGTGTTTCCGGTGGAGGACCACATATGTGATGGGAAAGTAGCAGACGCAGCGGGGGCACCTTTGTCGGTGCTACCGAATCCTTGCCCCCCTCTTTCGGTGGCACGCGGCTTCTGCACGCATATGACGGGCTCAAGAATAGAGACGCGTTCAAGAATGAGCTGTGCGATTTTGTCTCCCTTCTTGATGAGGAAGTCGCTGTTTGAATGGTTGAAGATTACAACCTTGACCTCTCCGGTGTAGTCGGGGTCAATGACGCCGGCACCGATGTCAATCATGTGCTTGGCAGCAAGGCCAGAGCGGGGGGCTATTCTCCCGTAGACCCCCTTGGGAATGGTAATGGCTAAGCCAGTCCCGATGGTGGCTTTGTCGCCAGCGGGAACTATGTGATCATCGGCAGATTGGACATCCAGACCAACGCTTTCAGGAGTCCCGCGATTCGGGACAGCGACCCCTTCCCGAAGAGGATGGATGTAGAGCGCATGGGGGTCTCTTTTCCATGCAGCGCGGTTGTTGGGCTCGGCGACCGCGACAGGAATCGTAGATCTCTCAGTCTTCCCTTTGTACCAGGATTTGATGACTGTCTGGCACATCTGCTTCGGATAGAGGGCAGTGAGCGGAGTGAGGGACCCCTCAATCCTGGCGTGCGCGAACCCCTTTTCATGATGACATGTTCGGCCCCCGAGCGCGGCGGCGAGGTCGGGAGAGTTCGTGGCGATCCTCCACTGCTTCCGGATGGGCGTCCCGTTCTTGTCCTTCATTCCGAAATCGCATCCGTCAATATTGACAGTGAGGATCTCAGGATCGTCAAGAAACTTTTTCATGAAGGGTTGAGACCATCCAAGGCAGTGACGTGGCCATTCATAGGCAATTCGTCCACCACCTTTCCGCACTTCACGAGAAACTCGAATGAAGGCCGCGAACATGATTTGGGACTGTCTTCGAGCGTCGTTAAGCTCGGCGGCGAATTCGGGTCCGTACTGAGAAAGGTTGACGTATTGCCAAGTACTCCACGGTCCACAGGGAATAGAAGACCAAAGATCGCATTTAGGATTCTTCCTAACGATCTCGATCAGCCTCCTAACATCCTTGCCCTTAAGAATATCAAAAGAGTCCTTGTGCACGCGAATGGCATCTCCACCAAATTCGAACATAGTGGCGGAAAGTGCGGAATCGGCTTCGCATGCAAATTCAATCAGGAGTGATTTATTGGAGGTGGCCGGCGCGCCAGGATGATCATCGCCAGGCTTGGAGCGGGACTTCTCAACCTCAAGCTCCCTCTCAGTGCTGACATAGATCCTTCGCGCGGTGAGCGACATGGCTCGCCAATCATCGGACGAGATGGAGTTGGGCTTCCCCGTCCCGGTGTAGGGACGTTCTTTGCGTTTGGAGGACTGAGGATAATCAATGTCTTCCTTACCTCCCGGTAACACATCTTCGCAGAGCGGCTTCTTAGGAGAGGGACGCCTCCTTTTGGGCGCGCAGCCTTTGTCAAAGAGGATGGTAACCCCGGTCCAGAACTTGTGTGTTCTAACCCGATGGCCGCTGGCATACACATCACGGGAGTCGCGATAGACCTCGTCTCTGGAGTCGAGGAAGTTGCAATGAGTGATCCTGACGTCGTCGAGATCAGCTTGGACCGGCCCCCCTGAAGGCAGAGGACGGGTGTCGTCTCCAAAGAAGTCCTTTCTCGCCTTGACATGGTATCGATGCCAGGACCTTAAGCGCACCCAGTAATCATCCCTTTTGTCAGGGGAAGATCCGTCCGAGACGTGACGGTCTATGAGGTCAGTCTCAGGAACATTGTCGAAGTCAGCATTCTGTCGACGATTTTGACGATCATCCTCATCGTCCCCATGGTCAAAGCGTCCCTCGTCAAAGCTGAAGGACTCGTCTTCCCGGGGCAGAATTTTTCCGCTGAGGTGATCAGGGTTTGATAGGCGATCATGCTTATATGATGCAATTTCGCGGGTACGAGCCTCATATGCTTTTAGCAGAGGAAAAACGAACGGCTCTTCAGCGTCGTGGTAGATCTGCTTCACTTGGTGGATACTGGGTCGAACAACTCCAGCCTGAAAGTGCTCGAGGTCAGCAACGTAGTAGTCGCCCTTCCATTTCCCTCCAGGTTCGAACCGATAACCAAGGAAAACACCAGGTTTGGCAACAGGGGCGAACTTGGGAGCCTTATAATGATCGTGTTCTTCACCGGGAACAGCGGGAGCGATACTAGATTCTTCTTCAGCGAAGTCAGCGAGGGGGTCGTAGTCACAGTCACGCAGAGCCTCCTCGATTTCTTCTGCTGACATGGGTTCATAGTCATCATCAGAAAGGGGTGCGTCTTCCTTTGAGGTTTCGCCCCATTTTTCGAGAGCGTGGACGTCGACCTGAAAATAGGCTTCGCCAATCCAATCTTGCGATTGATCATCTCTAGGATCACTCAGGTTTCTCCACGTGGTTGACTGAATAGAGTCATTTTCACCGTTGAGATATTTGATGATGGTGAGAGTTTCGTCAGCGAGGAATTCAACGTCGATTGGGCAGTTGGAGCCCCTCGGCCTCGCCGTTGATGCCCCTGTCACGTAGCCCTCGCAGAACCATCGTGTCGGCGGTGACTAAGTCGCCAAAGTCTTCGGCTCCATGGCCAGCCGCGCCCTTCTTCCGGAACAGTCTAACGTTCTCCATCTTGGCACGCTGGCAGTGCGAGCAAAAAGGGTTCTTGGGAAGATGAGTCATCATATGGCGGAGGGTCAAGGCGTCAGCTCTCCAGTCTTCAGCGCTACGCAGAGGGCCGTGGCCTTCAAGTTCGACGGTTTCCTCAATTGGATCAGAGGCAGGAGGATCAGGGTCAGGTGAGCCAGGATGGCCTTCGGGTACTGAAGGCATGACCTTTGTTTCCCCTTCTTGGATGACATCCCCGGAAAGAGCAGAAGGAGCGGGAACTGCAGGGATGTCATGGTACTGATCGGTCACCGGAGAACTGAAGTTACAACGTGAGGCAGGCAAGTACGGGACGTTGTTCAGCACATCAAGCACAATTTCCTTGCCATCAGGTCCTTGAAGGACGGGAAGCTCACCTGCGGGCCAGGTGAATGTATAACCTTGCTCCATACAGCGTTTGCCGATTGAGATGAGCGATGGCGTGTTCTGCATGACGTGGGCATCAATCACCTCGTCAATGTCCTGCATATCAGCAGCAATGCTTCCGAGGGTCGACGCCGTACCATTGGCGGTCTGCAGGGCATGGGTACGTCCAGCTTTCTTCACCAGACTCCGCTCTCCGGCACTAAGTTCGTTCAGTCCAACAAGGTCGATGGGGCAGCCTGTATCAGCAAGCCATCGAATTGATCGTTCGTGCCCAGGAGCGGATGGAGTGGAGGACATGCGCGATGCTCTATACATCATGCGCCGTCGAATCGGTTTGGATTCGAGGTATTCGCCCTCCTGATCAATGGCGACCTGCTCCTGCATGGAGAGTGCGCGGAGAATGGCCTTCTCACTTTGCCGTTCAATGGTGATCTTTGAAGCGTTCTTGAACTCCCCGGAGTGAGTATATGATGGATTCCTGGATTTCTGAGAAACATGAGAAATCTGCTTCATAATGTTGTTATCGGAAACGACGATATACTCAATCATGGAGGAGTCATTGATCTGAACTGTCGGGCTGCGATCGTCGTTGTAGACGTTCGGACGCATAGAGGCATTCCACGCGGCACGCTTAACAGGATCAGTGTATGACCAAAAGGTAGTTTTCACGTCGCCGGTAAAACCGATAGGGCAGAACATCCTATTCCGCGAAGTGTGAGAGGTGATCGGAAGGTCCTGGATAACCCGTCCGTCGGGGATGGAAACGGTCCGTCTCCACACCACATGCTGTAACTCGGGGCCTCCACCAGTGGGTCCCTGAAACATGCAAGCCCGGTGATCGGTTCTAGACCACACTTGTGCATCAGCAGGAGGGGAGCGGCCGGGTGTCCTGTCAGAAAGGGCACCCGTTAGGCCACCAGATTCGCATTTAGTCGCTGGGCATGCGATAGATATTCCCGGCGAGGCCTGTGGGTAACGGCCCGCCCCTCTCAGAAACCCTCATCAACCCCAGGTGCGGGACTGTCAATTCGCCCATCAGGATAGGGATTCGACGAATCACCCCCCTGCTCAGCAGCAGGGGCACCGGGCTTCCTGGGAAGCGGAGCTAGGTCAGGAGGGGGCATCTCATGCTTGTACGTACACTTCGGACGCGTGCATTTGCCGACGTTTAGCCACTCTCTGCAGTACCCAGGGTAAATGGGACCGTCGTCATCGCGGGGAGATTTCGGTTTCTCCTCATGGTGCGCAAAACGGCAGTCAGAACCGCGCCTACATTGCCCCTTCTGCCAATCATGACAAACTCCAGGGGTGGCAGGATGCTCATGGCGGCGATCTCTTCCTGGAGAAGGGCGCTCCCTGCTACTCCGCCTGGGGTCATCAGATCGCGTCTTTCCGCGATCACGATCACTTGATCTCGCGTCCCCTGTCTTGCGAGTATCCCCAAACGGCGAAGGACGGCGCACCCCAGGGGCGGCGGCATTCGGGTTGCGATCAGCATGTGGAGATCGGGAGTACATTCGATCCTTTATCTCAGAGACATTGTACCTCGTCCTCCACCTCGATACAGCGTTACGAGCGGCCCTCATGATCCAGTCGTAATTTTGCACGTCTGGATTACGATCCCAGTGTTGCACGTCAGGCATCAAACATGGTGAATGTCGAACTTGTTCAAAGAAGACATGCTGAAGAACGTGGTGATCAATCGGTGCGGTGATTCCGCCCAGGAGTCCTTCCCATTTATCAAGGAATTTCTCAAGCTGAGGCTCGCCAGACCCGGCAGCTCTGCCGAGGGATAGGCGAAGAAGTTCATTCGTACGGATAGACTGGCTCCCGACTTCATCGGGACGAAGGTACTCAATTAGACAGAACAGGATCTGGCGGCTTTTCAGCCTCGTTCCCCTTTTTACCTGAGCCTCTTCAGTCAGCCTGCTGATCTTGGCAACTATAGGTTTCGATGTGATGCACTTTCTCAGTGCAGCATTGAACCTATTGTCAAGGATCGGGTAGAGGCACTCCTCATCAAGTTCCTCTATTGCGCTGGCGTTCTCGACACTCATGACCCAAGACATGGCATATGGCGAGTCATAGCTGAATGCGTTGCTCACGATTTCTCTCGTGGAAATGATCCAGTCTCGCAACTCATGTGGTGCAGGCTCTTTTTCGAGCTCTATGTTGGCGCACTTGTTCGCCTCAGATGGCAACGAAGTTAAGGGCGGCCGAGTAGCCTGCCCAAAAACGTGGGGAGGTAAAACGCCGTCTCTGCCAATGGATATGGCACAAAGAGAGCAACTCCCGGACGATGGCGGGCAGCACGCGGCACACAGAGAAGTGCGGCACAACGAACAAGTTTGGAAGCATGGAGGTGTCCCGGGGATGCTGGTCTTGACATTTATGTTGCATCGAGGGCAGACCCTCTCCTCAGCGGAAGATCGGCGAAGATCGGGAGCTCCAATACCGCCGACGCCACCGGCGCCATGCGCACCCTTACCGAGTCCTGGTGGAAGAGAGAAACCAGTCGGCCCGCCAGAGTTATCCTGTACTCCGTGGTGAGGCTGTGGATTCTGCTGATTTGTCACAGCAGCGTCAGGTCCGTACCTCCCGCGAATGACTCCCTGAGACGTTCCATGCTCAACCTGACCGGTGAAAATCCCCCCTGTAGGGGAACATCCGGGATACGTGTTGATGGTCCCCCTCAGAACAGCTCGCCCGACTACGGGCGAAGACATTGCCCTTGGTGGCATTGGCCCGGCAGCTCCGGCGTGGGAACAGGAACCAGAGTTCCCTTGGTGCGGTTCAGGACTCCGATGTGACGGATCTCCACGTGATGGCCCGGATCCAGGATCAGGAGCAGTGCCATCCTGCTGATTATGATCAGGAATGCAATCAGGTCCTCCAGGCCCCGCACTGGGGCCGCGATGCTTAGTTTTCCCGTCGGGATCAGCTCTCAGACAACCGAGGCAAATAGGTCGAACACTCGACCCAAAACGACGTACATCGTCAGGCGAAGCGATGTGTTGATCGCAGTACTCGTCCTTGCAAATGAGACACCTCACAAGTCCGTGTCTCCCCCCTCTTCCTCTGCATGCGCGGCATCTAGGAAACTGATCGCTGCACTTGAAACATGAGTTACAGTCATGGTCAAAGCAGTCTTCGCAGACTGACTTGCCGCAGCTTCGGCATGGATAGCGAGGTTCCCGATGCTGTGGATGCCCTGGCTCCTCACACCTGGCCCGGTTATCAGGGGCAGCGCCGGCAGCCCGAGCAATGGCCCTCGTTCTAGAGGGATCCCTGCCGAAGATGGGGGCTGATGGTGATGGTGGGGGTGGCCCCGAAGGAGGTGGAGGTGGAGGAGGCCTCGCCGAGCTGACGGTGCGAGCATCACGAGGAGGAGAACCTCTAGGAGCCCTTCCCTGGGTTAAGGGATCAGTGTCTCCAGATTTCTCCCATGATCCCGTTCCGGCGGTCGAAGCAGCGCCAGCACTTGAAGATCCGCAGGCAGCAAGAGGTTGCTCCCTCAACTCAGCGATCTGCATGTTGATCTCATTGACCCTCAGCACAAGCTTCATAAACTGCTCTTGCGTGTCCCTCGGATTGGGGCCTAAGCTTTTGTCATGAAGGTCCTTGACGCACCTAGCAATACGGGACAATTGAAGCTTGAACTCTTCCTGTTTCTGTGAGTTCTCATTGAGGGCTCCGGACATCCTATCACTGAACTGCTTCAGGTCGGTCGCAGGAACGAGCTGCTGGATATACGTCTCGACGTTCCCACGGATGGTTCTTTCCCTTGAGATGGTTCCCTCAATGTCGATGACGCTGCGAGAGTTCGCCTCAACTTCGTCCTTGATTTTCCGAACCTCAGCCTCAAGGGCCCCGATCTCAGAGAACCTAAGGAGCTGGACCTTGACGTTCTCAAGTGATTCGGCCTGCTCGCGAAGTTCAGCAGCGGATATGACGATCGAGTCAGACCTCTCATCATACATCTTGAAACGCTCATTCATCTCCTTCTCGCTTCGGGCGACCCACTCGTGGAAATCACGGAACTTGGCCTCGTGTTTTGAGAGAGTTCCGGCAACGGCAGAGAAAGATGATTCAACCTTCTTCTCGAAGGCGTCAACACGGTTATTGATCTTCTTGATCTCACCGACGCAAGCGTTGATATCATCCCTACATGAACGAATCTCAGTTCTGCATCCCGGGATTTCGGCCTTGCACCCCTTTACCTCGTTGTGGATCGCGAGAAGCAGTCGTTGAAGCTCAGATGCAACAGGATGGCCGCCACTTGTGGAAGCAGACGGAGCAGGACGACTATCAGCGTCATGATCTCCGCGCCTATTTTCTTCCCTGTCGGGAGTGCAGCCCGGAGTTCCGATTTGAAAGAATGCGGGGACGAGGGAGTTGTTGACCGGTTGATTTGAAGGAAGCCCTCCATGTCCAGGGGCAACAGTGCTAAGTCCAGGTCTCCGGTTCCTGGGCGTAGAGTTAATCCCGTCATCAGTCTCCTTCTCAGACATCGGGGCATTGGAGCTGAGCCCAGATCCCGCAGAGTGGATAGGAACGTCAATAGGGTCGTGATGAGCCGGGGGATTAGATCGCAATCGCAAAGCAGCTTCACGTCTCTCGGGTGACTCAGAGCTCCTCTTTGTGGCTCGTGAGTCAGTGCCGGTTTGTCCCGACATGTTATCAAAAGATGACGACCCGCGAAGTTGAGCTTGATCTGGATCAGGTTGAGTGAGATCAAGCCGCTGAGCAACGTCACCAATGAGTGGCTTAGGGGAAAGTACTTTGGCAACGCGGCTCGGCGGGAGCGATGTCGTTCGTCTCTCTGGTGTGACCTCGGCCTCATCGATTACATCAAGGATCCCAGGGATGGTTTCATCATCTTCATTTCCTCTCCTGGGTGGCTGATGGAAGGGGATGTCGAGGAGGTCGAAGGGAGTAGAGCCAATACCAGGTGTATCCTGCTCGGATCCATCGCTGGTACGGTGGCTGGACTGCTCCTCGAGGTCGATGACGTCGGTGGCGGACTCTTTTCGAGTCTGACGCCGATTGAACGCCGCGAAGAGATCGGCATGGCTTCTTGACGAAGTGGAGGAAGGATTTGGGCCTGCTGTTTCGCGGCCCGCGTCCGATCGATTAGTACCTGATGCCCGATTTGGCGGATTTGAGCCCGCGTTGTAGCGGTTCGCATCCCGACCTCGGGTACCTGAGGAAAGCGGTGGATTTGGACCAGCGTTGTAGCGGTCCGCATTCCGGTCGCGGGTACCTGACAGGTGAGATGATACTGCATCAGGGATGAAGTCCATATCCGCCGGACTGGGGTGATCGTGAATGATGTCAATGTCGGATGAACCTGAGACGGGAGGAAGGCCAGCTATTTGCGGCCAATCCTCAATCGCCCGTTTGCCAACCTCGGGTTGGGCCGAACCTGCAACATGAGAAGGGGAGAAGTCTTCAATGGGGTCATTTTCTCCATCATGAGGAAAACCCTGAGTAGGCTCATGAGTAGGCTCATGCGTAGGCAGGGCATCAAAAGATCTGTCAATTCGGGAAGGCTGAGACCTCCAATCAGCATCAAAAAGGGATTGAAAATCCAGATTCCCAATCGATATGGGGGCACCCGAGTTAAAGTCGAGCCGACCGAAATCAGGCGGTGTAGCCTGCGATCCACTGCCGAGGAGCTGGTCAAACTGATCCCATGTAAGGGACCATGATTGAGCCGGCTCCGGATGAGCAGCACGATGGACAGCCCGGTCCTCGATCTGGAGCGCCACGAACGGAACAGTAGGCGAAATCGATGAGGGCACCTGATTTGGAGGAACCTCAGCCTCTTCTAGAGGGGGTCCGTCCTCGATCTGGAGCACTGCTCATCAAACACGACCTGAGAAAGGATCCAATCGTCCGTGATCACCCCGGGATTGGGCTCTGCGCCCACCATCGGGGGAATGGGCCACAGCCGGCTGTCTAAGCCGGGGGCAGCAGGCGTGGCGTTGCCGCGAAGGGCGTTGGCCTCGTCGTCCACGAAGCCCGGCCCACGATGTGAAGCTCCGGGGGACGCCATTGCTCGTACAAGTAGGCGATGGGAGCAGGTAGCGGGTCACGTCCCGCAACCGGATCACCAGCCCCAGCTTCTAGCTGTTACGGCTGATAACCTGCGGTTTTGGGCGAACACGAAGTAGCCCAGGGAATCAAAGAGGTACACGTGGTTCACGAAATACCAAAAGAACCCAGTCCCAAAGCACAATGTAGAAGGTGCCGGTGACCAGATTGTGGGAGTGACAGTTGAAGAAGATCAGGTTTGGGAGTGTTAGAATATGGTTGCAAATAGTAGCTTTGAGGGACAGGCCCAAGGACACCTCGACGGCCCACCGAACACCTCCTACCCCCAGAGCACCGCGGCACCGCAAAGCCTTTTGCGCTGACGAAGAGCAATGCCAGGGTATGGCGTTCGCGCGTGAACCCGAGGGGAACTTGACGGGAGTTCCCAAAACTTGAGCCAAACGGCCATTCGGCCGTTTTGCCACATGATGAAACAACACGTGAACAAAACACAGGTTCCATGTTAACTTCCAGGGGCCAAGAAGAATTGGGACCGTTCGGGCTCTCATGCAGCGAGGCCGCACTGCGAGGAGCTGCAGAATCCACTTCACGCAGCCCATTGGAAGATTCACCTCCGCAACAAAATCCGGCCGGTAGGAAACCAAGCTGTGGATAGACTGCAAGATGCGCCTTCCGAAGATTGAAGTATTTGAGGGGCTTCACCGAAGTTACCTGTAAGCTTGTGACTTTCGGCACCTACGGCTTGTGTGTATCAGAATGAAACTGCTGGCTTTATTCATCCCGTTTGGAATTCTTTCCCTTGCTTGACGGTGGAAGGGGAGCAAAAGTTTAAGCGGGGATTTCAACCACTAAACCACAATCAGCAAAAATGTAAAATGCTTCCCAACAATAACCATGTTCCGGGCATTTCTCTGTTTCTATTGCGCTTCTCAAAACGCTACGACGTGATGCTTCAACCTCTGAGGGTGATTTATCCGCAATTTTTGGAGCCAGGGGAGCCACTTTTGCCTGAGCCATCCGGATCAAGAACTCAATTTGACTATGTCACAGGACTCGGTCGCTCCGCCAGGCTCCCTCTTAGGCACGGTCGCATGGCTCCGGTCCAAGCTAGTGACACAACCTGGTTGCAACGACCCTGCAAAAAGTGGACCACTTTTTGGGGGTTTGGTAGAAAACACCTCTAAAGATCCGTTGCCCAATAGCAGTCAAGACCTGTTCCAAGAAAATCCTCAGCCACCTTCGTGCTTCTTCAGTGCCCGGCCTCATGGCACGGCCAGGCGCGAGCCGTCGCTCCATCAGAGCGGCCCCGCGGAAAGCTCAATTAGCTTTGGTGGACATGGGCAAACTTTGGGTATTCATGGCATGGGAATCTATGGCCAACTACTATGGCATGGGATTTATTCCGGTTCAAATAGCTTTTGGGCCTGGGTATTCATTGCCACCAACTGCTTTGGTTCAATAGCCTGCGTGGCAAGAAGAGATGGGATGTGCCGGCCCGCTGCGCAGGGCATCTCACATGAGACAAGAAGGGCCCACCAAGAAGCTCCTCATTCTACCAGGAGGCCCTGTATCCTGGGTTTGCCATTGCTTCCCTTGCAGCCAAAAGGGCCTTACCTGAGTTTCGGAGCGGCAAGGTTGGCTATGTGGAAACATGGCGATGCTCAACCCAAGCTGAATGCCAAGGGTCGATTCACTTTGGAGAGCCAGCGAATGGCTTGAGGCGCCAAATGACAGCAGCACACATGGGGCAGGCTCCTGATTTTCCTTTTGAAAGCCAAGTCAACTACTATCTCCTTGCCGGACTCCGATCGGTACCTCTGCAAGGCTCCCTCTTTCAATGCAAACTTGGATACCGGGTCCCAGCTCCGCAACGGCTCCCTTCTCACCACCAGCTAGTCAAACTGGGTGCCACGGGCTCCGGAAAAACTAAGTGTCCACCCTTTGGTTCCCTGGGCAAACGAAGAAAAAACCAGGGCCAGGCCGCACCCGCCTCAGCAGCCAGGCCAGGCCCCTGACCCGGCCGCCTGCAACCAAGAAAGCGGGGCACGGTGCGAAGCTGCAAGAACTGAGGCTACACAGGGCGCCATAAGATCTGTTGAGGGATGGCCAAAAAAAAGAAAGGCAAAACTTTGTATTGACTACTAACCTGGTCTTCCCAAAAAGTAGTCCAGGAACTCAGGAAGTGAGACGAAGTACGTTTACCGCTCCAACCACCATGGAAGCTAAGACGATCAGTTTTGAAAGAGTGGGTTCCTTTTGGGGAAGCCCTTTGTCCACTTCCATGGGTGTTGGAAAGAGAGCCGGGTGACGACCATGGCGGTCGCGCAAAAAAAAAGGAAGGTGGTCACCAGAGCCACGCTCACGAACCCTTTCAAAGGCCCTGGCCGGCCTGACTGCCACTTGCTCCCCCTGCCCTTTGCCTTTCTGTGGTTTTTGACTCACAAACAAGTGCAGAAGCCCTCTTCAAGCGGCTCCTTTTGAAAAGGAGCCATGGATTTTCGTGACATATGCCGACTCCACAAGTATCGGGTTATAGATACAAAGAAGATAATTATGTGTAACACATGCGCTGAGCACAATTGACAGGATCTATATAGATATGTGGCAAATAAGAATTCGTTGCCGCCTCCCTAGCTCCGCCGCTTTTTGGGGCTCGCCAAATGCACCGGGCGCGACATGCGAACTGACCTCCGCCTTCGCGGAGACGGCAGTTCGAGCTCCCGGAGATCGCGGCAAACGCCGAGTCGCGGCCCAAGCAGCCGCCGGAAAGGCGAAACCCGGTATGAAGATGGTCGACCCAGAGCCATGCTTCACGAATTAAGAAGGCGGAACTCCGCAGCTGTTTGATTTTTTTGGGATTGTCCCTTACTAGCCTTCGCTTACCCGGGTTTTGATTGTGACACCTGTGATTGGAGTGCTCAAAGCCCTGTGATTCAAAACGGGGAGTCCCTGACGCTCAAAGTAATTAGGACCCCAGCAAACCACTTTTTATGTTTTGCCCGGTTCGTGGAAAACAAATGGCCGTGGGTCAAAAATACGTGCCCAAAATAGGAACCCTGGTAAATGGAAACATGGATTAAACCTGTGGTCCCATGGTGGTTTAATTTTGACCCACACCCTAAATGGGACCCCAAAAAAGCAGCAAATCACAGAGGGGAGGTAAGTAATCCTGAAGCAACCTGCAATTTTCTTCGCGGCTCACAGGCCCCGGCGCTAGGCAACGCCTGGATGCTAGTCAGTCCGCCATGGGAGCTTCGCTCCAAGCCAAGGTCACCTGTGCCTCTAACTCCTCATGGCCAAAACTTTCGGCCACGCACATCCCAAGCTTTTTGAGGGCCCCAACCAAAAAACAAAAACAAAAAAACAGAAAAAAAAAGCCAACTCAATAGATAAGTATTGTCGGGACCCTAGGGTCTTTCTGCCCCTAACCTCCCCCCCCCCCCGGACCTGGGCATCGAGGGTAAACCCTTCACCATGTTGAGAACAGCTCATTCCCGAACTCGCGTTGAGGACAACTCTTGGCAGCAAGAAACCATACATTCGCCTGGTTTTCGTGGAAAACAAAAAGGACCCCAAACCTGCAAACAATCAACAAGGCGCAAATTCTGGGGAAGAACTGATCCGAAAATTCGTTGAACCTGCAGGCTGGTGACTGCTAATGTTCGGCTTCTCGGCTTCTTTTCGGCTTCTTGGCTTCGCGGAGCTTCCATTTTCCTCGGGCCCATCAAGACCCATGGCAAACGCCATTGCGGCGAGTTCGGGTCCTCCAGTTGCTGCACTCGGTACCACTGAAAAAGTCATTTTTTGTTCGGCCAGTCATGAAAAGCAGGCCAGTGATGTCTAGTCAGGAGTTTCTTTTTACACGCAATTTTGGGGCAAACGTCCAAAACCGCCTGGGGAAAATGTAGAAGACGCAAAATCAGCAAATGGAAGGGCCTCTCCCGTGCCTGGGTCTGCACGAGCGGCACGAGCGCGCGCGCATGTCTGAAAAACGCGGCGACTTCCAAACGGGGCAACGGCGACGAAATGAAATCCACATTGTTTTTCACGGGTAACCCATGGGTTCTCACACATGCGTTTAGTTCGGGTGTGGGAAGCGCACACCTCACAAGAAAAAAAGAGGACCTGTCCTCCAAAATGCCCCCCAAAGGTTTTCTTGTGGCAGAGTGACGCTTACCCGACTTGGTGGAAACGGGTTGGCAAAATTGGGTTTTTTGGTCAACATGCTGTGTATGGACGAAATCCATTTCGCATCTAAGAAACCCTGAATGATTCGACCCCCCCATAAATACCAACAAGCAAGGTTTCCCTGGTTTCAAAGTGGTGCAGGATTTTCTCCATCCACAGTAGGGAGAGATCAGCTTGCGTCTTCTTGGTGGATCCACCAAATTGAAATCATGGGAAACCGATGTTTGTTGGTATTTACGTTGGGGAATCTCATCATTCCAGGGAACCTTAGGTGGAGCGAAATGGAATTCGCAACCATCCCGTTTGAGAAATCCCCCGCGCAGGACTCAGACGCTGAGCATCGTGTCCGCAGGCTCAGCCGCCGGCTCGCCTCAAGAGGTCCCTTCAAAGGCGAATCTCAACTTCCGCGCATCGGCCAAACAGCTCCTAGGTCCTCCAAAAGAGAGGTTAGAATAAGTTGGTACCAACTTGTTTTTTCTGTTTCACCCTGGTTTTTTCCTAACCCTGGCTGTGATTGGTGGGTTGGTTGGTGGGTTGGTTGGTTGGTTGGTTGGTTGGCTGGCTGGCCGCATCCCCGGCATCACCAACATCACTTGGGACCTGGGGTTGCCTATTGGCTCTGATGGGGTGGCAGTTGGGTTGACTTTGAGTGGGTTTGGGGTGGCTTGGAGCTGATTTGTGTTAGGTGTGCTGCTGGTTTAGCAGCGGCTTTAGAGTTGCTTTAGGGTGTGGTTCATAGAGTTTTGGTCTAGTTTTGGGTTGGTTTGGGAGCGTTGCCCCAAACCACCAAATTCCAAACAGTTCTCAAACTTTTGATGCGCCACCAAACCTGACTCGATCCGGGAAAAAAGAGAGCATGAGAAACAGTTTCCATATGGAAGGTCGGGCCGTCAAACATGCCACTAGAGCTCCAGTTAGCTTCTATGTTGGTGGTGGTATTCACTTTCTTTCATAGCGATTTGGAGCCCGCTGTTTTGGATTTGGATTTGAACCCCTTCTTGTAGAGGGCGATTAGGGTTTTCCCACCAGCCAAACCAAACCACCCTTTGCCCCTGCAAAAAAGTTACCCTGTGCACTAATATTGCCTGCCTGCTCAGCGATTCGGGGGTAAAACGAGCTGGTGGTAAAGCTCCTTTACTTGGTGATCCCTTTTCAGATCTCGGAATCATTATAACATTTGCAGGCGCACGGAGCCTGCCAAAGGATCCCTTTTAGAGGAAACTGGTGAACCCCTATGATGATTCCTTAGGGCTTCCCTTCATGATGTAACTTCGGCCCAACTATAGAATGTATATTCTACTGTCTGCTTCCCTTTGAGTCACTGGTAAAATGTAAAAATGTATCCAAAAGTCTACTCTAGCATGATCCAACCCAGCACTGCTTTTTGTGGGGTCAAGCTGGGCCAAGCCGGCCTGCATCCGTGAACATCTTGGCCACGAGGCCATTGGCGCTCCTCAGCTCCTGCGACGAAACAGGACACACGGAGTCTTCACTAAAACTGGTTGCCAAAAAGGGGAAACTGAAAGGTGAAAAGGTCAAACACTTGGGCAAGTGAGAATCAGATGTGCTTCTCCTTCAGAAAGAAAACTACCTTACCACCAATTGACATGGAACGTTCGAACCTGACAGGGGGTCCAAGGTTCCATGTTAAATGGGGGCAAGGCAGTTTCATCTTCGTGTTTCCTTTGAATGGGTCCGGAGTCCGAGGTTGACAGCCGGATGAACTCCATGCCGGCACCAAATGGCCGGTTGGCTGGTCGTACTGGGCTTTATCCGTCCCAACTGGCGCAGTCCAGCCACAATATGTTTGCGTTGGACACCACCCCAAAAGCAAAGACACGGTCAATTTGCCAACATCCGAAAACCACTGGAGGAAATATAATATAGGGAACCCTGTCAAGCATGCTTGAACAAATTCTTGTTTAAACCGTGTCCTGGTTCCGCTTTAGGGGGGCAGGGAATGTCTGTTCAGCTCAGTTCCTCAAAAAAAGTCCAGACTTGTTGTTTGCCAAAATGGTTTTCATAGAATGGATGAAGTCCAAGAACGCAGGGAGTGAGATTTACTTGTGATGTTCACATTGTTCCCCAAAAGGGATTTCCCTACGGTTGGCTTTCAAACCTAATTTAGCAAGGCAAACACAAATACCACCACCCAACCAGTCAGGCTACTATCATCATTACTATTGTTGGGCCCTTACGAACTTCAACTTGCTTAAGTCCCCTGAACAATAATTTACATAGTTCCAGTGGCCCAGTAGTGATCGCCAGGAGAGAATGACATCAAAGGAACCCTTCGGTGGTTTGGAGCCCGCCGGTTTGGGCAATTGAACCCCTGGGCCCCTGGCAGGGAACACCTCCAAACTGAGCAGAAATTGGGAAGCTGATCAAAGTCACACGGAAGGCCCTGCAACGGTTTTGACCCACCTGGAACAGTACATGTCCTTCCCCGCCAAAGCTCACAACTCGCCTGAGTTGATGGGCGAAAAACAAGCATTTGTGGTGAACAAATCAACTGGTCCCCTTCCCGTTTGCTGTCCGCCCCCTGAAAAAATACAAGATTATTCTAGTCATGAAACCGATCCCCCTTTCAAACCAACAAGGTGAAATGCACATTCAAAGACAAAAACACGCTTTTCAGCCAAATGGAAGCGCCCCAGACTTGGCTTCCCACATCCCGGTTTTCGGCCAACGAAACCCCGCCTGGGGGCTTCCCACCTCCACCGCGGAGCCATGGTCCAGGCAGACCAACAAATCCGAGTCCGCCACTGTGGACCTCGAATCGGCCGGGGGGGGGGGGGGGAGAGCTGGCCAGACTTTGCAGCCGTGGCTTGGTGTCTTTTCAATTTGTGTATTTCTTTTTGTTCTGTCCTTCTTTGTTTGGGCGGGGGGGGGGGGAGAAGATGGAAAAAGTTGTTTTTGTTTCTTCTTCTTTTTTCTTGGGGGGGGGAGGTGAATTGGAAAACTAGAAATATAGAACTAGGCTGTGTTTCGCGGAGGGTGGGAAAAAACAATTTGGGACAAACCTCAAGCAACCCGCCTTGAGGCACGCTTTCGGGAGTTGCCTGCGGTTTGGAGTTGTCCGTTGTCCCTTCCCCAAGTCCAGATCGGGATCCAACCCCGATGGTTTTTCTTTGGCTTCCTAACCAACCAACCAAAACGGAAAACCGTCAAAACACAGCTCACCTGAGTGGATAGCCCAAAAAAAAAGAAGTCCATGAACTGCACAGCTCACTTCCTGAGTGGATGGCCCAAAACACGTCCATGAACTCAGTAAGAGGGGGTGGGGGCTAGTCCTTTTGTTGGCCGGGAGGCAGGCGATGCGCAATGACCAGCAGCGTGGAGCCCTGGAAACAGGTCCGCAGCCTCGGACGCGCAACTTGCACACACCGCGGATTCCGGATGGTTGCGAAATCTATTTCGCACCACCTCAGAAGCCATGGTTGAAACCAATGTTTGTTGGTGTTTGGGAATCATCGGAAACCAGGGTTTCTGAAGGGTGGTGCAGGATTTCGTCCATCGGTGTCCTTTTGGTAAAATTAGATGGGCGTGGTGCCATTCTTCTTTTACAGGGGCCCCCCAGGTTCCATGCTAATCGGTGGGAGGGTATATGTAACAAAACCAATGTTAAACCAGTGCAATCTATTTCCAATCAAACTAACCTGAAAGGATACCTATGGCGCCTTGCAGTTTGCGCCATCCCAAACCTTGCTGGTGCCACAGGCAGGTAGGGAATGACAATGAGTCCGGGTGTTGGTAATGAACAATTTTTTGGGATTCCCTGAAAGGAGACCATGGGGATGATCTATAGGGGTCATTCCCCATTCCCTGCTGAGAACCAGCAAGTAACCCTTGAACTTGGCATCTATGCAGAAGAAACATATGGTCCTTTTTTTTTAAGGGTACCATTTTTGGAGTGGCTTTAAAGGGAAACAAACAGGAAACTAGCAATTTGGTGGGTCCCTTATTTAGGACACTCGCATATTCCAATCAGATTATTCTTCACATTTGGCCTACAAGTGGACCCTAAATATGCAATATGTTTGGACGAGACCCTGGGCGAAAACTGGACAAATCCTGCAGTCGGTATGAGATAAGATGACCAAACCATGAATGCTGAGATACTCCACCTATAGCAACTGCTGCAGAACTTTGTTCACTTTCCAAAAGTGCAAGCAGCCCAAGCCGAGAAGTTCGCGTGCCCTAAACCACCGGCTTGCTGGACAGCTTGAGCTTACATTTGGTTACCCGGAAAACATATCTTCAGTAGTGATAATTTCCTTTTGAAACTATGAAGGGAACATAAACAAAACATTCTTAAGCACATGGATTTTCAAAGGACCATTGGAAAATCTGCTGAGTCCCCTTGTTGTTACATGGCAGTGGCTCGAACAAATGTACCAAAATGACAGCTTGGTAAATGGAACCATTGTTGGTACAGCCAATGGAAGTGAGCCGAGGCTCGTCTGCTGCAGCTTCTCATCCGTGAGCGCGTCGATGTTGGCTGTCGCCTCGTCCAAGAGGACCACCCGCGACTGAGGCAGCCGGAGGATGCGCAATCGAGGAGAGAGGCATGGTCCAATGGTTTGTCTCCAAGGGCAACCCTCCAAAAACTCCCAAATGGATTGGTTTCTGGGCCAAAATGGATTGGTTTCTGCTTGGTTGTTCAAAACAATGTTGAAAAGGAAAAGGGAACCACAAAAAGACCCCCCCACAAACTGAGTGCAGCATGGATTGAGTGACCCGTAAATGGGTTGAAACAAAAGGGCTCTTTCAGATGCTAACCCCATGACTTTTCCCTGGTCCCACAAATTTGGGGGGCACACCTATTTTCACAGGCCAAGCACTGCTGAATGTCAACCATTGAACCGTCCACTCGCCGACACAAATTGCCGCGCCAAACTGGGCTTGAGTGCCTGTTTTGGGGCTGTTTTGGCGGGAAACCACAAGAAAACCACAAATTTTGGAGTGGTCCCCAAAGACAACCCCTTCGCGCCACGTGTCTGTCCTTGCGTAGCATGGCGCGCGCAAAGCAAAGCAGCTGCCGTTGGCCCACCTAGGATCCGACCCCCCGAACATATAGCTGTGGCTCCAAAAAACCGGAATTCCAAAATCGAACCCTGGCAAGTGGAAACATGGACCAAAGCCTGCGGTTTGCCCCTCCCATGGAATTTTGAGCCACAGCCATATTGACCTGCAGCACCCCCAAGCAAAGGGCCCATGGCATCCGCTCGGTTTTTGTTGGGTGCAGCCGAAGCTTTTCATAGAAACCAGCGGGAAGTTCTACGAGAAATGGGCCCAAACACCCATCCAAGGTTTGGGCTTAACCAAAGGAAGAAATGTCCCTTAGGTTTCTTACACAAACAGGTACGCCATGTGCAAACAAAGTCGGCACCAGGGTCCGGCCATGAAACGCGGAGTGCCACGTCAATGGCTCGAAGTAGGTACCTACCTGAGGACCTGGGTGAGCCTCAGGGATCTTCCAAAGGATGGTGGAGTTGCACACTTCCCCCCACTGACTTTATCTCTGGCAAATTACCGGGGGACCCAAAGAAACATGAGTCTCTTTTTGAGGGGTCGCCTGTGACAAGCCCCGCCCTTGTTCGGTCCCTGTTGTTCATTTGCATGGCAGAACAAATATATGGCATGGGCGAAAGTAAAGAAGCACCTGTGAAAATTCTGAGGCACGAATTTGTCCTCGCAAGCAGACACCTGTCCACTTGCTGCGGTTTGTTTGCAGCCGTTGAATCAAGATCACGAACTGGCGGCTTGCCCCAGGGGATTCCAAAGATGAATCTCTTGACGCGGTAGGTCTGAACATTTGCAACTACATCCTTTCCCTGGCTTCCTTCACACACAGAAAGGGTCCACTGGGCTCCCCAGGGTTCCTGCCAGCGCCCTGCTTGAAACCATCCAAGGGATGTTCGGATCCCATCTTACGCAACAAAGAGAGATATCTGGGTGAACCGCCTCAGGGAAGCCTAGGGGGAGGTCCGATTTTCATACGAATTCCTTGATGAAACTTCACTGAGGGTTCAGGGCAGCCCTGGGCCTGTCCAAGGATGGACCTCCTCCATAGCCACAGGAACCAGATGCCGCAATTTGGACCATGACGCCTTATATACTAATGCCCAGATGCCAGGACCTAAACAACTGGATCCCCATGCTTCCAATTGCTTTCTCGTCCCCTGGCACAAATCGGAAAATATGTCCAGTAGTGAAATGGATCCCCTCTAAAAACCGAACATATTCATTTCAGCAAATGGAAGCTTTTGAGGATCCATCCAAAACGGGTCATCCCAAATGAACTTGGTTCTCAGATGTGTTCTTTGAGGGTGCATCCTTTGAGAATGTGAAAGGTGACGGAGTCAGAGCGCCCCCGCCCGCCCGCGCGCGCTGGGTCTCTTCGCCAGGGCGCGGAAAAGTTAGAGCCGCGGCTCCGCACGGGCGCGCTCAGGCCCTCACATCGAATGTGATAGATGATCTTTAAACCAACAGGTTGTTGTTTCATTTTTAAGAGGGAAATTCAGCAAATGGAAGCTATGGGTTGATCCCACCAGCATCCCCCCCCCCCGCAACCCCCCAGCCTCCTCCACATCGAGGCCTGCAAGCCGCAACGCCTCCAGCTGCTCCCGCTCGCTATACCGGCCTCAGGCTGCGAGCCGCATCGCCGGAACTTAGCGGACAGTTGCGGCCACTTCTGCATAACGTTGTGGGAATGAACGTCAAATTCCACCCTGGGATGACGCCCTGTGGCGATGACCCAAACTTGTCCAAATTATTAAGGTGTTGTGCGGACATAGTCTGCACTCAGGTGTCATCCCATGTGTGAGAGAGGAACCCAGAGAGGGAAACACGTCACTTGTGCATTTCCCCTTCTAATTCCCTAAAAAGTCAACTGTGGGGAGGGGGCCTTTATTCAGCTTGATTCCATGCGTTGCTTTGGGGATGGAGATCTAACCCCCTTCCAGCAAAGCCACATCATTTCAGCCCAGGTGAAGAGACGGTTCCAAAATGTCCCAAACGGCGGCGCCCTTAGAACGTTGATTGCTGTTCGCCTCTCGTAGCTATCCAGGTTCGCTCTCGCAAAGGCTGTGTGCCTATTGGATGCTGACACTTCAAGTGCCACGTCCAGTTCGCCTTGGGGGTTCATCCTGCACTCGTAGGTGTTCAAAGGCCAACGCACGAACGCACACAAAATGCCATGAGCCCCCGTCTGTGAACCTCCAGATTCATGTGAATTCATCCCGAAAACGAATACGGCTGTTGTGAGGCCCCAGTCACAGCTGGAAGGGAAAATGCGCCAAACAAAAACAACAAGCAAAGAACC
>CAUJNA010003464.1:450000-589266 GCA_963377175.1 Effrenium voratum | reverse complement strand
GGGTGCCTAATACTGGACTACACCCCCAGCATTGCCAGCATCATCCCGGATGATGCGGATGATGCTATGCATGCTGGCGATGCGAAACGAAATACAAGGAAACAGGAGTGACTGAAAGTGAACGAAGAATTGCACGAAAATGAAGCACTGGAGAGAAACCGAGATGCAGGAAAATGCAAGGGCAGAACGTGAAGGGAACCGGACAGCGGAAACGAAAAGGGAAAGGAATGCGAATACAGGAGTCTTCAAGGAAATGAAGGGAGCTGAAACGGCAGTGAAGTGGAAGGAAGTGAAGGGACATGCCAGGAAACTGTCAGGGAAGACATGCAAAGGAAGTGAAGTTCAAAATCATCACTAACAGGACTTGGAGGGAAAGGAAATCAAAGAACGGGAAGGGGTGCCCGGTGGCCGGCTATGTCGCGTCAGCGTGTAAATAATTCCCAGCAGTGTTGGCAGCTCGAAACCGTTTGGTTGTTCCCGATATTTTCTCTTAAGCTGTCTTACTGAGTGCATTGGCCAAAACTGGTTGTGAAGCTTCGCGTGACTAAAGTCGTGGAACATCATCCTTGCGTGTTGGGCCGTTCCCACTTTGTCGGGGATTTCGTTGGTACAGAACATTGCGCATTTCCTTCAACAAAGACTGCCCCCAGTATTTCACCATTATCAAAGTCATGAAGAGAAGCAACCAATTCCAGTTTCTGACTTTGAGCCCCCTCCCCATAAACAGAATCTATATGATGCCAGCATGAGCCAACCACAACGGGACGAATCATTCCACATTCCACGGCGAATCATTCCACGCCCCATGCCTGCTCCTGAATCTTCAGCACTTCCTCCTGGTCCTGGAACTCCCCGATCCTCCAGTCGGCCCGGTACTTGCGTTGCGCCACACCGATCTCAAAGAGCTCCACCTGAGCAATCAACACCTGGTACTGAAAGGGTCTGCCCAAACCAATTTAGAATACGTATCCTTAATCTACCCGGGTTTGATTGGCATACTCAAAACCTGGTATGAAAGTGCCCAAAACCCATGGTAAAGAACCAAAAGGGCGGATACCCGAACCTAGTTCTGGTTGGGACTGGCCCTTACTATCCTTCGGAATCGGTTTTGAACTGAGAGCAAAGAATCCAAGGGCCCATGGGTGACGCTCTTGCTGGGATGGAACTGAAAGTGGACAAGTTGCCAATTGTTTTCTGAAAACGATCCTGTTGTCATCATGCGATGAGTGTGGCGCCGAATTGGATGTCACTCCTCCCACCAAGCTCTTGCCCCCTTCAGCGGCTCTCCAACTGCGCTTGACTTGGCCGTTTCTGGCCCTCGGATGGAGACGCTGGAGGGCGACAGCGGCTGCCGCTGCTTACGCGGTGAAGATGGCTTTCCTTGAGACATGCTGAGCATGCTGCTTGAGTTTGCTGAGCTTCAGTGCATTTTAGTGCAGGATCTTGACTGTGCGGCATGCTTGAAGATCTGTGCGAAGCGGTGCTACTGCAAACACACATGGGAAACGCAAGGCAGCTCCAAGCATGCAAAAGGACCTGCAATATTACCACACGTCGAGTCGAACGGTACTCATGAAACACTAAGGCCGTTCCCGGCACGCTTCTTGGGTGCATCTGCTGAGCAGTAGTTGTGCGCATCGTCAAAGAAGCGCATCTTGAATCCGGGACGGGTGACTGCATCCACTGCCTTACAAACTTCTGTTGACGACGCATAAGCCACCCCTGCCAAACCCATGCCCGAAACTGGTGACACCTGCTCCAGCTGTAGGTCCCCGTCCACAAGTAGCCGCACGTGGTTGCCGGCCAGCTGTAAGAGAACGACCTCAGTGCTGCTTGGTGTGGTAGGTACTCCAAGGAATGTCCTTGCCAACTTCACCTTGCCCACCCACCAACTAACATGGGACCCACCGAAGCGGGGGGGGGAGGACACTTTTGGAGGACAGTTGTCTTCCAGGGATCTTCGGTCAGGCTCCATGTTGGCTCGTAGGGGCGTACCCAGAATTGGCATTTAGGATTGGTGTCTTGGGGGTTTGGGGGCAACTTTCCAAGATGACCTTGGGTCATGGTCAAACCTTCAAACCAAAGTAAGGTGTAACCTAACATCAAACAACCATGAACTTTTCTTCTCTGTCCTGACTTAGGCTTCATGAATAATTTGTATCAACTCCCAGCTCGGTTTGTCACCCTTGCACTAATCAGCACACACCAAGCAAGGTCGAATCCTCAAGCCATGCGTCTTCGCCGTCAGTGTCCGTGAAGACAACTTCGTCCAGCTTCGTGAAAGCCACGTCAACCTGGTCCGCCAGCCATCTCTTCCAGGTTGCCTCTTCCAGTAGACAAACTGAGGTGCCCCAAACTTTGGAACCAGCTCATCAAAACTGACTGAACCAACCCAAACCTAAATCCATTTGCGCTTCGCTGCCACTGCAAAAAGAGATTTACCAGTAATGACCGTTTCTGGTAGAAACCAGGCAACTTCAGGCAACGCTAGGTCAACAAACCAAACCATACCCTCTCACCCATGTTGCTTTGCAATGACACGGTTCATGTTTGTTCATCTTCATCTGCAAGGACACGGTTTGCTTTAGTCCCTTGGACCGCAAAAAGGGTACCACTTCTTTCGCAACAAAAGCCCTTCAAGCGGGTATCTCCAAATAGCAACCTGGGTTCCCCTTGGCCCAAATCTGAACACCAATAATCAAACCTTTTTAGATTCGGCCGAAAAGATTTAGTCTGCCCAATTTTCAATACTTTTGGAGACCCCAACGACAGGGCGCCGCCTCCATTCGATCCCACAGGCTTGCAGGGTCCTGGCCGAAACGCGTGGCAGAGTGGGGGGGCCTGCTGCCCCAAAGGGGTGGCATTGTGATGGATGTGGATTGGTTTTGGGGTTGGTTTGGGGCGTCCATCAGCCATGAATGTCCACTAACGCCACAACCTGATTTGTCATAGTGTTCAAGGAGCCCCTGCAGTAAGAACCACTTCAAGCCAGCCGCAAAAGCAAACCAACAGCCTATAGCCATTCCCGGCCTTCAATTGCTGAAAAATTGCGCCAAACTAGTGTAATTTGCTTGTAGTGGATACAAAGTTGTTTGTAATTGGAAATACCCTTGCATATGTGAATTTGCCGTGGCGTGGAGTGGACCTGTAAAGCACATGTCTCGCGGCTTGCAGCTCCTTGTTCGCAGCTTGCTTGGCCATTTGCAGAAAATCAAGAAGCCCAAATGCATGTGATACTATGCTGGCGAAAGCCTGCAAAGTTTTGAATATGTGCCCTTGAGAAGTCAGTCGTGAGTTCCCGGGTTGAAGCCGACTCCTGCAAACACATCAATCTGGAAAAAACTATCCTCATCTACCCTCTCATCGTTGCATGTGCCATTGTGTTCATCCTGTCGGCCAACTTCTGTTTGGCGGTCCCTATCATACACAAGGCGAACCAAGGTCCCTTTTGGCAACCCTTCAATAAGGTTCTGCCAAGGCCAGCCCTCGGCTCACACGGGCCATCTGTCCTCCGCGCTCTCGCAGCAGCCCATGGCGAATTCAAGGAAGCGCCTTTGCGTGAAACAGGGCTGGACCTATAGGCCGAAACGGCTCGCGAGTCAACCCATAGAAACCATTCCCTTGGACTTGATATTGTTCTGCTAGACGTTTTCTGGGACTTAGTATTCAGCGGGAATACTTGTTCTCTGCCCAACTGGTGCTGGCATGTTAAGTTTGAACCCCGTGCTGCAGGTGTTCCTGCAAAAATCGGCGCTGGCGCTCGTGCGTGTCCGCTTTAGCTTTTCAGCTCCCGGTCTAATCCATATTCTGAAACTTTGCGCTTTGGACCGACACGTTTCTAAACACTTCATCTGTTTGTGGCACCCCAAATGTTCACCTCTTACGTCCACCAGTAGAATGTGGATATAGAGAAATACATGTGGTCGTGCGTTTTGTAAACATATTTCCTTGCTGGCTGCTCATGAGAGAACCCCGAAGTGAACACCTGTTGCCTGTTGGATCCCAAGCGGCTCATTCGCAAAGCCGCTGAAATTCATCGAAAATACATTCGCTCAACTTGGTTGTTTCGCCAGGTTGGTTGTTTGGTCGAAACGAGACTTAGATGTGTATTTCATGGCTTTACTTTGCCGGCCATTCAAAGTCCCATGGGCCGTTTTCGCAGGATGAGAGTTTCTTGATTGCGTTGCTGGCTAAGGCATGCACAGGGGCTCCAGGTGTGCTCCCAATAGTCGGCCAGACCCCCCTCTCAAGGAGAGCCCCTCTGCGAGGGCCTCTCCGAAAGCAGGGCTTGGTGGAACTGGGCCTGAAGGAGAGATTTTCGTGCTTCGCAGCCAGCCAAGCCGCTCAGCGCAACTCGCCGAGATTGCTCGCCGAGATCCTGACTTTTGGGAGAGCCCCTCGCGGAGGAACTTGCCGAAAATTATTAAGCCTGCCCGTTGGATTTCTCGCCGAAAACTTTCTGGCCTGCCAGCCAAATTCCTCGCCGAAAGAATTGCTGATCATTGCAGATCCGCCGCCTGCGTTCCTCACTGAGCTTTGCCTGATCGACAGCCAGGTCCATCCCGCAGTTGCGAGCACACTGGAGCCCCTGTGCATGCCTTAGCCAGCAACGCAATCAAGAAACTCTCATCCTGCGAACACGGCCCATGGGACTTTGAATGGCCGGCAAAATAAAGCCATGACATACACAGCTAAGTCTCGTTTCGACCAAACAACTGTCAAGAGACGGCAAGGTGACGTCCCGTGGGACGCTGTCCACCGAACCCTCCAGCTGTAATACCAACCACGTAGAAAGGTGTATACGGTCAAACCGTTATAGCCGAACCCGTGCAAATGTTGTAAGGGAGAAGGAATAATAGTTACAACAGTGGTCCTGACAAATGCAGCGCAAGCGAAGTGTTTTCGCTCTCAATTGCCGATCACGTATGAACGCAGCTACACATAAGATCTTGAACCTCACTTGTGTTTGAGCCAAATGGCGATCAATGGAACTTGGTAAGCAACACAAACACAGACCTCAGAACAGCTTCCCAATTTAGGCACGGGGCCTGGAGGGTTTTAACACCCCCCATTTGGGTCGCATTGTTCATCATGCGGTCCAAACACCACAAAACGTTCCACTGGCCACGGCTTCAGCTACGAAATCGTGTCGTGCATTCTTTTATTTGCTATCGCTACACCGTTCATTCGTTGTGAAACATGCCGGGTTCGATTGTATGAAAAGTGAAACATTCATCCACCAATCGAAACGTACTCCCATATGCAGGTGTATACAATACACTATTGTCACGTCATTTGACCACCAGTGAACATCCCAGCTGCCGCATTTGCGCATCGCGCAGCTCTGTCATCCATAGAAATGGGTTGGCCACAAAAGTCCAACAGAGGCGCCTGCTCGTAATCAATCTGCATATCTCCGGCAAAGAAATATCGGTGAGCAATCAATGCAAATCATAGCCATTCCAGATACCATGGACAATGCATAAATAATGAAAAGGGTATCATCCATGAGGTAATAGTTCCATCCATGAATATCCAGAGTGTCATAGTCATCGGAATATGTAACCACGTACGCATCCAGTCATCTTGGACACATGAATTCATATCATGACTCAAAGTCGTTCCATCGAAATGGTGTCGATGAGATGCAAGCAACGGATGGGGACTAACCCACATCGTGCCGCAATCAACATCTTCACTGCGCATACCTGTCCCCAATGGACAGTCTGTGAGTGCGTTGACGGAACTCCTCGTCCAAGTTCATCTGGGCTTCTCGCGCCCGGACACACTTCTTGTTGTGATCCTCTGGTAACCAGTGCCCCTTCCGAAGGCACCAATCCAGCAGAGGCGTGTCGCACTTGTTCGGGTCGATGGCCGAGATGATGGCGCTCACGTTGACCGTGTAACCATATTTGCCAAGGTTCAGGCCATCCCTCACGAATGATATATACTTACAGTTGAAAGCCAGTGAAAAGCATCTGAAAATAATATCACCCACTGGGTGCACTCGGTCCTTGACCAGGAGCTTCATTTCGTCCTTGGTGACGTCGAGGATTCTCGCTGCAATCCATAGCTTGTAGAATGTATATAGTCCCTCGCATTTGCACACCATCATACGAATATATTCTTCACGCTCCTCAACCGATCGGAAGACTCTTGCCCGAACATTCTCCGATTGAGAAATCTTCAGTGCTGTTGAAGGCAAAAGTATACCTTCCTGATCGTGCTCAGTGATGTTGGGGTATCTCTTGAAGTCATTGTGGTAAGGGCACCCCGCCTTCCCCTCGAGCGTGGCATTCATCGTTCTCTCCTCACCACCCTCGAACATCCCCCACATCTTGGACATCTGGAGTGCGATAAATCCTGCCATGTACTGAGCCTCACGCGGCTCGTCAAGGCAAATCGCCATCCGCTGGGAATTTATGATATCCCGTGATGCCAGATCAGTGTCGCGGTAATACCAACCGCTATCTTCCTCTTCAGACGCATAGCCGGATGTATATCCTTGTGTGTCCATGTCGTCTTCTTCTCCAGGAACTTCTTCCGCCTCGTCATCATCCTCCTGTGCTGCCGCATCATGGTTGGCTTCTTCCTGTGCACGCCTGGCATCACCCGAGACGTTGGGCTTTTGGTTGTCCTCCTCGTCATCGGAGTTGATGTGGATGTAGTACCTCCCGGTGGAGATCAGTTGCGCTTCACATTCCAGGCATAAGCAAAAGCATGTGGGGATTGCGGTCGCACATGACGGACATATCCGGCACCTCAGTCCTTCCCATGTCTCATCATTCAGGATGACGACTTTGCTGATTTCGTCCCTGACCTCGTTGACCTGCGCATTGAACTCCTCCATCTTGTTGTTCCGATAGAGTTCGCATGCACGATCAACCATATCCTTGATGTAGTGCAGATTATCGGCACCTGCCTCAGTCTCAGGCATCCTCTCGTTGATCTTTGCGACGTTCTGGAGGAACATCGCAGCCGACTCTTGGGATGAGTTGACGAAACCAGGGCAGATCTCGTTCTCCACACACTTCGAGTACGCTCTCTTGATGTCGACGTACTCCAGGCGTTTCCCTCCGTTGCTTTTGCCAATCCAAATGGACTTGACTTCATAGAACGGGACCACGTCAAAGACCATGAATGTCCCATTTGCCGCGACTCCAGCTCCATACCGCGCGAGGGTTGCACTGGGAATGTAGATGATCGCAATCGGATCCCCTTTCCTTACGTTCCGTAGCGTCACCTTCGTTGCCACGTTCATCTCATCCCATGGAGCAAACGCTCCGAAGTGCAGTGCTAGCCTGTTACCGCCATCGATTCCGCTGGGGACTAACCCACAGCGTACGATGCTTGGCAGATTTTCCACATACGTCACATGGAATGCTCCTCCGAGAGAATCACCCATCCTCGCGGAATACCTATTTGCCAGTGCGGATGAGCTCATGAATCCAAAATCACTGTGACCAGTTGTGACTCGGATGCACCAAGGTCTGTACCATCCATCGCATCTGTTGAACATCCTGTCGATGTCGTCCCGATCCAGGCCAGCTTTGGTCATTTCCTCCCTGGCCGCCCTCGTGTCGTTCGGGTTCATGATGCTTGGAAACCTTGCTGCCAGGACCTGAAATCTCGATTTCTTGCTTCCAGATTCCTGCCACTTGATCACCTCCATGATGCCCATATATCGTTTCGCTTTCGAGGTGTTAGGTGGGAATATGTCGCTGTTCCGGTCGTCAATGACTGCATCAATGTCGACCCATCCACCTTCGTCACACCTGAAGGCACTTCCTCGGCAACTGCCTATTTTGTGTCGAAGGACTCTGCATAGGTCGTGTGATAGCTGGTTTGCCTGGTCTTTCGTAGCAAATACCGAGCGATCATCGCCAATCCTGCATAGTGGAGCACCGTCAAAAGGAGCAACGCAAAAATTGACACTCTTGCCAAGCTGCATCACATCCACCTGCTCAAGGATAGCACCTTTGGGAAAGTACCTGGGGTCAACAATAGACGCGTATGCCCATGGCAAATGCACATTACTCACGTCGCCGTACTTCGGGATGTAGCACGGAATGGTGTCACACCCCATCTCTAGCGTCTTCTTGAATGTCCTGTTGTCCCCGCACGGATTGTAGGTGAGGTCCACGCCACCGCATTGTAGCTCTCCTCCCTCAGACGTGTCAGCCATCTCCACCAAGTTGATGGTATAGCTATACATTTCAATTGTCTCTTTCCCTGCTTGTCCTCCCCTCTTTCGTTCCTTGGACGTTGATGAGGACGGTTCCTCCGTATCCCCCATATCTTCATCCGATGAAACAGGATCACTGCTGAGTAGCTCGCGGATCTTCTTCATCGCCTTCTCATTCCCAGCAGCCTCCTCAATGTCCTTGCAGTCGCCGTCGTGGGCCAGGTTCGCGCACTTCATGCAGATTCCCATTTCTCCCATACACTTCTCCATTGATTCCAGGAATCCTAGTGCCGCTCTCCGCCCATCGATCACTCGCTGCTTCTTTTCTTCCTTCTCAGCGTTGGGCTGAGAGCTTCGGTTCGGGTCTGGTGCTTGACCAAGACCGTCACCTTCGCCCTCCGTTGCCTTTCTCTTGGACCCTTGGGCAGCAGGCTCGGTTATCAGGGATCGCGGGTGTCTGGGCTTGATCTTGTTCATGATGTCCAGCACTTCTTTCGTGGGCGCCCCGAGTTGTGCGGAAGGTTTGTTCCGCTTTCGGTTCTGGCCCGTCGTGTGGGTCACGTTCCCGGCGAGGTGTCGTACGATTGACTGCTCGAACTCCCTCTTGATCTTCCATGCATCCTTCCACAGCGGCAGTTCGTGCTGAAAGTACGACATCACCTCAAAGAATCCCAATACCATCTCGACGACGTCTCCCAAGGATTCCTCGTTTGAAGTTTGTCCCAGGAGTTCATACATCGTTCCCTGGTCGAGCACGCTCTTGATCCAGGAAGAATAGGCCACATTGCCAAGATCCTTGTCTATCATGAAGATGGACATTCTCTCCTCGACTCCCTCGGAATTCTTGCACATGATCACATCCCGGGATGCACACAATTGCTTCCCGTGACCGTTGTTGTAGAACTGTGCTGCTTGATCCACTGTCATGCTCACGAAGCCCACGTGGGAAAGCTCCTTCTTCAGTTTAGAATACGCGAGCTCCCGTATAATCGTGATCATGGCCTGGACGTTGTTGACGTCCGCCATGAGGTTTTGAAGGTCAGGGATTGCTACCACACATTCCGCGAAGAGTCGCGTGTACAGCTTCTTCCCTTCGATAGACCTCGCAATACCGTTCGTGTCCGCATTCCAGTTCGCGCAACAGTTCACGCAAGAAGTGGGATTGAACTTCGAGTTTGGTCCGAGCACCTTCGACTTGTTCACCTGCACTTCCCTAGCGCAAAGTTCGCAGATAAACCCGCTGAGCTCCGTGACCGAGTACCACCGTAGACGTTGATCTGTGTCCCAAACGCATCTTGTCCGCCGCGTCCTTCATCCTGCTGTTCTTGCCTCCGTTTTGACTGCGCAGTGAAGGTCGGCTTGTACTCAAACTTCACCTTCGACTCCTCCATGTTCTTTGGGATGTTGAATCGAAGGTCGGGCTCGTTTATGCACGTCTCCTCCAGCTCACGCACAAACGCGTTGCTTGGTGCGATCACATCGATGGATTTCTCCACCAGTAATCGCTTCAGGAGGAAATGTTGCAGGTTCGAGCTCCCAGGGATCTTGTAGTTCTTTCCTGTGAGCGCGTGAACCACGCGCCACAGGCGATCGTTCTCAGTCACCAGCGCGCCTGCCGCCTTGCAGATCTCGCTGACCTTGTTTGCGATCGTCCCCAAGTCCCCTCTTCCTCCATGGAAAGCAACATCGCGATTCACGCACACCACGACCAGGCCCTTGCATGTGTTGACGAGGTCAGATATCGCCTTCTGCAGGAGTCAATGATGGGGTTGGCGGTCACCTGCCACCCACATCCTCTCATGCACACCCAATCATAGAGCGACATCCAAATGTGCACCGACACAGGTGAGTCATCCATGTCTCGCCTCCGTCGTTCGATGATGAGCTTATCCAGTTTCTGCAATCGGGAGATAATACTCAATGTGTCATTGGGCGAGGAGACTTGCTCACTCGACCCATAGTATGATCTCTCTTCGATATTTGTCCATCCCTGTTCGTTGACCATCATCTGGAAGGTCTTCGTGCTCCCTTTCGAGTTGACGGCCCTCAGGGGCCAGTCCAGGACCAAGAAGCTCTTCTTCTGGATCATCATGTCGCGAATCGTTGCCTCACCAATGGGGCTCCTCTTCTGCCTCTTGATAATCCGGTTCAACTGTCCAGGTGCGTTGTCCGGGTTCTTCTCCGCCTGGATCAACGCGTTGATGGCTTTGGCGCCCGGAAGGCGTCCAGTAATCAAGCATCCTGTCTGGGCACACAAGAAAGCATATAGCTGAAGCCATGCCGCATTCCCCTTCCCAACATAGGATAGGATAATCTTCTCCGCGCTGGTCTTCTCCTCGAAGTGCAATAGCGAAGAGGTCAGGCATCTCAGCATACACTCCCAGTATGTTGCGCTCTTACCTTCTGCAAGGCACGGCCCAAATACAGTTTGTATGATTGGGTACCCTGTATTGTTGTCAATGTTGAACTTCACATTGACAGTCGCGCCGCTCAAAGTAATACCCCCTTCGAATGAGGTGTAGGTGTCATGACCAGCAGTTGGGTTGATGATTATCCATCTGTCGTCATCACCACCGGAGTTCATGCGGAAAATGGAGTCAATGATCTCGTTGTCGATCTTCACGGCATCGCTAGCATGCGACCCCCCACTTGAAGCTCCATGCTGGGGGACTGGCCCACCAGAGGTTTGGCTCCTTTGTCCAGAGCTTGACGCCGACTTCTGCTGTCGCTCTGTCTTCTGCGGCGGCTCCGTCTTCGATGAGCCCATCACCCACCACGTCGGCTCCTCCCCGATCACAAAGTCCTCGGGATACTTCTCCAGTTCCCTCTCGACTTCGTGCATAGTGCAGTAGCTATTCTGGTAGAATTCGATCATGACGTCCTTCTCGGCTTTCTTCTCGATCTCCTTCAACCAGCTTACCCACTTGCGCCGATCTTGGTTCTCAGCGGCCCTGTCAGCCGCGTGTGGTGCCAAACTGATGGAGTTGATGTTCATCGCAGGCAGCTTTGACTCGTAGATCATGTCGATGCACCACAGGAAGTCCCTGGCGAACTCAACCTCTCGATAGAGTTCGTTCAGCTCTTTCTTGTCTGGACGGAAATAAGCTGTATACGACTGATCTTTAGCGTGCCTTTCACCGAGCAATGGCTGCAACCTCCTCATGATGAAGGAAATGCACATGAGCGAGTTGATCGCCCCGATGCACGCGTCAGAGATGTCACTGGGGGTTGACCCACAGATCATCCAGCGCAAGAGATTGTGCTGGCTGGCATCTTCATCCCTCCTCAACGCATAAGCGAGGTTCTTCATCGATGCATGCAGCTCATTCTGGTAGACCAACCCAAGGTCCCAATTCTTCTGGTAGTCGTCCTTGGCACCACGACCGTAGAAGTCGATCTTGGGGGCCTTGATCACGCTCAACGTGAATACTTTCCCCCAGTTTCGATCTCTGAACTTCGATATTCTCCGATCGTGCCTCTCAAACTCTGCAGTCGTCTGGAACTCCTCGGAGCTCCTCCACCTTCTCGATGACGATGCCCTGGTTGGCTCGTCGCTGATGAACTCTTTGTATACCTCCCCGACCGGGGTGTCCTGGTGGAATGCAGCTTTGAACGACCGTTCCTCATTGTCTTCGGCCACACCTAATGCGAGATCCCAGATGTTCGTGATTGATCTCAACATATCCGCCCCCTCTATGCAGTACTTGGTTACGTTGAGCAACTCGGGGTTCTTCGCTAGCAGCGATGCCTCACCGCAAAGTTGGTTCAGCGCCGCCACAATCTTCTTTCCCTTGCTGCAGAATTCCCTCCACCCAAGCATGCACTCGTCGGCAGACAGCTGTCCGAAAACTTTGCTGATGAACTCTAATGCAACCCTCATAGATTGCCCTTCACCTTTCATCATCCCGCGGCCTTTGGCAGAATAATACGCTGAGTAGGCATAGATAGCAGGGACGCCGATGTCCTCGATCCACTTTACGCACATGCCCAGGTCGCTGCCCATCTCTATCCTCTTGGGTATCCTCTTGCCTTCCTCGATGGCGTTCTTCACCAAGTTCCCCAAGAATATTGCCGCTTGTCTGGATTTCCCAACAGGCACGCATAAGAACTCATTCGTATTGACGACAGTCGTGTTGGCAGTCATCTTGATGATATTCTCCAGAACCAGGAAAACCCAAAATAAGCAGCTGCAAATAAAGCCACGGAATTGTCCCAATACGAGTCCAGTTTCCGATTGAGGTGATGAACTGGTCCAACTCCTCTTTGAAACTTGGGGTTCGGGACTGACCCAGCTCCCCGTAGGCACCAGAGGTTCGGGACTAACCCAGCACCTCGGTGGCACAGTTGGGGTGGTGCAAATTTCACACGCAGTAGCTTGATGCTTCCGCGATCTCCCTCGCGTAATGCAAGCAAGAGCGAGTTTCAATGGTGCCGGCTTGAGGCACTTTGCTCGAGCACGAAAACGGCGAAGGATCACACCCCACAATTGAAGACGTGTACAACTGGGTTTCTTTGGTTTCGCGACCGGCACAAGGTCCATGCTCATGGTTTCCATTGCATTTCTTAGACAACGAGTTACCAAGTTCAAAGTTCCATGAAACAACTCTCCATGGTTTCTTGATTGGCATGGGTCTCTTGGCGTACCTTTGTTTCAAGCCATAGCGACACCCATCAAACTCGTGACTAGTCCCATCATGAACAACCTCATGCAGTCTCTCGTCTTTCCAATAATCGCAACTTCCAGGCAACTCAAACAAAATCGCAGCTCGTTTAGTCATGGCATGCCGTTTGATTTCAACGAACCGTTCAAACAATCTCCAAAATTCCCTTTGTTTGGCCTCGATTTTCTCTGCGGTGTCAATTCCGCGAGTCTTGTTGAGGCGTGCCCATGATGATCCCCCCGTGCAAGGCCCGGCGAAGAACAACAAATCGGAAGGTTTGGTGAGTACATGTCTGGTGATTCTCCCCCCGTACTCGCTCAGTAAGTCATCAACCAAAGTTATGGTGACGACCTGCGGCCCGTCATGGCGGGCAAGGGCAGTGAACCAGTTACGCGGTTCGGAACATGCCATCAACACAATGGGCCGAGCCAAGTCAACACTGTAAAGAGTGACGACTGTGCGAGTTCTCATACCAGGAAGCGAGACATGCACAGGAGCGCGAAGCACACCACCGTCATGTTTAACCATCGCGAGTTCAATACCCGGCGCTAACTGTGGTTTGTGCTTCACCGCAATGCGATACGGAACAAAACAACGACCAGGGACAAGCTGCTCGTGATTGATATGTAGACAACGCATAAGCAACTTCAACCGGAGCAAAGTTTCCAAAGCAAGGTCGTTGACACACTTTAATTCTATGCGCTCGTTCGACAGTTCTTCAACGAATGCGGCCAGCACGGACTGCATGTCAACATCCCCGGACCCGACGTGAATTGGTCGTGGTCGTGGAGATCGCTCCCGCGCCGGTACAGCAACCGGTACGGGATGAAACTGCCAAACTGCGCGTTCAACCCATCCATCAATCCGCACACATTGCAACCCTGGGTCAACCCTATCCTCGACCTTGAGCCATGACCCGTTCTTCAGAAACCAAGTGGAACGAAGCCACTTGCTCCCGAACGGTGTCATAACCGCGAGTGGAGGTTTCACACGCATCAATCTGGGTCCCTTGGCAACAACAACCGGATCATGTCCTTCATGCTCATGCAATCCCTCTTTGGATGTCAATCCAGACCACCATAGGTCCGGGGGCATGATCGGTATGTGTGTGTACGGAAATGTTGGAACTCCGTCAACTGTCCCCGAAGCGGTCTGCATGGTCCCCTTTATGGGATCACACGTGGGTGTGAGCGCCTTGAGGGTATCCGGGTCAGACAGCAAGCTCGGGTCAAGTAGACCAATCTGCAAACATGCATGTTTCCATTTGCGCCCATCATTGAACGCCTTGGTGTAAATATCGGCCGCCATCCTGTCGGTGACCTCATACGCCAAGTACATGTAATCACGTGTGAACATCTCATGCATCCACGAAATGCTAACACCATGGCTTCTCTCAAGGTGGCGCATCGTGGGGTTTCTCCCCGATCGCACGACACCGATCATAGCCTTGTTATCGTCATAGAACACAAAGTTCGGTGACTTCTTGAGAATCCGCTCTAACAACTTTAGAGCAGGCATACCCATCGATCTCATGGCAACGTCGGCCGCGACTATTTCGGCCTCGGGAGTGGAATGACTCACACAACCCTGTCTTTTCGAGCTGCCAGACAACGGAAACCGGGTATTAGGTCCTTGTATATTCAAGTGTCCACCAGAGGTGGAACGTAGCGAGTCAACGCATCCTGCAAAGTCAGCGTCCGCATACAAGGCCAAGTGCACATCATCCATAGGGTCTCCAACCCAACCGACCATGCGCCAATGTTTAGTATGATGTACATAGCACATCAAGTGATGCAGACCCCGATCATCGGAGTCGGTCCACCTATGCACATTCCGTGCTAGGCGATTCACTTGCCGCAACAAATCGAAGCGAGCAATCCGCGCACCGTACAGCAACTTCATTAGTACGCTAGCGGCATGCGGAGCAAGGTGTCCACGCACGGGCTCCTTCATGGCCAACTCAGGAGTCCCTCCCCGTTGGTCCGGCACTGTGGCAGAACCGTCGGTGGGCACAAGATTGTTACACCAATTGCACACGACTGACGGCCCCTCTCTGGCAGGCTTCCGTGAGACGTGATTCTTTGTTTCTTCATGCAACTCAGGAGTGACAACCTTATTCAACTTTACATCGCCCGCCACCTCAAGATAGCGGTCGACACAGGAACGTAGGAACTGTTCCATGTCATAGGTCACCGTTGTGACGCGGTGTCCGTTCCCGAGAGTGACGTTTCCCTTGCTTTGGTTACAACCAAGGTAACATGTCAAGTCCAGTCTCGGGCTCAATCTTCAAATGTGTACGTAACATGCTCCATCCCTGGGCAAGGTTCTTTTGCGGCCCTGCCATTTTGAAGTCGTCGACATACACAACCAGAACAAGCTGGAGCTTTTCATGAATGTACACTGAAGGCCATTCTTCGCCGATGGGTTCAAAACCAACGGCACGCACCGACTCATCGCAGTGCTGCTCCCAAAATGTTCCCGCATCTGGGTGTCCGTACAGCGCCTTCCTCAGCGGGACGACTGGTCTTCTGTACTTATCCCATTTGCATTCACTTGGCACAGCCTCCGGTGGCAATTCAATCCAACACGGCGTGCCTCTCAATGTGGCCTGTATGTACGCTTGAACAGCGTCGGCCATCTGCACATCCCAGCCATCATGACAACCCAAAAAATCCGCCCAACGCGAGGCTTCGAATGAAGCAGGAGAGTTCCCCAAATCTTGAAACATCGCAGCCTCAAAGCTTTGGTTCTTCACTTGGTTCCCCAGCAGCACGCCTCTACCCTTGAACTTCCTCTTAGGATCACCAACAGGCAACTGTGAGTGCTTTTCAACGCAAATGCCATGTGCGCGAGCCATGTGTATCTCTTCCCCTTTCGCTTTTGCCTCCTTGGCTACAGCGTCATATTCACGCACCGCGCCAAGATCGAAGACGCCCTGGTCGATTAATCCCGACCATTCTTTCTTCATCGATGCCAACGCATCAGGGTTGGTCAGCATCTCTTTCCGGCCAACCGGTCTGGACACTAAAGCGTCGAAGAATCGTACAACTTTCACTGCTTTCTCTCTGTGCTGTATTCGCTCAGAAGTCACGCACGGCATCGATGGGTATTTCTTGGCTTCACCGTCTTCGCCTATCGCAGGCATCGCGAGTGGCACTTTTCCAGAAACTACCTCAGCAGACTCCTCCCATTCATACCAGGTAAGATCCGTCGGTTCGTCGACCGTTGGATCCGTCCCTGATGTCGTCTCAGCTTCGTCTTTCTGACGCTCCATGACTGATGCAACTGCCTTCGTCCAATTTGGAGTCGACTTTGATCGCTCCTCTGACTTGAACTTCCAGGCATAAATTACTACCAGACATTCAAATTCTTTCTCAAGCTGAACGTTTCGTCTCAAGACGTCTTGGGACTGCTTGGAATCCATGAGAACAACCACTCCGTCAACAGGATTTACAACAATCCTGACCCACTCAAGTTCAGCCAAGTGCTTCCCATCCATTGGGTTCTTGATCTTTGATCTGTTCTTCCGCAACCCCCAATTGTACTGCCATTCAACTCCACCCCAGCGGTTTCGGAGCATTGCTCGAATTCTCTTACCACCGGGCATCTGCAATGTCTGTGCCTCAGCTGGCGCAGAAACTTCAGATTCTTTACTCTTGGGATCTTCTTTCTTCTTCTTGCCACCGCCCTTCACCTCGGCCTTTTCTTCCTTGGTGTAGTATTTACTCATCATTTTCCATTCATCAGGAGTGTACTCTGGAGGTCTCGACGTCTTCATTAACCTGAATCCATCTTTCCCGACAGGATATGGTCTTCCGGCCTTATCGATCTTAACCTCCTTGCCATCATCGTTGACGTACGTGATGCCATCCCCAGGTAGCCCAACTGATACGTGTGGAAGGTCGGACTTCGTAGTCTTTTCATCGCCCTTGGCATGTCCATCTCCTTCTCCTTTTGATGAGCTCGGTCTAGCATCTTCCTCTTCTGCATGGCCCCCCCGACCTCCGACAAGCACCTCCGGGCCATCGTCAAGCAGTAGACCAGCGATCTGATCGACCTCATCGTCAAGCAGTCGCTTCTCGTCACTCTGCAGCAACTCAGGCTCGTAGTCCTCATCTTCGATCAGGCGGTCACGCGCATCCAGACCGATTGCATCGACAGACATCTCAATCCCTTCCAAAGTCTCGTTGGCAGCCTTGTACTTCTGTTGTATTGGGAATGTCAGAGGAGATTTCAGAATCATCCTCTCCGTCTGATGTGGCATTCTCAATCGAGGTGGAACCTTTGCCTTCTTGATGTTCAGCTCTGCACCCGCAAATGCGGTGAGTGCCCAAGCACGATACTTGTTTGCCCAATGCATTCCGGTGCTCAACACATATCCAGCAAATATACCAGTTTCCCCTCTTGGTTCGAACTTCTCCCTCTTCTCCCCTCGTGCTTCACTCGGCTTGAAGTCTACTAGCGCACCAAAAGGTATCTTCTCGCCTTTGAACTCCTCGCCATGCAGCCTCATCCATGCACTCGATCCATTCACCTCTTCAATGTTCATGAGATGGCACAGAGTGGTGATGGCCTGCACCCAGTAGCACGTGGGCAGACCGGCATGTACAAGACAAGCCGAAGTCTGGTCAATGATGAAGTTGGTTTGTTCTTTCAGCAAGGGAATTATTCTGCGGTCGTCCAGGCAGCGATAGGTCGTGGTTCAGCTTCAGTTCCACGCACGCATTGATCAATTCCGGGCCATCATCCGAATATACCTGCTTGATTTTCCTTCTCCCGCAGAAGTGCTTGATGGCCCTGACAACAGAGTCAGTGTCTCTTCTCGCGGTTGGATAAGCCATGATAATTCCGGTATATATGTCCCGGATGATGAGCGCATACCTGCCTTCCACTTCATGATCTCCTGATGCCGTCACGAAGTCGAACGTCACCAGGTCCCCGAACGTCTTTACCTCCCTCTTGAAGGCTCCCGTTCGTGATCTGAAGTGTCTCATCTTTGCCTTGACGCATGACTCGCAGAAAGGATTTCGGTACCTGTGTGTAAGCAAATGAGCGATGGAGTTGGCGTCCTTCTTGAGGACTCCCACTTTCTTCTTTATGGATGATCCTTCGTACACATCAACTTCAATTCCGGCATCTGGATCATCCGCATCAACCTCTTCCTCGTGAGCTTCGGCATCACCATGTCGATGTGGGACTGACCCAACATCTACAGGTATTTCCTCAGCTACGGGAGGCGGACGTACTGGGCCGGCTCCTCCGGGTGGTCCGAAGTCGAATGCACCATCATGGTGTCCGCCCTCGGCCTCTGCGGATTCACCGACAGCGGCGGGTGTGACCTCGTTATCATCGTCACCTCCCTGATCTGCCTCGTCGTTCGTTACCATCGCCAATACTTCCGAAAAGTGCTCTTTGAGGTCGTCTATCGTAGGGCGATGCCTGTTACTCCGAAGCTTACCATCACTCACGAGGTATGGGATGTCGTCCTTGACCTGCAAGTGCACGAATCCCTGCTTTGGTGTAACCATGAAAGGTAGTTTACCAGGCATCCAGTGAAATGCATAACCCATCTTCATGCATCTCCTCCCTACTGACAATACCGTGGGTGTCTCATCCAACACGTGCGGCTCGACAGTCTCGTCCAATTCGTCCACGACTATCTTGGCCACGTCGGACGTGGAAGTGGAACCATTCGCGGTCTGGAATACGATCTCGTCATCATCTTTCACGATGTCGACACCCAGGCTCTTTGCCTTGGCTCGTCCGATGAGATCATGACCACATCCTGTGTCCATCAACCATTTCACCCGTTTACTGATGCATGTTGACATGGCGAAAACATTCTTCGGCAAACCATGCTGCTTCTTCCAGTCGACAGCCGATTCCCTGATTTCGTCCTTGCTCTGATCATATTCGAACATTATGCTGCTCTCCTTGGTCACCGGGAAGTAGTGTTTCTTGTATATGTCATCTACCACCTCTCTCAGGATTTTCGCTCTTATCAATGATCGTTGGACTTGATAGGCTGATAATTCTCGATGATCACTGCTCTTGAACTTCTTCTCGTCGACGTACACGTACTGATAAGGCTCATTCTCATTGTCCTCATACCCGTACCATTCCCCTTTTCGTCCCCATTGCCTCCTCTCATCTTCGAGGTAGGTGATCTCTCCATTCTCGTCGACGTCGAGTACTTCCTTGAACCATACCATTTTCTCGGGGATCTCGGACTCGCCAGACCATCTCGATGATTCGCTCAGCGCGTCGTCATCATGTTCGTGGTAGACAGTCTCGGCTTCGTCCGGTTCGACCTGGTCAACGTCCTTCTTGAAGCTGACCTTTCCCGCAGGAGCCGATTGCTTCAGGACTATCGCAGGCATCGCGATGGCCCTCCTTGCAATGGCTGGTGCTGCGGCCTTGGCTGTAGCTTTCGACTTGGCTTGCGCCTTGTCGGTTGACGTTGCCGGAGCTGAATTGTTCTTGATGAGTTCGTGCCTGTACTTGCAAGCGCTCCCTCTGTCGCACTTTCCCTTCTGAAATGCGAAGCATGCTCCATCATCCCTCTTTGGTGACGACGATCTGGATTTGGACTTACCCTTTCCTTTCCCTTTGGGCATGTTCTCCAGCTTGTGCTCCGTCTTCTTGCTGTGGGAAAATGTACACTCATTCCCTTTCACGCATCCCTTCGCCGATTTGAAGTGATACCAACAGGGGTTATCTTTGCCTCCGCCCGGACTCTTGCCTCTGTCGCTGGCACCGTCGGACTTGCCGTTCTTGCCAGCGTGGCCCTTTGCCTTGGCTTTTGGAAGTACAGGAGCAGCATCAGGTCTGCCGGGTTTCCCCTTTCTGCCCTTGCCACCCTGGTTCTCCTGTTTGCCAGTGGCTGGAGCCGCATCTCTGCCGCCTGACTTCATCATCGACTTGACCGACTTCTCCTTCATGTCAAGCATCAGGTCCTCCCGATCCGCCTTGATCTGATGGTCAATTAACGCCAACAAGAATTCATACGTCTTCTGAGGATGCTTGTCCGGTAGTCTATGGTAGGCATTGAGGCCGAATTCCATCTTCTTGCTCCCCTTGATTTTCCTGTAAAGGATATCTCTGAGAGCCAATTTACTGGGTCTGTCCTCGCTCCTCATCTTCAGCAGCAAATCATACCATTTGTTCCTGAACATGACCAAGTTCTTGTCTCCAGGAAAGTCAAGGTTGAATAGATGCTCGATGTGGTAGACAAGATCCGTTCTATCGGATGTTCTGAATGATTGCATAACCAATGCCACCAACTCTCGTCCCTTCACGATCACCCCTTGTTGATGTCGTAGTTCCGAGTGCCGCGTAGCGTCGAGGTATACGTCTTTGGCTTCGTCAGGTGCTTGTTTCAACATGTTCTGCATGCCCATGGCCATCTTAATATCTATCGTAGCAAATCTGTCGCCACCTGAATCGCTAAGCATATTCAGGTCTGGGTTCAACCCACGAGCCTGTTCCAACCATTTCGTCCACGTGTCGGTGTCTGGATCTGCGCATGCGCTCAGAACGTTCATAAGCAGTTGCATCTTCCAGTTATCAAGTTGGTGGATCTTCGGCCAAGCTGGAATAGATACCCTCTCAGCCTCTTTCCTCGAGATCCTCGGTCGATCGTTCTTGATCTCTCGATCATCTCTGGATCTTCTTCGTCTCCTCCGTGTCCGATTGTCGTCTTCTTCCTCTTCTTCTTCCTCGTCTTCTTCATCTTCTTCGTCGTCGTCGTCCTCGTCCTCATCGTCGGGTGGGTCATCCGGAGGTCCTCCTCCGCCACCTGTGATGCTCAACTGACGTCGACTTGCTCCCTGCCTATTTCCATTAGGCGAGAATCCACCGTAATCCAATGGGGGCGTAGTACCGTTGTTTCCCCCTCCATCACCACCACCAGTCGTAGTAGTGGATTGTGGGACATGTCCGACAACCCCTTGCATCTGGGATAGGTGTACATCGATCATTGGATCACCAAAAGACGGAAAGAGGATCGAACCCGGCATTAGCGACGAATTAGGGGTCAGATTCGAAGACGATGACGGGACTAACCCAGCCACCTTCTTGTCTACCCTAGTTGAATTAGCTTGGGGTCCTCCCTCAGCGCGTTTCACTACTGCTCGTTCACGATGTCCATCTTTGCTGCTGGAGGCTTCCTGTGTCTCCAGCTTCTTGTGTGCACGTAGTTCCTCGTTGTCAGCATCGAGTTGGCGAACAAAACTCTCTTCTTGCTTGAGCGTCGCCTCCCTTTCCTTCAGTTGTCCCTGAAGCTCATGCATCTCCTCAAGGTACTCATCGTACACTCCCTTAGCTGTCAATCTCCAGTACTCAGCCTCCTTCGACTTCTCGTCCATCGTGCACCGTTCTTCTTGTTTTGCTTCTTTGACCTGGGCTAACTCCAAGATCGCATCTTGACGATGACCACCCTCGACAGCAATCATCTGGTCCTTCATCGACACGTCGGATTCATACTGTTTGACGATCTCTTCCTTTTCGCGAAGCAAGCAATCTGCTCTCTTTGATTCTTGTTCCGCAAATACTGTAACGTCATTCAGTCTCGCCATCAGCTGTTCCCTGGAGTCCTCCATAGAGTACGTCTCGGGGCGCTTGACAAGTGCGTGCTCCAACTGTGATTTCAGACTTTGGACCATCTCCTCCTCGTTGAACTTCTCGATAGATGTAGACGATTCGATGCCTCTGATTTGTTGCTGATAAACTGATATCTGCTGTGAAGCTTCACGGTGTATCTGATTTGCACGTATAGCTGACTCCTGCGCGGCCGACTTCTCGCTTGCCATGTAGGATTTCATCACTGCAATCTCCCGCTTCTGCTCCATGATAGTTCCTTCAGCTTGTCTCATCTGTTGCATTATAACATTCGACTCCATGTCTTTCTTTTCCCCGTACTGATATGCGTTCATTTCCACCTTGCGCATCTGTTGGGCTTCCTCCTCAAACTTGCGCCATGCCTCAGCCATGTGGTGTTGGTGGTGACTCACTAGATGTCCCGACTGCTTGCTGGCAATCTCGCATCGTCTTTCCAGCTCCTGGATCCGGATGGTGCTTCCATAGTCTTCTTGATGAAGATTCGCCATCGCTGCCGACATTTCATCAAGTGTCTTCTGATATTCCCCGATCTCCACCTCCATCTTGTTCTTTTCTTTAATCGCGGCGCGAAACTCCGCACTGGTGGGTGATTTTGACCTCCCACCCTTCGATGTTGATCTCACGCCCTTCTGCGACGTCCGTGGTGTCGCAGGCGAAGATGATGATCTTCTCGGTGGGGATTCTCTTTGCTTCGACTCCTGATGAACATCGATCTGCTTCCATGATCTTGTGGGAGTGGATATGTCGCTGAATAGCGCGGATCCTCCGCTCCCAGGTTCATCCTGTGAATCTGCGATCATATCCATCACCGCAGGAAGAGCCATCAATCCATTGGATCCCTCTGAGCTGCTGTTCCCAAAAGTTGCAGTACTTGGGCTCGCTGAAGATGCCATTGTACTGTGTAGGTTATTGTTCCTTTATTGTCCCTGTACCCGCAATAAACCAGCTGTCTCTCTGTCCAGTGTAGAGCTTGTCGTTACGGCTGATAACCTGTCAAGAGACGGCAAGGTGACGTCCCGTGGGACGCTGTCCACCGAACCCTCCAGCTGTAATACCAACCACGTAGAAAGGTGTATACGGTCAAACCGTTATAGCCGAACCCGTGTAAATGTTGTAAGGGAGAAGGAATAATAGTTACAACAGTGGTCCTGACAAATGCAGCGCAAGCGAAGTGTTTTCGCTCTCAATTGCCGATCACGTATGAACGCAGCTACACATAAGATCTTGAACCTCACTTGTGTTTGAGCCAAATGGCGATCAATGGAACTTGGTAAGCAACACAAACACAGACCTCAGAACAGCTTCCCAATTTAGGCACGGGGCCTAGAGGGTTTTAACAACAACCAACCTGGCGAAACAACCAAGTTCTGCGATAGTTTTTGATCGGCAACTGAATGGCAGTCACGCCAGTCCGAGTCCAGGGCCACTCGAAAACTTTGGTCCACCGTACCTGGCCTCAACCAGGGGTTTTAGAGGAGTTCTATTTCAGCCAGATGTCCTCCAAAAAGGAAAAGGGAAGACATATTCATTGTTTCCGCTAGACCTTCCAAATCCAACTTATTTTCGCGAAGTTCTCTTCCCGTCCTTGTTCCACCGTTTTGAGGAAATGCGGGAGCTTCAAGGGAAGTGGATGGTGAATTGAGAAATCTCAGGCATGATCCGAAATTGGTGAGGAATTGTGTGCAATCCCAATTCTCCCGAAACAACGGAATATCAGTGCTTTGCTGAATTTGCGGGTTTTAGCTGATTTGTGCGCTGTGTCTAAAGCGAGCAACGTTGTGTTGTTCTATTTTGGGACAGGCTGCGGCTTGAGTCAGACCCGAAATCAACCGCACGCAGCAGAAACCTGGAGAAACAGCCTGCTGTCTTCCTTCACAGGTCTGCAAATTGAAGTCATGTGTCATAGGTTGCAACATGGACATGTGTGCGGCGAACGATTCCAGGGCCGCTTCAATATTCCAGGAACGCAAACACATTCCCAGCAGAGATTCGAGATGTTAGACGCGCAAACTGATTTGCGGTAGTTTCCCCCTCAACAAGCTTCATTTTGACAACTCCGACATGTTCTATGTCGATTTGTAAACACAAATGGTAGTCTCCGACGATTGCGGAAAATAGCTTTGGCTACCCCTGCCAATTTTCCATTTGGGATCATCAAGGGGGTCCTGGCGGGGGGGCTTTGTGGTGGGAAGCTGGAGGAAGCTGGGCCAGATTCATTGAAACAAACAATCAATCGAGGGGGACTCAGGCACGTGGCACTAACCGAACACGCGGTGGGAGATTCAAAGGTGGACCGAATCGAACCGTGGCACCCCTGACTCGAGGAGTTTACTCACTTCTTGAGTGGATTGGCCGGGACAGTTTAGTGAAATGACCAGGAAAAACAACTTTTGTTTACCGCTAAAGTTGTTTTCAATTCCAAAAAAGTGAAAGTCCAAGAACTGAAGGAGTGCGCTTATCTTCTGAGCATGAGCTGGCACATAGCCTCTGATCCAATTCCGAGGCTCCGGCTGTGGGTTGGCTCGCCACATGCCTCTGTCGCCCCATGCAGGCGTCATGCGCAGCGGTGGAAGGTGGGTGGTGAAGATTTCACCTGAATCTGCGCACTGGGGCTGTCGATTTGAATTCACATATATATATATATATATATCCGGGTAGCTTTTCTTGAGCATGCCGCTTGAATGACACAAGATGACCCGGTGGTTCGTCTTGCGCACGGCTTCAAAAGCTGCCTGAAGTTCTCAAGCGTTGAAAAACGTGTGTGTGCGCTCGTCAGGCACAACATTTGAAGAGGTATAGCGTAGACTTGGCAATTGACTTTCACATAGCCTCCATTTGAATGTTCTGAAAGGGTATCACAAGGAGATCAACCACCTGGATGCACCCATAACTTTGAGACAGAGCCCTCGACTTAGCCTGCTCCGATTTGGGGTTGTTTTTGAGCTGGTACCCTTTCATGTTGGTTTTCTGGGAACCTAACGTGAAACCAACCTTGGTGCTCTTCTGGCTGGCGCAAAGGGACGCCAAACCAACATTTCGGGAGGGCCCACATTTGAACAATGTTAAACACCTGCCCACTCGCAGACTGTTGCTCAGGGCAGCCGCACCGCACAGTGGCTTCGGAATCGGCAAATCCATGATTCTGTGGATGGATACAAAATCCACACGCGCTAGTTAGAGTTGGTGCTTTCTTGCAGAAAACAAGGCTTCATCCACCCCAACTGGTCCAGGATTTTGTCCATCCACCGTAGAAACGCGCGTGCTCAAGCGAGGGCACATAATGTGCATGACAGAGTGCGGAACATTTGCTGGCACCGCGTAGAGCAGCACAAAACAGACAAGCAAACATGCAAGAGTAAGAGCATGAAGCAGAGAAGAGCCGAGCAAGAGCATCGTAAGGCCAAAGCAAGAGCAAATACTTGGTCTCTTAGTACAGGCATGCGTCATAGATCACTTGAATGCCTAGCGTGGAATGAGTCTGCGATGGCACATCTTGAGCCTCATCCTGCCCAGCCAAAACCACAGACACATCAGCGGAAAGGTTTCTTGTTGCGTAGGAGAGCCAGACAATGTCATAGCCACCTGCGTGGCCGAAAGGTCATGTCAAACATGCCTGTGCAGCTAATGGGCTTTCGTGAAGCGCTCAAGGCCCAACAGCTGGCAAGGTCGTTTCTACCTATCTGCTTGTGTAAAACCATCACCCTGTTTCCATGAGGATTTGTCCTCCGGATGCAGACACCCAACATGGGTGGTTGCCCCCTTTAGTTGCCCCTAAGGCACCCACAAAAAATGATTTAATGGCCTATCTTGTCATCCCAGACATTTGTCGCCTCCTGCCAACAGTATTCAATCCAGGGTTCGGTAGGTCTCTTTTTCATACTTTTCCGCGCAAACTGTGCAGGAGTTTTCCATCGTGGGGCAGCACCCCTCAAAAGGACTGATACCTGGATTCCGCCTACTAGTACGGTGTCGTCACTTAAACACCCGGACACTTAAATAGGTCAACAAAGATTTTACACTACCTCCGCCAGCGTTACCGCCAGCCCGGCCGACCAACTTAAATACCCGATTCGATTTAGATAGGTATTTTGCGTTACGTCTTGAAAGCCTGCCTCGCGAATTTAAGGCAATGCGTGTGCCCCGTCCAAGACAAGGGGCATTCATGTACTTGTTGCTTTCTGTCTCCACGAGCCACGTAGACAGGGCTTAGGCAGCTCAATTCAGCGCACTTAGCTCCGCACTTCCAGGCATTTTTGTAGCATGGAATTACCAATGCCACATGCATTCTCTCTCTCTCTCCCTCTCTCTGTCTTGCGTCTCTTTCTTCTCTTCCAATTCCTTTCATTCTGTGGGTTTAAAAATAAGCTCCTTCTCCACGAGCCACGTAGACAGGGCTTGGGCAGCTCAATTCAGCGCACTTAGCTCCGCAATTCCAGGCGTTTATGTAGCATGGAGTTACGAAAGCATGTCTGCGCCGGCCTGGCGCCTTGGGTTGGACCTGTGCAATCTGACCTGGCTTGGCAGGAGCTGGCGCAACGCAGCTGCTAGCAAGGGCTTGAATTGTGTTACGCCCTGTTTTTATGCGGAAGGGGTCTGTCTCGGCGTTGCCATTTAAACATCCTAATTGGTATTTCATACTACCAGGGCCCGTGAGGGTGGCCCGGCCAGCCACTTTGACTTTAAATATCCGATTTAAAAAATGTCTTGCACTACCTCCCAGCCCTGAAGCCCAGGCCCAGGCCCTGCCCCCACATATTTAAAAGTCGTCACCGTAAGAGTGGATGGACACTTAAACCTGGGGAGTGAGTGTTCAACATCGTGGTCCCGTAAAACACTTTCATTTAGGCGTCCCCTTGAATACCAGCCAAAACGGGGGTCGAGACCGAGGCACCGAGGCACCGAGGCACCTGGCCGCTAGCTCCGTGGCAGGCGTTGCCGAGGGCCTGACAATTGCGGCTCGCGGCTCGCGGCTCGCGGCTCGTGCAAACGACCAGGTGGTCCGGAAACCAAAACGGGTAGAAGGGCAAGGTGCAGGATTTGCTCACTTTGCTTCAGGTGCCAAGCCCCTTTCATGGTTTTTCCTTCTGAATAGAAATGAGTCTCAAGTAGCCGTGGATTGCCCCTGAGCTGCTCTGATACTGGCGATTTCGTGCGGCAACTCGGGTGACTCAACTTCACGAGCAACACGAGGTGAGTTTCCTCAAATCTGCGGACGTTTTCCGACTTGACCTCCGGGCGGCAAAGCCTCGACAAAGTCATTTCCTCCAGGACGTGGGCAAATTGGGCCGGGGCGTCCAAATCCCTGGGATTGTGTGGCATACCTGGAGCCCGTCCCAGGTCCTCCCCAAATGGGTGTCCAAGCTGAAACCTGTGGAAACTATCGAAATGAAACGATGAAGATCTGTGGTGTTGCCCACAAAGAAGGCACCCCATTCGGCTCCTCCAAAACAAACCATGTGGCCAGAGGGAACAACAGCAACTCTTGTTTGGGTTGGCTGCAAAATGGGAAACCTCAACCTGGGCACTGTTTGGTTTACCTGATGGGACGCCCCCGAACTCGGAGGGAAAAGGCCTGGTCTAAGTTGTCCAGGTCGAGTCCTTGCCACTGCCTACGGTTTCCTTTTTGGACCACCGGCCGGAAACGTTCAAACCAAATCTGCTGCAACCCTGTGCTGTTTTGCCGGCCTGCGGCACCTGGCGGCAGCGGAAGAGGCCGCGAAAGGCGCCGCAGGCGCCGGCAAAGGGCGCCTGAGCCACGCGCTGGTGGAGGGAAGCCCTTGGTTCAAAAACCCAACCAAACATACAAATGCTGCGGTCTTTTTTAAGAACCCGAAGCCAAAAGGGAACCAACCGCCTTTTGTCTTGGGGGCCTCTATTTTAACACGCAAACCTCCAGTGGACGGATCGGGCCCTCCAAATTGGAATCCTGAAATCTTGCTGGCGCTCAGCAGGGAATGAGAAATAGAATGACCCTGAGATTGACCATCAATCCTATGGTGTCCTCTACTCAGCAAAGCCCAGGTTCATTCCATCTCTCATTCCCGGCCTATCGCAGCAAGAAATGCGGGGCCCCCTTTCGATACGCAACCCCAAAGCGCCGCTTTGCAGTCCAAAGCTGGGTCCAGGCAGAGTTGAGGTTGACTTGATTGCAACGCGTTTTTGAAAACACCTCGATTTAGTCAATATATTTTGGCAGGCGACAATTAAAAAACAACCTCTCCTTGAACTTGTTAACTTACCCAATGCTAAACCAATGCACAACTCCTGAGAGCCCTAATAAGCTTGATGTTTGCCTTTTGACTTGACAAATCCGAAATAGTGCCTTCAGCAATTTCATATGAATTCCTTACTCGGCAGATTATGGTTTTGACGCCTTTTGCGCCTGGCAAAGGGGGGACCCGATTTGGAACCGCCCCTTGGGACCGTATTAATAGGCATGCTCTCCCAAAACTACATATACTAATAAGGGAGAGGGGGGCCAGGATATAATGACTGGGGGAAGGGATTACCCCATGCGTGAACACGATAATCTGGATTCCACGACTCAAATGCTCGCTTGGGCATGCTTCTTGGAGAGGTAATCTTGGTCTGCTGGCACTCAGAGACTACAACATATTAATTTCCATACTATCGAACCTCAAATGTGACACTCACCCACAAATGCGACAGCTTGAAGCATGGCACGCCGCAAGATCTGACAACTCAGACTCAGACTCAGTCACCACCGGCTTGACGTGAGCCCTGCACAAGATGACTTGTTTCCCAAGTGGACACCGGATAGTGGAGTGGGCCTGAAGTCTTTGGGGGAAATTCGAGTGGGCTCCCGTGTTGTTCCGGGCCCAAGCACACTTTTTGAGTGGTTGGCCACGCCCAAACCTCGTGTTATCCACCTTTTTAGTCTTCAAACAAGGTTAAAGTCCAACAGGAGAGAGACTTCTCCCCTGCCCTCGGTTCGCCCGTTGCCTCTCTTCCGAGCGAGAAGGGCCCAAAAAAGTAGCCAAACTGGTCCAAACCCAAAAAGTTCAGCCCACTTCCTGAGTTCCTGGACTTCAGTCACTTCTTGGGTCTGGACCATTTTAGTGCTAAACAAGTTCAGGTTACCTTTTTGGGCTCATCCAAAGTCCAACTCGGGAAGTGAGCTTCACCTTGCATAGGTTGAACAACTTGCAGTAGAGAATGACCGAGCCCGGGTGTCGCGAATACACCGCTTCGGGGATTCCCGAAAGGAAACCAGTCGGATTGTTTCTCTCGAAGCCAATCCATTTCTCAGGGCCCCGATCGAACGCACTCGGCACAAAAAAACCGCCTTCTTTGGATCGCGCACATCTTAGAGCCAGAGATGAGTCAAGGCATGAAGGCCTGTTCTGTGGGTCCGGGGCCATCCGATTAGCTCAGATGCCCAGTGGATTTTCCATGCACCAAAAGGGCACCCTTCTTTTGTTGGTTGAGTTTAACGGGGCACCCTTACCCATAAAAAAAAAAACGGGCACCACTGGGCAACTGGGCAAGTAAACAGCAGCATGCCAAATGCATGTCATTTTGGAGGGCCTTTGCGTGGTTGATTCAAGGCAACCAAAAGGAAAAGCCACTGACGAGTGCAGGTTGGCAAAATAGGCACCCCATTCATCCTCCACAGAGAAAAATCCAAGTGGTCGGCCTCCCTTCGGGGTCATCTGCGTTCGGACCAGTGGGCTTCTTGATATTGGTACACAAAGGACCAAGGAGACCACTGAAAATCTGGACTAGAAAGGAGGCCTGCATCTTGACGGAAGCCATGTGCTTTGCAACTAAAAGGGAAGGAAACCCTGCATGAAGCTAGATCACCCTAGGACGCCGCTTGGGTGGATATCCAAACGGCTGGCAATGTGAAGTGTTCTGTTGCTTCGACTTTGCTTGCATGCTGAGCCGGCCAAAATGCAAACATACGACACGCACATGTCACATAGAAAAAAGTATACCTTACGTGTTATATATATATAATCATTCTGCAACCCTATATCCGATGTGTAACTCCTACTTGCCAACACCCTGTTGCCTGGGGAAGCCCTAGGGTTGGAATCGCATGTTTTCAGTGGGACACTCACCACACAAAAAGGGACGGATGAACTTTGCTGCACCGGCGAAGTGGCAGCTCCTGTTCCTGGTGCGTCAGGGAATACATTTCTGAGTCTGGGTGTTGGTTGAATGGGCCGTTTGGGGGGGCTTCCCGAAAGTAGACCATAGGCCATGGGTTATATGGGGTTGGGCTCATTCCAACGAGACAGCTCCTGCCTATCGAACCTGGCTATCCCTCTGCCCCGTTTCTTTCGCCGCTCCCGGCGCTCCCGGCTCCGCCTGTCGAGGATGCAGCCGAAAGGTAAGGGTCTGGCGTCCCTGTGCCAAAACAGCGGCAGCCTGGCGAGGCACTGGGATGAAGCTTGAGCCTAGATTCCACCTGGCTCCTGGTCTTGTTTGAGGTCCCGGACCCCCTTTTAGGTTGGGTTTACATCCGAACAGCGATAACTTGCCGCGCATAGCGTTTGGAAGCCTTTTGGCTCAAGGTGCCAGAGCCTGGCGAATACCAGTTTCAAGTGTTGGTATAGTCTCTGCTGTGCGCTTTGCCCTCCTTCCAACAATCACATGGAAGTGGATGATCGGGGGCTTCCCTAAAAGGCAACCAGTCTTCCATGATTGTTGGAGGGAGGGTAACTTGAGGAATCGGGTTTGAGGCGGCATTCGCATCCGATATATGAGCCGTGCCCGAACGCATCAGCATCTACAGCCACGCAGTTGCTTGAACTGAATTGTCAGACCTTCAGCCGAAGCCAGCGCTACGCGACGCGTAACTATCCTTAGCCCCAAGAAACGGGGTACTTTGACCATGCAACGGAATTGGCTCTTTGAACAAGAACACAATCCTTCTCACCGAAGGTGGGTAACCTCTGAGACACGCTGTTGGTGGGTTCCATGTTGATGCGGCGGTCAAACAGACTCACTTCCTGAGATGGGCCAAAACAAGTAACCAAACTGTTTGTTTACCACCACAACGGTGCAGACCCCAAAACGTGAAACTCAATTGAGTTACCAGTGATATCCCTAGCCCCAAAGGGAACCCTCTGGATCCCTCTGGAACCCTCCTTTTGAACCCTCCCTGAAAGCTGCTCCAAACCATGTCCAACCACAGCTTCTGCAATGATCCATGCCGGCGGCACAGGGCCAGCATCGCCATGGGTGCCGGCACCTCAGGCTCAAGGAAAAGCCTTCCGAAAAAGGAAAAAAATGAAAAACACAGAGCGGACAGCAGGTGGAAAAAATATATTATGACTGAATCCACCAAGAAAGATACAGGTATTTGGTATGTTTGTTTACCTTACTTATGTATACACAGTTATGTAACTGTACGCACCATAGATGTTTCCAAAGACGAATTTGTTCCGGTCTGAGGGACTTCCAGCATGTTTTCGGACACGGCGTCTATGTTTCAAAACACATGCCATCAAATGGGTATCTGACATATATCACCACCACCACTCCGAAAAGGGATCGGCATCTTTCAGCCTGTTCCAAGGAAAGTCCTTGTTGACCTTAGCCACTTCGCTTCCTGATTCTCAGTAGGGAGGGAGTGACCTCAAACTGAACACCTTCCGGTTCATTTCCAAAGCCCCGAGGTTCCCAAGAACCAGCAAAAGGTGGGGAAAGGGTGTGCCCTATACATGGGTTTCTTGCGAGTGGATTGTGTGGTTTCAGTCGGCAAAAAGGAAACTCTGGGTACTTCAATTTGGCGCTTGGAGTACCAGCTTGACGGAAAAATAAACGGGTGCAAGCGCGAGCATTTGTCCTGGGGAAGGGCCCAGCTGACAAGCAGCGTTCATTCCCCCGACCTAATCCTGCAAAGCTGCCAGAGTTAAGCTCCCAGCAAATGCTCAGCTTGCTTCTTGCGAAAAGAACGCATTGACGGACTGTTGAATGGAAACCCAAAGAAGTATGTCCACACAATTGTTAAAAGCTTGACTGAACCAACTTTCATGCCCCCCGACATGGGGCAAAAGGCCGCTAACCCTCCGATCAGGAGCACGGCAAGACAAACTTATTTATGCCCCCCAAGCCGCTCTCATTAGGCAAGAGGCTGCTGCTGCACTTTGGCGCGGATCTTGTCGCAAAACGGCGGACATGCCGCCCTGACCAAAGTAAATCGAGCGCACGGTGAAGGGTTTCAACGAACAAACAAAGAGGGGCAAGCAGATTGAAGTATACCAGCCTTCTCTGTCAAGCCAATTAGCCAAAGCGCTGGTACGAGCCAATGGGTTCAGGGTTAGGGTTCCAACTCTTTTGGATGGACCGAAGTCGGCTGTGGGCTTGGAGGCCCATGCTTCCCGTGTCGCTGGGTCTCTTAGTGCAGGCATGAGTCATAGATTACTTGAATGCCTAGCCTGGAATGAGTTTGTGGATGGCGCATCCTGAGCCTCATCCTGCCCAGCCAAAACCGCCGACACAGCGCGGGCATGGGCAGTCGCAGCAAACCTGCGTTGACGTCGTCGTGGACGCCTCCAACCAGCACTCTGCGCCCGGGGCCGGCACCCTTTGGCCCAGGGCAGGTGGGGCGGAGGCCTGGGCTGACGGACGACCCAGAAACTTGCTGCGCCATCCTGGCAATTTGGGAAAAGGAAGCAAACATTTGGAACTTGAAGTCATGTGATCAGGGCAAAGCTCAGTTGTTCAACGCTTAGCCTGGCCCAAGCAACCTACCAGAGGGTGGGCCGCGCAAGTCGATCGCTCGGAACGCCATGGACACGGGTTTGTGATGATCTACAGGGTGGGTGCACCGTGGTGTAGGTCTTACTTCAAGATGGAGATGCAAACCCACATGTCTGCTGGATTGTCGTGTGGTGGTTCATGGTCCTGGCATTTCATGCGCAGAGCAGTGGGCATGCAAGGTGCCTTGAGTGCAGCGACCATCCTGCAATACATTTCTGTAGTTTTGGAGCGTTGTACGAATGCGGGCATCGGTCTGGTTTGCATTGCCGTGGACTCTTCGCAGTCTCTGCGTGCTCTTCTATGCCTACATCAAGAGGAGGCTACACTTGACTACGCTCGTTTCAGCCGCGCACGTGCTAGTTCCTTTGCGCCCTTCCCTCACATGCCGGGGCGAAGGGTGGTCTGGTTTTTGGAGAATTCGGAACTGCTCACTTTGAACACGTATGGGCTCTGTGTGTTCCTAGAACTTGTAGGTGATATGAAGCGCAGGTGCAAGTTTTCTTGGAGCACGGGGCTGATTCCTCCCCGTGGCGCTTATGCGACTGCAGCGTGGTTACCTTTGTGCTGGGCTTCCTCTTCCTGTTCTTCTGGAAGGGCCGTGAACTTGGATAGGCGACGGGTCGTCAGTTTTTGCTCGAGCCAGTGGTTCGGGAGCATGGCCGAGATCATGCGCTATGGGGTTGTACAGTCTGGTGTTATGGACTCACTGGGTTACCGGTATTCATGGCATCGGGCTGGAACACACTGCCTGTGGCGCTCTCGCGTTGCTCTTTTCTCCTGGTTCACCTTGCGGCGTCCCAACCGTGCGAAGCTGTTGGTACTCTGTTCTTGGACACCTCAGGAGAGCGCTAAGCGCTCGTGGTTCACCTTGCAGCGCCCCAACCTCGCAATGCGGTTGGTGCTCTGTTCTGGGCCACCCATGTGGCGCCGATGCGCTTGCTTTACCTATCTCCGGTTGCCTTGCGGCGCCCCAACCACGCAATGCGGTTGGCGCTCTGTTCTTGGCGCCAACGCGCACCTCGGGCGTCACTGCCCCTTGTGCAAGTTATAGACCAGTGTGGAGGGCGCGTTCCGCCGAGTTGCCGATCGCGCGCGACATGTCGGAAAAGTCCAGAAAAGTTGTTCAACGCTTGTTGTCAATCAAACTGAAGGCAGAAGGTGCACTGCAAGCTCTCCAGCCAGGGGCAAGAGCCTGCTCGCCTTGATCAAGTTGCAGCGCTGGTTGGCTGGGGCCTGATGATCTACTTCAAAGACCGGGTCAGGGCCTGGGGGGGTCTAGGGCGCCTCAAGGGAGAGATACGGTTTTATTCACGCCATGACTTTTTGCAGCAGGAACTCTACTTCTGACCGGACCTCTTCAAGTTGCACGTTTGATGCATGGAGCCATGGAGTCGGCCAAAGGCAACACATCGCGCTGAACACAATGCTGGGCGCTTCCAGCAAAATGACATGTGTGTTTATGGTACCGGGGTGTTCAGTGCTCCAAGATCAATATGTTCCGTCAAGGGCAGGCCGGAGAGTAATTCGGCCACAGCCTAGCAAATCAAATCAGTCTCCCCCAGCCCAAAGCTGTGGAATCGGCCGAGCACTTCGCCTTTAGCAAACCACACAGGAACATTCAACTCAACGATGTCACAAACTCTTTGGGCTTGAGCGACACTGAGGTGAAACCGAGCAGCCGCAAGTCGCGCCATCACTTGCTCGCTGGCTTGACCAAAGCACATGCCTCATGGCATGAGGAACACGTACACCGGGAAATCCATCCCATCAAGGGCCTTCCGCTCCCAGCGACACCCCTGGCCCAGTGGCAACCCCGTGCGTTGATGGATCGCTCAAATTCGGTGCCATCAATGGTGATCTTTCCGCAGCCCCAGCCCTCAGGCCGGCCATTCTTGAAGTATTCCCTGGCAAGCGTTCAAGGCCGAAGGTCCGACTCCAACACCCCAAGCCAAGACTAAGACACTAAGACAGGTACACCAACACAAGGTTGAGCCAAAGTTGCCTCGGCAGCTGTAACTCATCGGCCCTTTGGTCGCTGAGCTCAGACGATCCTGCTCCGCGTTCTCTCACCCAGGCCTAGGCGAGGCCAGGGCGGATTCCATTTTTGGCAAAGGCAGGCGCGGAAGACCATGGCGTAGTGCGGTCCGAGAGTCTGGATTGAAGATGTTGGACACGGTGCAGCAGATCACGGCGCCTGCTTGCGTGGCGCTCCCGTACTTTTCGAATCCAGTGGCAGCACCAGCCTGTAGTCCAGGTACTGCACATGTGTCCAAAGCTAAAAAAACCGTAAACGTCTCAAACCAATGAAACGTATCCCAACGCTGACACTTAGATGTGCGAGCTACAACAAGCCTCACACACCTGCTCTGGGCAAACCGAGCAGCAGGGGTGCTTGGATCCAACTTCCGGGATGGACTCCGCAGCGCAGGACTCCACCTTGGATCTCCACATCGGATGGCGTCCAGGTGAGTCTGGCGGCACCGGCGAGTAGTCTCTTCCGCACTCCTCGCTGGGATGTAGCCAGCGGCCAGCGTCTGCGAAGGCGCCAAAGGCCGGTACCTTATCAAACCACACCGTCGCAGCTCCTCGGCACGGCTTGCGTTGCCGGGTGTTGAAACTTTGCTCTGCAAACCTTGCCTACAACACGCTTCAACTCAACATGTGCAAAGTTGACATATACCACATCCACTGAGGTCTTGCAAACATCAAGCCATTGTTGTGGATTCTTGTAGGTTCGTGTGGCTGTTCTCACAGGGCACGTGCACACTCACACAAACACCCTCAGGGTTTCTCATGAGTCATAAGCTTGCCAAACAATGTTGCGGGCAGTGAGAAGGACTGCGCCAATGCCGATCTATGAACACTTGATGCCTTTTCCTAGTCGGCGTTTCTTGACAGCGATGAACTGTGCTTTGGATGTTGCATTGCTGCATAACAACCAACAAACGATTCTCTGCACGAATCGAAAGCGTTCAGTTCAATTATCTCCCCGACAAAAAAATACCATCAGCACCCCGAAGGGCAATTGCGGCTCGGGAGCCTTCGTCGCCACGGTTGCGCAGCTGCTCCATTACACGCTCGTATGCTTGGCCTCCCGGCACGGATGCGCCCGTGGCGAGGAAGCTTGATCTCATGTTGGTGAAGGCGGTGTAGCTCTCATAGTAGGTGAAGACCAGCCCAGTGCTGCAGGTGTCAACGCACCGCCGTTGGAAGTCCTTGTCCACCCTGAGCTCTGGGCCGGCCCAGTTCACTAGGAACCAGGCGCGTGTCTTCTCCACCGCCTTTAGGACGAAGGCCCGGTCCTTGCGCAGCTCCTCGGAGGTCCCGCGCTTTGGCTCCCCGAACCCTGCGCCACGGCAAACAGCTAGCCGGAGGTTCCGGGCTCACGGTCGGCTGTGAAACACAAGTTATCTCCTGGTCCAAGTTTGGCAAAGGCGATCAAACACGTCTCAACATAAAAGGCCAGACCAACTGACGACACCAGCTTAGGATTCTTTAACGCAACCGGTCTGCCTGCGTGTTGCCCAATCGACTAATTTGCAAAGCATCAAACTCACAAGCACCAGCCTCAAGCAATAAATCACATCGGGCAAATGCGCAGATCTGCTCCGTCCCAACAAAGAGCTCTTCAAAACACAAACAAAGAACAAAACCCAATGAAGCTCTTTGGATCTGCGGAGGAAGGCCCCAACTAAACACACCCAGGACTGCATGGCTGGCCAAAGGTGCCCACTCTTGCCCCAGTGTCTGTGGAGACCTGGATGTTGACATCCAAACACTCATCATTTCCAGGCGAAACTTGACAATGACGAAGGCAAATCCGGTCGTTTCAGGGGAACGTACTGCAGAAAAGCGACTTTGCAGACGTCCCAAGCACAGACCCAGGCCAAGCGCAGCATGCCAATCCCGTCCCGGAAGAAAAGCTGCCCGCTTTCGACCCCCTTGCATTACTATGCAAGTGTGCAGCTTTTAAACAAGGGCTCAGCTAAAACTACATAGCAAACCTGATCGAGACTCTGGATTGACTCCATGGTGCATTTGACGTTCAAGAAGTATATCGGACCCTGGTCAAAACAAACGGTGTTCATAATATACTCACTCCCCATCGATCGCATAAATGTCTGGGTTCTTGGAAGTCGCTTGTTAAGATTAGGAAAAGGCTCACATCTTCTGAAACATTGTGAGGAAACACAACCCCCAAATCTCAAACAAAGAAATTTCAATCCCGAAAAGCGCTCTTGAAGCAGGTTTGACTTGGAATCGGATGGCCCCCACCCGCACCGTGCCCTCCGGACGGCGACGGCCTCCCAACAGCTCCTTCGAGGCGTACTGCAGCGCGAGGCCGTTCTGCGCCACCGCCGCCAGGACCAGCTCGTGGTCGCTGCGCAGCTCCTCGCCGCGCGCCGAGGCTCCTGAAATCCCAGGGGGCATCGGGGTGTGGAAAAGCATGCAAAGAACATCGTTTGAAAGATTGCAATTTCAGCCGTGTTTTTGGACTTGGTCCCGAGTTCCGAATTCTTACTCCCACTCCGCTGGGCGAGCGCTGGGCAAACCATCTCTGTCCCTGACTGTCACTTCCTGATGGTTTGAGAAGATCAAACACATCTCAAGACAGGCATAGTATACATATATATATATATGCTCACCCCCCCCCCCCCCCCAAGATCCACGCCTCCTGCTGTGTGTGAGACTTGTTTGACGCACGCACGCAGTTTTCGGCCCTTTGTATTATATGCCGCAACTGCAAATGCCCACCTCATTTGTAAAGAAAATGCCTTGTTGTTGTTGTTGTTGTGTGCTGCAACCTGACACGGGTTAAGCAGCCAAGTCGGGGTAGCCTAAAGGTCACGCGATCGCCGGGCCAAAGAAGCCTCAGCGGCGACCTGCTCATGCCACATCTCGGTGCCAGCAACTTGATGGCGGACAGCCGCAGCCGCCCACAGGTGAGCCTCCTCATGCTGCGTGGCCGCAGCGTCGAAATGATGGCGACGCCCTGCAACATCCGCCTGGGCGGCGCGGTCGGCCTGGTCGTTCAGGGAGCGAGCAGTTGCCGCATCGACAAGGGGGGATGTGGGCGTCCAGTCGGGGCGACGGCCATGAGCAGGAACCCGCAGACAGTCAGAGCCGGGCGGAATGTTGTCACGGATGAGGCGCCAAAAGCCAGGGGCATCACCGCACCAAGAGTTCTGTCGAAGGCCCCGCTGGAGCCGAAGGACAACTCCACTGCAGTCACAAAGGATGAGCAGCGGGACGCCGTCGCAAGCGGCGCTGAGAACAGCACGCAAGAGCGCATGGCGCTCAGCAGCGACAGGGGACAGGTCCGGGCTGTGGACTTCACCGGCGAAGGCGGGGGCGCCCTGAAAAACAACAGCCCAAGAGGCCTCGCGCTACCAGCGCATGCCCTTCCAACTTGTGGCTTGCAAGCAGCTGCCATCAGTGGCAACCACGACTCTGCATTGGCGGCGGGGAGCAGACGCGCAAGCTTGGACCAGCGCGTGCGACGGAGCAACATGCCTCCAGTCGCGGGGCCGCAGAGCAGAGAGCACAGGAACGAGCGAGCGATTCTCAGCAGGACTACGGGCAGGGCAACCCGAGACGGACAGTGGAAGGTCACATGAGTGCAAGTGGGGCAGAGGTCCCCGCACTCACACTGAAATCGTGAGCAGCAGCACGCAGCACACGACGGAGATGACCCCGAGGGTGAGAGGCCTCGATGGCCCTGGAATGGAAACCCAGGAAGGGGGCTTGCCCAGCGCCAAGGGGGCCAGCAGTTTTGGGATCCGCAGACCAAAGCTGACAAAGCCAGGAAGCTTGAGCAACAGCAACAAGCGCCTCATTGGAACAGGAAAGGAACCCAGCGGAGTGCTCCAAGTGCCAGGAGTGGGAGCAGTAAAGCCAAGCGCGTTCGTGGCAAACTGCAAGCCAGGACAAGGGCGACGGGGCGGAGGACGATGGCCGAGGCCGCTGACACGGGAGACCTCTTGCCGCATGGCGGCGACAGCTAAAGCAACCGAAGGGTGTCTAGACGGCTGAGCCCAAGCACCCCACAACCAAAATCTGGACCGGGCAGAAACGACACCGGCCCCAATGGCAGTTTCAATGGCAAAGGCCCAGCCTTGGATGACCTTACGGGGAATGCAAGTCCAAGGGCCAATCCAGGAAAACAAACTGACGACAAGGGAAGACACAAGGAAGCGCCTAACGTGAAGAGAGCGGGCAGCACGGGCAATGCGCCGTGTCCGCTGCCGGACGAGGGCGGTGATCCGGGTAGGCTCAAAGAACCCTTGGCGGTATTTGACCGAGTACCAAACACCAAGGAACTTGAACTTCGAGAGTTCTGCGCCGAACAGGACGGCATCAGCCCGCAACAGGCGGCGGTCACGGTGGCGGGTTGCCCAGGAAGCAAGCTTGTCAGTATGCACCTGAAGGCCGAGGACGGTATCCGTGTGTTGGGCAATGTGGAGAGCCAGCCGCAAAGGGGGTATAGGCTGCCGCTGCGAGCACCACAGGGTACGGTCGTCCAAATAAATGGACAAGCGGACGGAAGGAACAAGCCAACGCAACCGCCGAACCCATAACAGCATGAGACCGTTGAGAAGGCCGACGCTGGCAGGGCACCCTTGAAGGACACTGCGAACAGGCACAACAGGCAAACCAGCGAAACTGGTTAGTGTAGAACGCCCGGACCACGGCGACGAGGGCCCTAGGAGCGCCAAGCCATTCCCACACTTGTAGTGCGAGAGCAGGAGAAACATGGTCGAAGCATTTCCGCACATTCTGCTTGACTCCGACAAACGGCGTGTTGGAAGCTTTGGCTTCTTGCAAGTCGCAGCACAAATCCGCATGGACATCATGGATGGACCTGCCCTGGATGCCACCCATCAGCTCAGGATCAGCCCAGGCCGCAAACCAACCCGCCAAGCAAGCGGGGCAACAGCAATGGGCCGCCAGCCCCCCCCTCAGTTTTGGGAATGAGTGTGGCGATGCGAATGCGCTGCCAAGCGCTGGGCACAAAGCCGCTAAGGAGACAAACTTGCCAAATGGAAGCAAGACACTCGAAAAAGTGGTCAGGGAGCAAAAGCCAAGCAACAGCAGTCCAGCCATCAAGCCCGGGAGCCTTGTTGCGGGCCAGCCGCGCTTGCTTCCGAAGGTCCTCCCCATCCAGAGTGGGCAAAAGCGCAGGGTCGCCCACAGGTTGAGCAAGGTTGCGGAGAGGGAAAAGCCGAGCAGGGGCGGGGGCCTGAGGCGGACACCAAGTGGCAACAGCCGCAGCAGGGGGCAAAACGGGGCCAGCAAAGAGTTTGAGCCGGCCCCTGCAAAACAACTGAGTAGCTCACCAAATCATGGTCAGCGACTCCTCTCACCTGCTGCCGCTGCACAACATGTACCGAAGGGGAATGAAGCATGTAGTCGATCACACTCCCAGTGAGGGAGCCAGCAGCATTGCGATGGGTGCCAGGCAAATTGCCCACATCGCCTATCACAGCATCTGCGTCGTAGAGGGCGCCTGAGGCGAGCGCAGAGGCGATGGGCCAATGCGATTTCCCGAGATTGAAGTCACCCAAAACGACCCAATCTTCACCCGTGGAGGCCGCCCACTGAAAGAGGGCCTCAAGGGTAGAGGCAGCAGTGAAAGCACACGAGGCATGGAGGTACACACCCAGCAAGAGCAAGGGCCGAAGGTTTGGCCTGTGAACCTTAGCAGCAGAGGCGCGGCCCAGAAAAGCCGGATTGGAAGGCAGGGTGACGGCCTGCAAAGGCCATCGGGAGAACAGGCAAACACCGCCAAAGGGGTGGCCAGAGGCATCAAGCGTTTGGGAGCCAGCGTGAAACTCCTAGCCCGCAAGGTGAGCAGCGCGACGCACAGTGCCAAAACAGTCCGAGGACAGGCGGCTCTCTTGAAGACACAGGATTTGCAAGGCATTGTCGGCAGCAAGTGCCAGCACAGCCCCTAAGCGGTGACTGAGGGCGCGCACGTTCAGAGTGCCAACGTGCAAGGCTGTAGCGTCAGGAAGCTGCATCATTGCGCCTCATCCGGCGCAGCGGGGTGGAGTCGCCTCCTCAGCGTGCGGATGCGCTGGTCACGCTCGGGATCTAGAGAGAGAGAGAGAGAGAGAGAGAGAGAGAGAGAGAGAGAGAGAGAGAGAGAGAGAGAGAGAGAGAGAGAGAGAGCCAAATCCAAAGTGCGGAGCAATGCCTGACGGCGGGCGCTCCAGGCAACATGTCCGGGGCAAGCTGTGCGAGCAAGAGTGCGCTCCCGAGTGGAAGTGCGGAGGCAGGTGGCGCACAAGACGCTCGCCTGGCTGGGAGTGAGTGGCCAAAGAATCGCCTCAATGACATGCTGCCCGTTGGGCACAGGGACAGGGATGGTGAGCTTGCGCAAAGCGACAGTGGGGCTGGCCACAGTCCTCAGAAATTTGCCGCAAACGGCGCAACAGTGCAAGCCGCTTAGGCCCACCAACGCCTTCCAACGAACACGGCAGATGGCCGAGGGCAGGAACAGAGGGGGCCAGGTGCCGGCATGTGGCACAAAAGGCTTTGGGCATGAGCGAGGTGCGGCGCCTGACGCGGTTCCCAGATCGCACCTCAGTCTGAGCCTCAGTGAGTCAGGAATTCAACCGCGCGCTGGCCACGCTGTCCCTGCCGGACCTGAAGAAGCCTGCGTGCGACTCCTAAGTTGATCTTGGAATTGGCAGCAAGACGGCACTGGCGCTTGGTGCGATCACGGTCGCGGTTTCGCACAAGGAAGCTGCGCCTTGGGGCATCAGGGTGCATCGTCTCAGCATGCTTCCTGCGCGCGGCAGTGCACATCGGCATCAGACACAGAGACAGGGATGCCCAAGTCACACAAGGGACAAGTCCAAGAGCAAGGGCCGAGATCCCTTTGAATCAGATCCGGAAGCCGGGCAAGATCAAGGTGTCTCAAGCAGTCCGCGTGCCAAGCCAGAATATGGGAGCGCTTTCGCTGACTCCATGTGGTGCGGACACCAGTGGTCCATTGACAAATGCGGCAAGTCCAGCTGCGCCGCTTGTGGCGGTTCATGCTTGAGGAAGGGGCGGGCTCCTGCACTGGGACCTCAAAATCAGCAAGGTCACCAAGGCAAGCTGGCAGATCATCAGTGTAGGAGCCTTGGGCGGGCAAGGCAGGAGCAGTGAGGGGGGAGCCTCCGTCAGCATCGGCGTGAGGGCTCAAAGGACGCGAAGCAGCAACTGGAACGACCCCGGCCGGAAGAGCAGAAAGCCGAGTGTGACCACTGTGAGGGACAGAGCCCGCAGCAAAGCTCTCAATCAAAGTGGATTGCCTCTGGGAGTGGGAGCCACACGCAGACAGACGGGTGTGGCCACTGCCAGCAGCAGAGCCACCCCGACAACCAGACCGAGCAGCAGTGATGGCAGAGGACAGCCAGTCCTGCGGTATCTCACGCTTCACCAATTCAAAGTGGCCAGCCTCAAACCACAGCATGAAAGGGCCATGCTTCTTGCCCTCTCGGTTGAAGACCTGAGGAGGCATGGTGGGAGAAAACATGAGGATGGGGCAGTCGAAATGGACAGCAACAGCCCAGATTTCAAGGCAGGAGGTCCAAGGCAAGAGCATCCAGGTAAGCAGACCAGCTGTCCATGTGTGTCTCTTCCCGGGTGGGAGCGGTGGCATTCCAGTAGCCCTCATAACGGGCAGAGTGGCGCCGCATGTGGGCAACCATGGAGGCCCTGAGGACTGTTTCCAGGAAGAGCCTCCGAAAGGGCATAGAAGAGGCAATCACCTTTCCCGGGGTTGGGCACTCGAACCAAGCCTTTGGGCAAAGCATGGACGGGCGGAGGCGCCTGAGCAACGGAGGCTCAACCCCACGCCGTTTGGCTGACGGCTCATCGGCTGGCGGGGGGCGACCGCCCTCAGTTTCAGCAGGCGACTCAGTGGCAACATCCGGCTTGACCTCAGCAGGCGCGGGCTTGGTCAGAGTGGGAACGGGCGAAGCCGGAGGGGCAGCAAAAGCACCCTTACCAGGACGCAAAACACGTTGGGCAGGCCTGTGAGCCTGCTGCCGCTGTTGGGCCATGACTTGGATAGAGTTGCCGTCGGCCAGATCGATGGCAGCAAGTTCGAAGGAAGAGGAGGCCTTAGCACGGTAAAGGAATTTAGCTCCGTTCTTCTGCCGATGGCGGGCAAGGAGCTGAAGGTCCTGAAGGCCAAACTGGGCAAGCTCATGTTCCAACGTTTCATGATTCCAATCGAGAGGGACAGGCCAAACCCGATAAGTTCGGAAGGGTTGCCGGACCGGTTCAGCAGCAGCCTCTATGGTCTGAAGTCCCAGCCTCGGCAACCCTACATGCTGGACATCGCGGTCTTGAAGCAAACAGATGGAAACTTCTGTGTGTGCAAGATCATCAACTTCAAGGAGAAAGCAAAGATTTCGGACATCTTGCCCATGACCTTCGTCAAGCCTTTGATGGTGGATTGGAAGAATAACGTGAAGTACATGAAGAAATATCTTCACTATGTCTTCGAGAACCTGGGAAGAGGAATGGAACATCGGCTTTGACTTTATCGAACAGCACGCTCCCCGGGAGAATGTGAAGAATCGACAACTCAGGGAGATGTAGACTACCAAAGCACGAGACAAGGAGGAGCAAGCAAAAAGCTGAGCGTACTTGGAATATCTGTCCCTGTCTGACAAGCAACATTTGCTTATTAAGCTTCTAGCATCTTCAAGCTTCAAAAGGCTAAGCAACACGAAGAAGTCTCCCAAAGTTCAAAAAACCTCGAGAAAACCAAAAAACCCAAAAACCAAAATTCTGAGGAGAATCTGTGGTTTGCCATTTTTTTGGTTTTTGGTTTTCTCAAGGTTTTTTTGGTTTTTTTGGTTTTCCTAAGTCTGCTTTTGGTTTTTCAATCAAAAAACCAAAAAAGACTAGTGTTTTTTTGGTTTTCATTAAAAAACAAAAAAGACTAGGGTTTTTGTTGGGTTTCCTTAAAAAACAAAAAACTCAAGTGGTTTGTTTTTTCACTCCAAAAACCAAAAAAGACTATTGAAAAACCAAAAAAGACTAGTTTTTTTGGTTTTTGAGTGAAAACCAAAAAAAGACATGGGTTTTTGTTTTTCATGCAAAAAGCAAAAACACTAGGAACAACAAAAAAACAAAAAAAACCTTGAGAAAACCAAAAAACAAAAAAGTGGCAAACCAAAGATTCTCCTCATAATTTTATGTTTTTTTTTGGTTCTCTCGAGGTTTTTGAAGTTCTCAAGTACTTCTGAGATAAAAGGCACCAAACATCTGCTTCAAAACATCTGCTTCAAATCATCTAGCAAGCATTCCAAGTACAAGAAAAACATCTGCTTCTGCTTAAAACAATCATCAAATAGTGCCACCTTCCTGATCATCAGATTCTGATGATCCCAAAAACAAAAGTCAGCTGAACGCAGCATGCACCAACTTGGAAATCTTTCACGGTTGCATTGACCTGCGCGTTGCCCAACCGACTAGCTAGCAACACGGCAGATCTGCTCCATCTCCAACAAAGATCTGGTCATCATTTCCACGCAAAACACCAAACCTGCAATGGCGCCCAGAAACAACACCCGCATATATACTACCTCCAGAGCCGACCGGCCCGGCAGTAAAACGCACTGCACCCGGCGCCCCGTCGCCCTGTTCAGTGAAACTTATAAAAACAAATCTCCAGGGCTCTCTCCAAGGGAGTTGGAATTTCCCTCCTTAAGCATAGAGGCTCGCGCCGGCACAGTTCCGGTTTAAAATGGCATGGAGGAGGTTCCAAATCCTCATGAGATCTCAATAAAGTCAAACAATTCAAAGTGACAAGCAAAACAACGAGTTTTGGCCATTCGGTGGGGTTCCCTGTGACCCATCCACAGCCATCAAGCCATCCACCGTCCAGGACCACGATGGCCGGGTCTTTGTCGGTCCGCCAAGATCCGTGCCTACTGCCTCGGCCTCCAATGTATCAGATCGAGACTCTGGACTGGAAAACGTATTCAGGCCCTGCTAGAAAAAAACATGGCTTTCTGAAAATAGCGATCGACCGTAGAACTGTTTAGGATTCTTGGGTGTCGTTTGTTCACTGCTGGGGTGTACACTGCCGGGATGCCCGAGTTCTTGCCCAAGTCGATACATCGCATTGTGAAAAGCTCAGATGTGCTGAAACACCCTGAAACAAAACACGCTCAATCTCAAGCAAAGAATTCCAGTCCCAAACAAAACTCTTGAAGCGGTCCTGAGTGAGGTCTTCCCGGGGCACCGTGACCTCCGGACAGCGACGGCCCCCCCGGCATCTCCTCGGAGGCGTACTCCAGCGCCGCGCCGTCCTGCGCCACCGCCGCCCGGACCACCTGCCGATCGCCGCGGAGCTCCTTGCGCGCCGAGGCTCCCGGGGTCCCGGGGAGCAAATCCAGAAGTCTGCTGATTGTTTTAAGCCCTTGTTTTGGACCTTGGCTTTGAGTTCTGGATATGAGACTCCCAGCCATCCCTGCCACCGAATGTCACTGCTTGATGGTTTGAAACAAATCTCAATATAGGGACAGAACGCATCAGCTTGGAAATCTTCAATGCACGTGGTGCCCAATTGACTAGCTTGCAATAAATAGTGTGGGGGGATTCGATTGGCTCTGCTGATTGGATTGAATGGCCCTGCAAAAACTCAGCATAACTAAACATCAATAACTCAGCATCACTTTGTTTTGGACCTTGGTCCTGAGTTCTGAAAATAAGACTGCGCAAGCTGCTGGGCGAGCGCTGCTGCTTCAGCCATCTCTGCCCAAGCGTGATTCGATGCCGAATGTCACCGCGCGATGGTTTAAGCAGTTTATCAAGCAAATTTCAAGATAGAAGGCTATACCAACGGAACCCATCGGCTTGCAATTCGTTAATGCAACCGGTTTACCTGCCTGTTGCCCAACCGACTGAAGCTAGCAATGCAAACTCACAAGCGCCAGCCTCAAGTAAGCACATGACATCAGAAAGAGGCTCAGATCTGCTCCATCCCCAAAAACAAAGAAGAGCGTTCCAATAATGTTCTTTGTTTCTGAGCTGCGGAGGAAGGTCCCAACTACGCCGCCCAGGCCTGGGCACGTGTGCCCACTTTCTCCATATTGGACGTCTGGAGGACACATCTGTTTGGAAAGCAGACTGGATGTCATGGCTGGCCAAATGTGGCCACGTATCCAAGCACTCATCATTTCCACACGAAACAAGGGCTTCCGCAAAGTCAAAAGGCTGGCACACCTTCAAGTACGCGGTGCATATTGTCTGAATGATACTGGGCATGCTTGTTTGGGAATGATTTTGGATGTCTGTTTGGGGCCGGAAGGTCTAACCCAGCACCTCGCGGTCGGCACGCAGCGAAGCCTTCGGCGCGTAGCTCAGCTCCAGGCCGTTCTTGGCCACGCGGTCCAGCCACTGCTGCTTCTCCTTGGCCTCGCGGCAGATCCGGAGCCATTCCCAAGTGATCCCCGATCAAGCCTGGGTCCTGTCCGTGGGACTGTGGCTCAAGGTTCATGTTAACCCTGGATTCAGTTGACGTGGGGCTTTATGGGGGTCTTCTTCAACAAAAAGGGGAAGGATGCCCAAAGTGGGACACATGTGCCGGTCAAAACTCCATTGGAAACTCCTCTAGCAGGCCGTGCAGAAAGGGGAAATCAAGAGGAAACCACCCAGAAGGGCGAGAAGACATGTCGCGTCCGCTCGTTTTGCTCGGTATCTTCTCACCTACATATGAAAGTGCAAGTTGCGGCCCGCTCCCGTAAGATCCTGTCCCGCCTTAACTGCGAGGAACCCATGTCTTGTTTTGTTGGATGTTGGGACAATTGCTTTTGGGTGTCTGAAAGAGAATCCAACCGGGAAAGTTGCCTTTTGCGAGTATTTGGGAAACACCCGCTTGATCAACATGGAGGTTGCGCATTTTTGGGCAATGATGGCTCATCGCCGCTGTAAACTCGGCACGCCTGGTGTATGTGTTTCGGCAGAAGACGCAGATTTTGCTAGACAGGGTACAGATTGAACTGTCATTCGGCGAGAATTGACATGTTTCTCCCCTACAGATTCTGCTGCAATGTGGGCTGCAGCTCCTTGTGCTTGTTTGGCCAATTCCAGGGAATCAAGAAGCCCAAATGTGATACTATGCTGCCCAAAGCCTTCAAAACTTCAAGGGGTCCACTGGAAGTGGAGATCCTGGTAACAAGACATGAAAGGTGGCAGGAACAGTTTTCCATATGTGCCCCTTGAGAAGTCAGTCGCGAGTGCCCGGGTTGAAGCAAGCCCGGCTCCTACGAACACATCATGGAAGAAGATTTCCTCATCCGTCCCATCTTTGCATGTTCTGCGGTTGTTTGGGTGTCCGCCAACTTCAGTTTGGCAGTCCCTGTCATACGCGAGGCGAACCTTTGTCCCTTTCAGGCAATTGCCAAGGCACGGGCAGTCTGTCCTCCGCGCTCTGGCAGCAACCCATGGCGAATTCAATGAAGCGCCTTCAAGTGAAACAGGGCTGGACCTATAAGCCGAAAAGGCTCACATGTCAATCAACCCTTTCCCGCAAATGACTCGAAACTAAGAAACAACTCCTTTGGACGTGTTTGTTATTTGCGCCGCTTGAATTGTTCTAGGAAAACATTCCAGTAGGTGAGTTGTCACATACATGTGACAATCTTAAGGTAAGACATATTCCTCAACCCCCAAACGAGCACAGATTTGTGGCAAACCCTTCTTTCGAGCTGTTTTTGCACATACGAGCACTTCTTTCTTATTCGAGCACTTGTTTAAAGAAAAAGATGCAATTCCAGCAGACATCTACTTCTATGGGATTTTGATGCTTTGGAGTGTGAGAGTTGCTCTGCCAGGGCCCACACGCTCCGTGTAGCAGGGGGTGGGGCAGGAAATGTTGCTCGGGCAACAAACGCGTGTTGAGTGCAAGCGTAATAAACTTGCACATTGGCGCATTTTGGCATTGTGGGGCAGTTTACAACCCGCAACCTCGAGCGCAATTTCCCGCAACCGAGCGCAATTCTAAAAAGTGTCCGTGGGTCCGTTGTCCCACGGCCAAAAGCGCGCAAAGATATCTAGGTGCTCGAAAATGAATATGCTCTGTCCACTGTGCACCAACGTGACATATCGAGGCAGTCCAACATGCAATGATGCGCAAGCAAGGGCGCTCACTCAAAACCACGAGCACTTATTTGGCCTAGCGCATTTTGCCAAAACGAGCACTTTTGGGAGAAACAGGCACTTTTCGCTCGAGCGGACATTTGTGCTCGTTTGGGGGTCCAGGTTTGTTTTATTCCCGACTCTGTTCTGATGCCGGCTTGTGAATCTTAAATCCGCCAACACCACACACTTAGAGCGGTCGGTGCTGCAGGGGTTCCTCCAAAATTGAAACTTGGCGCTGCTCGCGCATGTCCCTCGGGTCGTCAGGAGACACTGCAGGGTTTGGGGGAGCTTTCGAGCCCCCAGGAAGCTTGGCCCTTTTCACCAACAACCTGGAAACCCAGACGTGGCGTTTTTTTTCTCCACTTTGTTCTGTCCATACGGCTTGGGGCCACAACAAATGGCCATACGGTTATGTACGGTTTTTTGTCCATACTTTGTTGAACAAACACGAGTTGCACACGGCCAAATACGGTCACCGGCCAAAATAAATGGATATACGTGAAAATCGGTCCAAATGCGGGTTCCATCCACAAAAAGCGGCCATACGGCTTTCCAGGTATTTGAATACTCTCAGTTTGTGGAACCCCAAACGTCCACCTCTATAGTTTGTCCACAGCCCAGGACTGGAATTTGTGGTGCATCTGGTCGGGGATGGAGCCCGCAGGAGTCCAGGCCTTGAGGGTCCGTATCTGGCGTGGGGTTTTAGAGGTGTTCAGCCAGTCCAAAGGTAAAGGGAAGACATCTGTTTTGTTTTCCCAGACCTTTCAAATCCAACTTATTTCCAAAGTTGCGCTTCCGTCATTGTTCCACTCTTCAGGGGAAATGCGGGAGTGTCCAGCGAAGTTCGACTGAACGGTGAACACAAGATGCTAGCTTGAAAGCAAGAGTGGTTGTAGAAAAAACAATGATCAGACACAAAGCTTGAAAAATAAGAGCTCCTCCTAAACACTAGGAGTGCACTCCTACAATCAGCGGCGCATACAAGGAATCTCCAGGACGCGTTGCAGGGTCTGAGCGAGACATGTTTGGTGCGTGACGCCAATGTGTGACCCCCATCGAATCAAAAAACCTTAGAAATTGGCTAGGATTTGTGCGTACTCCCAATTCTCCCAAAACAACGGCATATCTATGTTTTCCTGAATTGGTTGGTTTTGGCTGATTTGCGCGCTGTGTTTTAGGTGAACAAAATTGTGCTTTTCTACTTTTGGGCAGGCTGCATCTTGCACGGAACAGGAACCTGCAGAAACAGCCTGCCGTCTTCCTCCCTTCACAGCTCTGCAATTGAAACGAATCAGAAGTCCGCCTCGCCTGGCCTTCAAGGCAACTGCCAGCCAAGTGTCATAGGTTGCAGTGGCAAATTATTCCAGCGGCGCTTTCAATATTCCAGAAGTTTTAGGAGCGCAAACTGATTTGCAGTATATAGTTTTCCCCTCAGCAAGCATCATTTTGCAAACTCCGACATGGTCTATTCCGATTCGCAAACAAACATGGTAGTGTCTGATGTTTGCGGGAAATAACGGGGATCTTTACGAGGTGGGAAGCTGGGGAAAGCTGGGGCGTCGGCAAGCTGGGCTGGCTTGGTTCCGCTGCGGTATGGACAACACACCGCAGTTGGATTCACTTGAAACAAACAACCAATCGAGGGGGACTCAGCTGGGCACTAACCGAACACGGTGAGAGATTCCAAGGCAGAAATCTCTGAAAACCGGACAACCATGGCAGCCCTGTTCACTTCTGAAGTGGATTGGCCAGGAAAGTGCAGTGGAATGGCCGGGAAAAATGAACTTTTGGTTTACCACTAAAATTGTCGTCCAAAAAAGCAAAGTCCAAGAACTCAGGGAGTTCGTCTATCTTCTGAGCATAAGGGTGGCACATAGCCTCAGATTCAATTCTGAGGCTCTGGCTGTGGGTTGGCCCACCACATGCATGTCTTTGTCGCGCCATCCAGGCGTCACGCGCAGCGTCGGAAGGTGTGCGGTGAATGGGTCAACGCAACTTGACTCAATTGTTGATTTGAAGCTGCAAACATCTGCTAAACATAATATGTATATATATATATACTTGTTGTGTATGTTTGCATATTGCTGCACAGCATTTGGCACGTGGCATTGGAAGGTGCCGTTTCCTGCCGGTGAGCATTTCGAGCACGCAGGCCATCTATGTACCTGTCATGCACGTATCCGGAGCAGCACAGAACTTTTCCTGATTCATTGCCAGTGCCTTTGGTGCCGGGCGAAGCCGGGTAGCTTTGCTTGTGAAAGGGCAACACAAGGAGACCCACCAGCGGGATGCGCTCCTAACTTTGAGACACACCGAAGTGGCAGCGCATTGTACAACTCGACTTAGCCCGATGGCATTTTGAGTGTGTGCTTTGAGTTGGTACCGTTTCCGGTTGGCTTAAGCGAAGCTAGCCCTGGTTTCGTCCTGTAAGGAGTTGATCTATGGCTTGTTTCAAGACCATTTCATTATGGGTGCGATCCTTGTGGTTTTTTTGGGGGGAGGTTTGAACCCTGGTTCTTTGTCTGCTTACCCTCGATCAGTGGTTTGGGGGGTTGACTTCAACCTAAATCCGCTGCACCCGTTTTGCCCTTTGGACTGCCGGTACCGTCGTCACCCGGCGCAGGCGGAGGTGCCGCATGCCCTCGAGAGGCCCACATGCCGTTCGGGTTTGGGAGGTTAAAGGGGAAGCAAACATGGCTGCAATTAGGGTCTTCATGGTTCTCCTAATCTGGCCCCCTGTGTTGTTTACCCTTAATCCCGCCCCCAAACACTGACAGTCACCACAAGTTGAAAAACTGATTTAGTGGTGTTGATCCAGATGTCCATCATCCCCTGCCTGTGTGGGGACAGGGTCCCACATGAGCAACTTCTTCCGTGCCAAAAACATGTGTGGCAATAAGGCACCCTTTTGCGTCCACAAAGATACTTCTCAAAGTTCCTAACCACTGAAGGGTTCGGTTCACCATGGGAAGCCGCAGAGGTTGCATGGACAAAACTAGGGCGAGACTCCTGGATTTTCGCGTTCGCCTTTTGGTTTTTGAAATGCTCGAGCTTACACCCAGCATTTCTTCGCCTGTACACGACCAAAACGTGCGCTCTGCGCAACGTCAGCTCGGACTGATCTGCGCTAGCGCCACGTCTTGGCCTCATCTGGGGTACACAGCCAATATTACATTGGTCTACCCTAAAATATCAAATATTCTGGCGGAGAGCCCAGATGTGGTCACCTAACTCGTTGTGAAACGCCGTTCAACTCATTAAAAGGTTGATCCTTAGCATACAGGTTCAGCCGGACAAACCAAAACACCGCCTGACTTGCCAAGCGGCTAATGTCCTTTTTGCGGAGCTCGTACCACTTCTCATTCTCGTCCTCGCTTGCAATCGTCAAATGGCGCTGAGCTGCTGTACTTGCTTTCATTGAGTCACCAACCAAATCCGCTGGAAACCTGTCAAATGCCAACAAACATGTGGCTTTGGCAAACTTGTTGGGTCAGTTCTCCGAACTGAATCAAAGCTGGACACCTTCCAGCGCAATCAGCTTCTGTCCTTCTTCATCAGGGTCAGGGTGATTCTGGGCGTGCTTGAGGATAAACGCCACTTGCACCTCATGCAATGCTCACACAAACGACATTGGCATAAGTGGCTAGGAGGTGGACGTTGAATTCACCCAAGTGAAGGACCCTATGTGTCCAGAACAACGATGGGAACCAAACTGAAACCCTGGCACCATCTTTCTCAAGCAAACCTGCCCCCCTTGGTGTAGACAGCTTCTCCCCAATGCAGAAACCCTCATCTAATCTTGATCTCCCACCAAAATATGCCCTGCAAGCACTTCCCCCCCCTCCCCCACAAACATCAAGCTAAGATTCCCACCAGGTCATGCCAACTCTGGGTTCAACTTTGGCTTTTCTCTATGACCCTTTTGTCCATGCTTCCTTCACCCACAATAGTGACAGGACTCCTGACCAAAAGGGGGAGGCCACCTGTGGATCAACCAGGCGTTCTATTCGCTGCTGCGCCATCGTCGTTGCTCAGAAACTCCTTTGTGTGAGAGTTCCACCGTCAGAGTGGCTCGCCTCTTCTCAGCCACGTGCCCTCAAAGAGCAGGCCATCAGTTTGAGGCCTTTTGAGGCCGGCGCTTCTCTGGCACAATCTCGTGGGCCCAGCCGTTCTTTCGCTCGTGCTCCAGGACCCAGCCCTGGCCGAAACAGGTTTGGCGCAATTGATCTCCAGTGAGTCATATACCAGCGGGCCAACGAAAATCCTTTTCTTAGCTACCTGGAAGATATGAGCCTCTAACAGCCTTGACCGGGCTGGCGAGAACCATTTGAGGGGCTCACAAATGAGGAGTACCTGGACAGTCCACTGACTGACTCAAAGCAAGTCGGTAATGAAATGGGTCTCAGCAGGAAACACAAATATGAGAAACGTTTTAGGACACAACACAAACCTGAATCACCCATTGGGAGTCAAATTGGATGCCCCTTGCTCTCCGTTCTGACATTTTGCACATCCTTATCCCCAACGGTTGTTGGTTCATTTGATTAGTTTGGAAACCCCTTTCAAGGAAAATGAACAAACACAGCACGACTGGAGGACTGGGTTTTCTACTTCTTTGACCACAACCATCAGCATTGAACTGGTCAAACCGAAAAGCTGCAAACGGCTTGCTCCGAAATCCCTGGAGTAAAATTTTGGTAGAGGGACACCAAAGGAAACCATCTCTCAAGCAAGCACAGAAGCAAGCAAGCAACGACCCAGCCCTGATCAAAACGGGAAGCCAAAGTACACCTCTCAAACTCTCCACCTTTGTCTCTTTTTTCACCTAGGAACTTAGCGCATGATAATTGCGTATCGGATCGTATCGGTTTCAACCTCAGACCCAGCGCCAGCGACGCAACCACGCGGCCTCGCACGCGCTTCGGCGCTTCGGCGCTTCGGCGCACGGCGCAGGGCGCGTTCCGCGTTACGCGTTGCGCGACGGCCTCCGCGTCCTTCACCCGGATCCCATAGAGCTTGCCGTTCTGCAGCCGTGCCACCAGCTCCACGCCAAAGCCTAAGACCACGCCGACGGAAGAAACACATCGAAAGGCCCCGTGTGTTACCCCAGGCTGGAAAAACACAAATCAAGTCCAGGATACGCGGGAAAAAGGGAGACCTGTGTGGCTTTCCCAAAAAAAATCACAAGAGACGACTAGCTAGTTGAGGTCTCTTGGAGGTGCAAGGCTCTCTTATTTGAGGATTACCCATAGAAGCGGGTTAAGGAACCTTTGATTGTCCCCCACAAAATTGTTTTCGGCTTTCCTGCTTGGTGTTTGTTTGCCTCACAAAAAAATGGGGCACCTGCCACAAAAGACACACATACAAGTGGGCTTCTTTTTGCAGAGGAAACAAACTCCCTTTTCCGATGGGTTTTCGAGTTGTTGGCGGCCGCTTTTGGAAGACGAGTGCCGTGAGCCAAGGCAAGACGAGCAAGAGTTCTGGTTGTTGAAGGGAAACCAACACGAACCCTACCATTTGAGGGTCCAAGTGTGCGCCAGAACAATGGGCTTGCCGCAATGCACACTTACGTAAACCAATTGGTGAGCCCCCTTTTTGGTCGTGGCATTTGTGAGTCCCCAATTTCCCTTCCAAACTGACCATAGACCACTGGATATCTTGAAACCGATACTTAACTATGAACCTTCCGACCCGCAAAACCGATGAAGGACCAACTGCAAGCCTCGTTGCTCATCCTGTTGCTCACATGCCTCCCCATGTTCAGTAAGGAACAAGCGTTTCTTGGACTTGACTAGCCAGTTAGGCAGGGCATGGGGAGCCACTCAACTCAGGGGAACAACAATCAAAGTGACTTCCCCTACCCACTCCCCCTATACAGCTGCAAATAGTATGAGGGGCTAAACAATTCACAAATGATTCTCTTCTGATGACAGCAAAACTTGCTGGTGCTCAGCAAGGAATGAGGGAATGAACCTGGGGATTCCCTTAAAGAAAAACATAGGGGATGGTTTATAGGGCTCATTCCATTTCTCATTCCCTGCTTATCGCACCGGCAAGAAAATGGCCTTGGAGTAACTCTCCTAATCCCTATGGAGCCATCGCCCCACAAGGCTCAGGCGCTCCCACTCGCAGGTAATCTCTGCATCCTGCGCGGCTCGAACCAGACCCGTTGCAAGAGGGTCTCAATTTCAGGGTTCCGTTTTTTGACAGCCCCAAAGTGGACTTAAACCCAGGGGTGGTTGATTTGCCCAAAAGGGAAACCCCTGGGTTTAAGTCTACGTTGGGGTAGTCCAAAAACGGAACTCTTGGTCTGACACAGTGGCCTCAGTCGAGAGGTCATTGGGCAGACATGTACAGCTTCAAGGCAGGGCATCGGACACGAGAGCTCATGTCCAGCAAAGTCAACTGTGTGTCTGTTGCAGGTAAGTGTCCAAATCAATTTGAACCAAACTGATGGTGGAAAGCACCTCGCTCTCTCCTCGAAGAGGCCCCCTTTGAGACACTTGACGAGTTGATGGCCCAAAAAAGGTCCGAACTTTCCATCGGCCTTCCCAAAAAGGGTTTCCAGCCCAGGAACTCAGGAAGTGAGAAGTACTTGCGCGCCACCCGGGTCACAGGTGGGGTCCGCGGGTCCCCAAAAGCAACTGATACGAACGAAGGTCCTTGAGCTCCTCCGGAAAGTCCACATAGACCTGGCGAAGTCATCTCACACCCAAGGCGAGGCCCACTTGCCAGGTGAGTCATCTGCGCATGTCCTCGTGTTGTTTTACAAAGCATGGGATGAACCTTCTTGGATGGACAACCACTTAAAGATGATGCCACCACGAAATGGGAACAGTTTCCCATGGTCATTTTGGGGGCCTTTCACGGAATATTGATCGGCCCCCACGCAATGAATCAAGAGGGCGGAGATCCAAGCCTTTTTCTTGGTTGCTTTTGACCCCCCTGCAAAAAGTTTAACTTTTGGGGGGTTTAGTAGAAGACACCTCTATTTCACAAAAACAGTTAAAGTCTAAAGATCCAACCCGATAGAACCCAATAGCAGTCAAGTTTTCTGGTTGGGATTGTCCCTCACTAACCTTTGCTTGCCCGGGTTTTCATTGCGGAGATTTCGTCTGCGGGTGCCAGCCTTCACAGCCTTGCCATCATCGGAGAATGACATGGTTGTCAGCCATCTCACCTCAGTTCCATTTAAAAAAAAGAAACGGCAATTTGCTCCATTGCAGTCATATTGCTTGGGGAAACCACTGCGACCCAGAAGCAATTCTAATTCCTTGCTTCCCCTTGAAACGGACCAACAACGGGGTACCAGCTCTAAAAAAGACAGATCCACTTTAGCGGGCGCCGAAACAACCTCTGCTTGGAAGCCTCTTTCATCGATGCGTGGATTTTGTTGTTGGGCAAGATGGCAACCCCGCTCTCCCGAAAGCATACTGTAGCCAGTGAAGCATGGGCACCCAACCCCCGCCTCATTTTCCGACTTTGATACTCTCCCCCAGACTATCATGAAAGCTTCCACTACCTCGAGATGGAAGACGTGGTTCCATCTACAAAAAAGTGTCCTCTGCGAGCTTCCTTGGTCTGAGGGAGCGTAAGCCCCGGAAGCAGTCACAACAATGGCCCTAGGGGCTTGCCTGATCTCCCTGTGGGAAAGAAAAGGGACCCCTTGGAGAGTGCTTTGATACTTGTGCCTCAAACACCCAAAAGGGGTTTGTCAAGCTTCTTTCTGGTATGTCGGTTACAAGGCGGCAGGTGCTGGCGGCACCAGGGTCCAACAAGGAACCTCCCCCCCCCGCCCAAAATCCAGGTCAACCCTGCACGCAAATCCTGCACACATCCTGTGCCAAGCGGCGTTGTCAAACTCCACCTTCTTTTTCTCATCTGGCCGCGGCGGTTTGTTCTATGCACGTGGAACTGACGGCGTTGGCTTTTTTTTCTTCACAGATTCCAAAGCTAGGCAAAAAACCAGGGGCCAACCAACTGTTTATACCACAGTTTCTTGAGGTTGTAACCTCATATTTGCTCATTTGCTTGCTAGCTTGCGGTTTTGACAATCCCCTGAAAGCCCTGCACATATCTCACACAAGGTATGTGCCCCTTGTTTAAACAAACAACGGGGTCTCTCTCAAAATAGGAGATGTGTCCTTTTGGTTTCCCTTTAAAGCCACCCAAACAAAAAGAAGACACACCCAACTATCAATGCAAATACCCAACAATCACTCGGGACAGTGAAGGCCGCAGAAGGCTTCGGTTGGAATCTCCGAATCTGCTTCGACTGGGGATTTAACATAGATAATTTGGCATTTGGCCAAGTTGAAGATAGGGAAGACAACCAAACAACACCAACCAATCACGTGGCTGCGGCTCAAAAAACATGGAACAAATGTACCAAAACGGCGCCCAGAACCAAATGGAACCAAAGTCTAACGCCTCCGGATTGCCCACTAGCTCTTTAATTTTGAGCCACACCCATGTCAACCAACCATTATAGGTGCCTTTCGGGAAAACATCACCCTGGTAAATGGAGCAACACCCATCTAAACCAGTGGCTTGCCCATATATTTCCACACAAACTAACCGATCAAAAGGCCACCTATGCCAACCATATGGGTGTGGTGGTCAAAACCGTTTTGGGATCCCATTTTGGTTGGTAGGTGAATTAACCACCCACTTTAGAACCGATTTTAGTGGTTGGATTGAATCGGATGTTCACTGGGGGTGCGATTTGGATTTTGACCCATGGCCATCTCCAACATGAACTGCTCCGACCCGAAGGGTTCAGGAGCTGCAGACAGCAGTTCAGTCGAAGGCGCCGGGAGCTTCTCCAGGAAATTCGCCACAGGGGTTGGGGCGATTTCTTGGAGAATTTCCCGGAGCTTTCTCAACAGACAGGAACCACTGGACTTCCCCTTCCAAAGTTACAGTTTGCTGGATTCCAACGAATTCACCGCTTTTGGAGGTCCCAAAAACGAGATATATATTTTTTAGGAACCCCGAGACCCAGCCCGGCCAGAGATCGACGCGGAAATCGGTTGGATCGGTGGAGCCGAGCCGCCGAGCCTAGGGGCTTGGGCCCGAGCCCGTCTGCTCGTATCCTTGGATCTTCCTGGCAGCTTTCGGTCGCATGAGGCCGAGCCGCAAAGTGGGGAACTGCTGGGCGCTGAGTACCTGAATACCTGAGTACCTGATGCCTTGGCTTGCCTGTCCTGATGGCTTTTGGCTTTTTTCACGGAGAACCAGGAAGCTGAGCATTTTCTGGGGGCCCTAATTTGACCCATCCAAGTGAGAGCGTGGCTTGGCTGTTCGCGCCTCTCGAACCACCGCCTCCTTCGGGAAGCCTTTCTCGGCCTCTGGCTGATGAGCGTAGTAGTAGGACCTCGCCAACTCCGAAAACCAGAGACGCCCTCGACCAGGAAAGCTTTGCCTTTCGCAAGGAGTGACCTCCAAATTCCCCTGCGACCTATTGAATGGCAAAATCCCGAGACGCCCTGAACCAACGCTTCGGTTTTGGGAACCTTCACAAGGAGCGAGCTCATTTATTTCCATGACATGTCTTGAATGGTGGCTGAAACAAAAGCGCACCAAAGGAATTTGGAGCCCAAACATCTCCAGCTTAATTGGTGTCCGTTGCTCGACTTGACGCCAAGCTGAAATCTGACAGCTGAAGGAATTCGATATGGGGGTTGATCACAAAAGGTCCGTTAAACATGGGACGACCATTGTGGCGCATTAACCATCAAAAAGATGATAGTTCCAACTAGATTGGAAAAGCGACCCATCGTCGTTTTGGGGGCCAGGAATATTGATCAACCCCATAGGTTTTGCTTCCCTTCGGTGATGTATACACAATTCACCACCGAGGCATTCCATCTTTGGGGGAGCTCGGCTTCTCCCCAGGTCAAGATGACTCAGCAAATCAATGCTTACCCAAAACTGCGCAAAAGGCCACAACAATATCCGTACCTATTTGGACTGTTTAATGTCCGCGGCGCCCAACGAATATCCTAGAAGTTGGAAGCGCCCCAACCTCACTTCCACAACCCAACAGTATTCAAAAGGTGACAACAACACAAACTCAGTTGCCCAAAGGAATGGAAATAGAAGGTTAACCTTTTGGGACCGTTACTAAAAGTAGATCAAAAAGGAAAAACCGAAAGAGTAAAAGGTTGATCCGCTGTGAACAACTGAGCAAAACAGCCAGCACTTTTTTGAAGGCCGTGAGCCTTGGGCATTGCCTTGGACCCCGGCAGATCCTTTGCTTTGTCCTGCGTGTTTTGCCGCAACCATTCGCTTGACCAACGGGGCAAATTTACGTACCCCAAAAAAGAGAGCATCACGCCATAGCGCCCTGGGAATAGTTGCTGTAAGAGCATAAACCCCAAACAAATCCAACGTAAAACAACAGCAATTTGCACATCTACAGGCCCGTGTTGCGTACCCTTCTGCCCAAACATGTTTTAGTTTTTCAAAGGGGTTTCCGAGAAAGACATGGATCGGCTTTTTGGGTCTCATGTCCAATGTGCGTCTTTGTTTTGAGGGCACCAGTTTTGGGGTTGGTTTGAGGGAACACAAAAAGGGCTTGGGGCTCCATATCGTTTGCTAGACCACCCCATTATGCAGCGAAGTATGACGAAACTGGTACCATTGGGAAACCAAATAATGAGAAGCTCGGCCCTGGGCAGCGGAGATTCGCAGAATCTCATGTGCCTGTCTTCACTTCAAAGCTGTCTCTTCTAGTTTTCTCTTTACCTCCATGGAAAGACCCAAACAATGGAAGACCCAAACACCTCCATTAGACATCCTGGAATTGAATGGGGGTCTCAACGCCTGAGCCCTGGCTGGGCCCAAAATTCATCGGGAGGTTCTCGGTAGAAGCAAATTCCATTGGATCTCTAAAGGTTCTGATGGTTATATCAAGGGCCATTGGAGATCCCTCCAAACTTTTCTTCGGTCTTCCTCTTGGCCTGTTGTTCTCAGCTTTAGATATCATCCTTGTAGCTTCCCCTTTGCTTGCTGGTTCTCAGCTTCCGGAATGCAAGTTGCATTGACCCTAAGAACAGTCCCCGATTTGGTTTCCCTTCAGGGAACCCCTCCCTTTCCCAAAACCCTCGGAACTTCCTTCCCTCTGAGCACCAGCAAGTTTGGGTTCCCTTTACGACTTCCCCATGGTTGAAACCCATGGCTGCCTTCGCCAGTCCTTGGAGTGGTCAAACGCCGATTTCGGGAGCTCTTCAATCAAGACCTGACGCGTAGGTGCGTCTCTCGAACCCAGCATGGATGCCATGCCGGGCTCGTCTCTAGAGGCCAGAAATGTGGCCCAAACGAAAGCAAACCATTGGTGTTTAAACTCTGCTTTGTTTTCAGCCAAACCAACTCACTTGCCCACAGCCGGCCTTTGACCTTGTGAATTCCTTGAGTTGATTCATATTCGGTCAAGATGCCAACAGATTGACCTCTTCTGGCTCCAACAGTTTACGGATCTCGGGCCATCCGACCCCGAAAAGGCCGTTCGCGCCTCCTCGCCGGTGTACTCTTCTGTCATGGGCCGTCAGCTTGAGCCGCCAAATGGCGACTATCCGCAAGCTGGACTCAGAGCGTGTTCCGAAGGCACGTTCGACATGAAGGAAAACGGCAACAAGCAGGAAAGCGACGTCTGGCCCACGCAACCGCCTGCAAAACACCTGAGGATGGGGGGGCATCCTTGGCAAACGGGAAAGCCACAACACAACTATTGAAGATGGGTTTGAGCTGCAACTGTCTACATCTGCGCTGGGAACTCAATCCGCGTTTTAACCAAGAAGTCTCCTGCCATAATGGCTTCTCATGCATCTCACGCCTTGTGCGTGTTCTCGAAAATATGTTTAATTCCATGCAACGAGCACGCGACCTCTCCACTGACATGGCCGCAGCTTCATTTGGCTGTGGGTCAAAACTAGGTCAAATGGATTGACCTGGCAAGTGGAGCCAAGGGCGAAAACCTTCGCCCCTGGCGTTTTTAATTTGACCCAGACCCATGTTACGTTCCCGACTCCCCTCATGCACGCTTCCTACAACAAGGTTTCCAGTTTGGAGAACCCAATGTGTCACCAAGACTCTATTCGAAGTTGAAAGGTCGCTCGGTACGATACACCGCCGAACCTGGGTTCAGCCGCGCCCGGCAAAGGCTTGCACTGTTTGCTGGACGGCTGAAGATTCGCCATTTGGTGCCCTAAATAGTTGCAACTGCACCAGCTTACAATGGGAAATTGCAGCTTCCCCGAGCAAACCAGCAATGCGGTAAACTACATGCATTTAGCGTTCCAACTTGCAAAGATCCCCGCACCGTGCAGGAATGAACCGTGCAAGCCTTCGCTTGAAGCTTGTAAAGCCATCGCAGTACAATGCTTTGGACGCGCCCGATCAATAGGACACCCAGTTGCCATAGCTGTCCAGAATCACCTTCCGACCTGAGTGCATATCAAGCGTCTCACATCGGACCGATGCACCTGCCAGGTTGCCAATGCAGGTTTCTTGTCTTGGAACTGGTGGCATTTGTGCTGCTTCCTTTCCAAGATCATTTTGTCAGGTCTTTATCTTTGCTTTTTCACACCTTCCAGTTCATATTTGGTGGTTGATCTAAATCCCTTTGTCTCGAAACGGCCATTCTTCGCGAATAAAAGAGTTACTTTCGCGAATCTTTCGCGGATTCATCGCCGTGCTCTTTTCATTTCTCGAGTCAGAGAATCGCAGCTTTTAAGTGCCAGCGTTGTGAGCGAAATATCGATTTCCCAACTCCAGCTGTAAAGTCGCAACTTTTCATCACAGGGGTAGTACATGACGTGCGCCGGCTGGAAAGTCGCAGCTTTTCGTCCGCCGTGCAGCTCCAGCTTGAAGTCGCAGCTTTCCAGTACCAAGCTAGTATACTGACTAGGTCGGCGCTCAGACTATACCTCCCCTTGCAATCGAAGCCTGCGCTTTCGCGCGGGCTTTCGCGGATCTTTCGCGGAACTTTCGCGAAAAATCACCCACGTTTCAGCGCGGAAAGCCACCGACTAACACCCACAGACACACATACACAGGCTTGGAGCACTAACCAGCCAAGCAGGGTATCAAACTGTAGCCTCACCAGGCTTTATCAGCGCAACATCAACAAAGTGCTTTAATCAGAATAGAAGGAAGGCTCAGCAGAAAAGATGAACGGTTCCACATATCATTGATTTCCCAGATACAGTTACGCAAAACTTTCGCGAGAAAAAAAGTTACTTTCGCAACTCCATCGCGAATCTTTCGCGGAGCTACCTCAACCAACACCGATGGTCACCGAATACTAAACTCCTTACAAGGACCTTTAGAACGACTCCCATTTGGCAGCCAGTCATTTAGCAGATCCACAACACATGGTATGGTGATTTGCCAGCCGCTTCTGCCAATGGGGCTGTCAGATTTAACCGTCGCCAGGATGTCACTCTTTCAGGGGAAATGAAAACGCGGTATTTGTCGAAACAAACATTGGGAACCTATTTGTTTTTGCAAGAGAGCATGGAAGCCTCCCGCTTGCTCGTCGAACCGTCGATGTGCACAAAAACGAAAATCGAGTCTGCTCGTCCCCCAAAATCGACCAACTAAATTGAACCCCCTTATCCAATTTACAGAGTCATAAATGCTGGGCAGTGAGGGCTCTATGACCGATCCTCGTACTGTAGGACTCCAGACTGCATGCGCAAACGCCGAGGCAAAGCTGTGATTGTTTTGCGGGAGTGCATCAAATATTTCACGGTTGGACTTGTGTCCACCCACCATTTCTGAGGGGTTCACTACAAATCGTAGACATATGATCCCTACGTTACTGCACGGAAATTATTCACACTTTTGCATTGCTTTAGGCAACCATGACCAACAATCTCCCCAGGTCTGACTAAAGAACCGGAAGCACAAATGGGTATACGTCATCAGGGGGGACCCCAAAAATCGTGTTTGTTTGGATTTCCTGTGAACTCACCCGAGAAGGGTACCAACTCCAAAGCCCACATGGCCCCGTGCAGCCCCAATCCGGTACAGCACGTCGCGGTCTGCAGCCCAAGGCACGCTTTTCTCGGGAGAAGGTGCCTCAGAACGAGGCCAGCTGGGAAAGGTTGCGATAGCTTCGAAATCTTAGCAGGGTTCCACTTTCTGACCCAATGACTTAAACCCATGGGCCATGTAATTACCCAAAGAGGGAACTGCTGGGTTTACCTCTATGAAACAATCACGGAAGTGAACAGGGGGCTTGCCCAAAAGGAAAGTAGCCTTCCAAAGCCCTCCCTCTGAGTCTGGGATCAGCTACCCTTTCCATGGCTTGGCGCGGCTCTCTTTCACGGAATCCCGTCCAACAGTGGCCTTTAGTCCTCCCCTAATTGTGGTGTTCAACCACTTGTTTGTGCCCAAAAGGGCACCTTAAGGCCAACAAGGGCCGCCATTGCCAACCGATCTGAACAAATTTCTAAGATAGGCTATCGCATCTTTGTATCAGTCTAAAGCATTTCAGAACATGGCGACAATCCGATATTATCCTAGGGTCACCCCCCCCCTGGACGGTCCCACCTGCAAGTCTCCAGGCGACAAGTCATTCACCCCAGAACCATGACTGGAAACTCTGCGGATCCCCTTTTGCCCCATTGCCTCATGTATAGCCATGAAAGCACTTTGGCGGTGCCTCTTTGGTTTCTATGATTGATACACAGCTCTGCCATATATGATTAATATGACGGTTGTGTGATACGCCTTCGTTCTGCGCTTAACTTACCTTAATTGCTTCCGTCTGTGAAACACGATGGGACTTGAGCCGCCAAAATCATTGTGCCACACTGGAATGAAAATTGCCCATATTTTACTCCAAACCACAATTTTCTAAAACCCTCTCACTAGCGAAGGGCGTGCCTCTCAAAAGATTTAAAGACCTGCCAGGGAGAAAAACGGGCACCTGGCTTTTGGGAAGGGCCAGGGGTCCCAGGGGTCACTGGATTTCGCCAAATCAACAGATAAAAAAACGATCAGATCCCACTCGGAAACCCTGGAGCTACCATTTCGAAGGTCCGGGCCGAAGGCCCGGGTCATGCGCCGATGGGAACTTTTTAAGCGCTTCTGCATCGGTTCCGACTCACCTTGGCTTCGAACCCAGGCTCTGGCCTACGGTGAGACTAGGCACCGCTTCAGGCGCCGGAAGGAATCGATACCAACTTGCCAAGCCGAGCGCTCAGGACGCGGGCTCGGTGCGCAACAAGGGGAGCAAGAGGTAAGCTGAGAACGATGATCGGCACATGGGGCCTTGGTGAAGAAAACACCGGGATTGCCCAAACCTTGTTTGGGACCAAGAAGGCAAAAATGAAAGTCCTGCATTCTTTCCTGGTCGACAATACACCTTGCACAAATGCGGGGGTGGGGGGGAGCGGTTGGGGGATGGGGAGAGGCATTTAATTTGAAGAAACCATGCAGTATGTCGGCTTCCATGGAAACAGGATAACCCACTTCCTGAGTTGAGGGGCCAAAGCAAGTTCACAGGTTTGGTTTGTCACCAAAATGGTCGACCCAAAAAGTTTAAAGTCCAGGAACTCAGGAAGTGAGGTAAAAGCGGATTCTCTCGGCCAAAGTAAGCGACCCAGTGCAAAAACTACAAACGGCAAGCGGCAGCGCTCGTCCCTGAGAGACCTCAAGCAGGCGGAGCAAACCGAGCAGTGCCGGCATGGCAAGATGATGACACTCCTCAGCCGCTCGTAGCATACCATGCAGTCAGCCTCCAGGGATTCGCATGGCATGGGTTGCGCTGCTTTTTTAAGATGCTAACCCCCAAAGAACAACCCCCCCCCTCCCCTTCTTGAGTTGGTCTCAAGGTCCCCAGTTTGACACTACCCACAAAAGAACAACCCCCCAAAGAACAACCCCCCCCCCCCCCGAACACAACCCCGCCCTCCCCTTGGAGTTGGTTTCCAGGTCCCCAGTTGTGGGTTGGGGCACGCAAAGCGAAAGGTCGGTATATGGGCGGCTGGCGCTTTCAAAAGGAAATGCACATATTCAAGAAAATGCATTTGACTCCAACAGCGGCACTGCCCGCCACCCCCCCGAGATATTTTGCCCACTTCCCCGCTTTCCAAATGATCAAAGTGGACATGAGGCCTTTCCAAGAGGCAAAGGTAACCTGCTTCCATTGGACGAGGGAACTGATTTTAAGGGCTGGCTGCAGCGTCCAGTCAGTTTCTTTGCAATCTGTGGTTTGGTGGTTTTGAAGCGGCGTCCCATTTACCCTCAAGCACCCAGGGTTCAAATCCAAAAACCACCAATCCAAACCACCAGCCAGGGGGTACCTGGATCATGGTTGAACATATGGAGGTTGGAGGGAACCCCTTTTGGGTGTTCTTTGAAGGGGCCCTCAGTTGGTGGACAAATCCAAACGTGAAAACCACAAAACAACTCCAAAAGACCACCTTCAGGGCTCGGTGTACCTCGCCATCAAACAGGCAGACTCTCCAAATTTGTCCTGGACACGTTAGACCAACAACCCTCAAACTACCCTGAAAAATTGGTTCTTGTCCCAAACATGCAGCTATGTATACATATATATATATATATATATATATATACATAATAATACATATATATATATATATATATATATGTGTATGTGGCATACATTCCCATTTTTATGGGCCCCGCAAAATAAATATAAGAAGAACACGGTGGGGCCCAGGCATCCCCAAAACACCCCAACCCCCCCCCCCCCCCTTTTACCCCCCATTTTGCCACCCCGGCAGAAAAAAAGGCTGGGTCGGTCCTCGCCCGCGTCTTCGTCCTCAAAGCCGAAGACCCCCTGAATCCGATGCCCCAGCCCAGTGCCCGCCACCGTCTGCTGCAGCACCTGATGGCACGAAGGTGGGGGTAGGGGTGGGATGGCTGCCTGCGTCGTTTTTTTGGGGGTGGTGCGCCTTTTGAGGCCTTGGAGAACCCATGAGACGCCCTCTTGAATACAGTTGGCAGCCACAAATACAAACCGATCCCCTGGAAGGGTCAAACATTTTGTTCAGAAACTTCCGTGGGACTTCTTTTTTTGGAGGGGTGGGGGGTGGTTTTTCCAGTCGCACGCCAAACGCGTCACTCCAACCCCTCCCCCCGGCCTCCACGCTCCCCTCTTTGCAGCGCAGAAAGGTCACCTCTGCCGGGTCCCTCGGCTCTCCAGTGCTGATGACCACCGCGTGGCTCCCGCTCCGATCCTTCCGACCCAAAAACCGGAACCGCCCCCCCCGATTCCCTCAGACCTGACCTTTCGGGGATAGGATGCGAATCCAAAAATGTGGACCCCAGATTAATCCACCAACCAGTTTATTGACCCATGCATGAATTGGGGTTGACTAAGCTGGGGTCAACATTAGCTTGCAAGATCCTCATCAGCCAATGTGATGTGTTCACCGGCCCAAATGCAGCTCTTTGCCGATCCATGGAAGTAAAAGTAGGGGGCCTAACGGAAAGCCACCGTTTTCGGGGTCCCCGCAAAAAAAGAAGACACACCGATATAGGTCTTACTAAAGCCCGTTTTTTTTTTAGCAGTAGAACACTTACCTTCAAGGAAAATCGAGGTTTTCGGCGCGGCTCACCTGGGTCCTGGAGAACCAAAGTGGTGATCCTCAGGCCCAACAGAAGAATTCAAAGTGGGTTCCTTTCGAGGAAAACGGCCCTACGTAAGTCGCTTTCCCCACTGAGCCGACCCTCTGCAAGAAGCGCGACACACGCTTCTTGCCAGTTGGTGGCTGGAATCGCATGCTTGCCGCACAGGTATAATTAGGTGTTTGCGGTGAAACATGTCAAACCAAAAAGAGAGCAACTGCATTGAGCGAACTCGAATGATTTGCCACATTGAAATGAGGGATTCCAACGCTGGATAACTCAAACAGTTTGCCCCGTCGACCCTGACGAGGAAAACAGCTCCGCCTCCGCGCCCGGGTGCTGGTATATGCGCTCCCATGTTCGGGCTACCCACCTCTCCGTGCCGACTTCCCCCTTGATCTCAAGCTATCAGAGAGAGCATCTTGTTTGAGTACGTAGGGAAGCCCCCGAAAAGAAAAGGAGCAAAGAGGGGCCCCATCTTTTCGTGCTTTTTGAATCGATCCTTTCTCCAAACCAGAGAAACAAAGAAAACTTCTTTTGCCATTTGATCCAAAAGGCCAACCTTCTATACACTTTTACATGCACATATCTTTGGTGGACATCAACATTCGGCGGTTGGGTTTATGTCCACCAACCACTTCTCAGAGGGTCCCAACTCTTAAACGTCATGGTCATGGTGGGCCCCAACCTGGCGACGCGTTCCTTTGCTTTCCCTACAAAAACACCCGGTACCAATTTAAGCAGTCCAACACACCAATGCCGCCGCACAGGAGATCTGTGTAAGTCTCGCCAAGAAAAGCCGTCCTGGGCGGGGATGCTAAAGCGCTGCATACAGCCCGCTGGCTGGGAGTAGAGGGAAGACCGCTGCGCGCACTCCTCCACGGGAAACGGCTTGACCGAGTGTGGGTGCTGGGAATGAACCGGAAGGGGGTGACCCCTCCAAAAAATGACCCCTCCACAACGGATTCGTTGGGTCGCCTGGAAAGAAAGAGTTCGCGTCTCAACCCCCAAGGATTGATTCTGGGTCCTATCCAAATGTCACCCATGTCCTCCCACTCAATCATAGACAACGTGAAATTGGAGCACTGATGCCCTTGGACGAGTTGGGTTATAAATATATAAATATAAACATATATCATATTTCCTGAAGAGAACCGCCCAGTTCGACTCTTAAACTTCCCCGGAAAAATTAAGGGGCTGACCAAATTGTCCCATGGCTGTGGGTCAAAATTAAGCCACCAGGGGACCGCAGGTTTTAGTCCTTGTTTCCCTTTCCAGGGTTCCGTTTTGGGGTTGCCCTATTTTGGGGCGACCACATGACAGAACTTCCCTCCTGCTCCGTGAAGAGGAAGCCCGCATTCGCGGTCGTGAAGGGGGGCTGGTAGCCCAGCTCCAGCACTCCTACCGCTTCTCGGGGACCCGTTTCGGATGGCTGTAAAGGCAACCCACAGGAAGCCAGTGCCAAGGGTTTCCTAATTTGCAGAAACCGCCATATGGCATTAGAATGGGATTATCAGGTGCTTTTAGACAAAACTGAGCGATGAGTATCGGGGTAAACTACTCGTAATTTAGCCCCTGGTACTTTGTGCTAAAATAAGGGACCCCCAAAACAGTAGTCGCTTTGAAACACCCGCAAAAGTGCTTGAACATGGAAATGCTCCACAAGGAAACCAGGAAATTCCTCAAGAGATTGCATGCTCTGGGATTTGTTTGGCATGAAGACTGTCCAAATTCATGAATACCTTATCATACTTTATCAAGGGGTTCATTTGGGGTAATTGTGACAAAAAGTAAAGTGGCAACCACCCAACAAATGGCCTTCTTTATGCCAGCTCGGTGGTTTTTCGTACTTTGCCACATTTGGGCTCTGAAAAAAAAATCGGGAGCCTCCACATGGGCGATTTCCCTTTGGCCAGCCCTCAACCCACTTCCGATCTAGATTCGCCCAAAAATCCTCTTTATTGCCACCTTCACGCCTTCAATGGTTCAAACCCAAAAAGTCTCAAGCCCGAGCACTCGGGGAGTGAGTAACACACTATGAAAAAGGGACACCGTGCCCGTTTCAACCTCCATGGGCTTGCCCAAATCGGCGTCCTCCTGCAGGCTCCATTCTGGAGGACGTGCTCCTCATGGCGCGGTTCCGCTGCTGGTCCATGTCCTGAGCGTGGCCGTGAGTGTAAAGTCTCCTGGCACCAACCAAAAGCGTGTTTCTTGGCTCACCAAAGTAGTTGCCGCGAGTAGCTTTTATGCCATCTCAGCGCACTGCACAAAGCATTGTTGCGACAGTATGGATAGAAGCAGTTGGCTATGTTTCTTTGCGGGTCTATAACGGTCTGTGACGGGAAAACATTTCTTGACAAGTATCGGTATCAGTAGCACAATGCAGCGCAGAACAACGCTCGACAGTTGCAACTCTCCAGTACAAGGGCAGTACGCAAAGCACACCTCCGCAGCTCCAGTTAGAAATTTGCAACTGCAAAGAGTCAAGCGATGGCAAAGAAAGGGGGGGTCTGGCGCGGGCTGGGGTCTGTAACGAGGTATGGAACGGCATAACGAGGTCTGTAACAAGGCGAGGCAAAGCGCAGTAGGCAAAGCGCGCCTCCGCAGCTCCAGCTTCATTGCAGCTATTCAACACTAGCCAAGCTGTGGCAAAAGGGGGTCGCTGGCCCGGGCTGGGGCTGGGTCTGTAACGGGGTATGTGGCGCCTACGTAACGAGGTCTGTAACAAGGCGAAGCAAAGCGTAGGCAAAGCTCGCCTCCGCAGCTCCACCTTGATTGCAGCTATTCAACGTAAGCCAAGCGGCGGCAAAAAGAGGGGGTCACGGGTTCGGGTCGGGGTTGGGGCTGTGACGGGGTATGTAGCGGCTACGTAACGAGGTCTGTGACGAGGCAAAGCAAGCGCAGTGCGCAAAGCGCGCCTCCGCAGCTCCAGCTTGCTTGCAGCTATTCAACGCAAGCCAAGCTGTGGCAAAAAGGGGGGTCGCTGGCCCGGGCTGGGTTGGGTTTGTAACGAGGTATGTAACGGCTATGTAACGAGGTCTGTAACGAGACAAAGCAATGCACAAAAGCAACAGCGGCCTCTGTTTGAACTTTTCATCTGAATGGCAAGCTCTCTGCAAGTTGACTCTTCAGCAAAATGCATGCTCTGCAAAAGTCTCTTCTGCCGGCACCCATGGAAAATCACTGAGAGTTTGTGCATCCATTGGGGTATGTAACGAGGGGTGTAACGAGGGGTGTGTAACGAGCCTCAGTAACGAGGTCTGTAACGAATGTCCGCCGCGGCTCTGTTACAGAGCCCTTAAACAAGTTCACAGCCAATTCTGAATACAGCCGACTGCCTTTCCACACATCCATCATCGACGGGTCGGATCTTGAATGAACCGATCCACCTTCGCAAAATGGTCTGGGCAAACCGCTATGAATCATGAGTACACCATAAATCCCCAAGGAACCATCCCTATCTGCGGCAATGAGCGAGCAGTAGCCCTTGAACCCAGGCATCCACGTGCGCGCTTGACTTTGCGCCCAGCAGCCCTGACCAACTTGTCCCAGGCTGCAGGCGACAGGCCCCAGTAGACGCTGATGCAGCAGGGCGCGGAAGAGTCGAAGGTAAACTCCAGAGTCACCTGATGTCCAGACCCGTTGCCATTGGAAGCGATAACAACGGACAGTTCCTGAATGGACTGGCCACGAAAAGTCGGAGCTATTCATTTACTACCAACATGGTCTTCCCAAAAAGTCTAGAGTTCAGGAAGTGTGTTAAAGTAGACTTGCATTTTCGTCAAGGTGCCCTCATCGTTGTAGTGATCGCGGTCGCTGTTGTTGTCACTGTCACTGTCGTGGTGGTTGTGGTTGTGGTTGCGGTTGTTGTGGATGCTGCTGCTGCTGCTGCTGCTGCTGCTGCTGCTGCTGCTGCTGTGAAATGGTCGTTGTAGTGCTTGTTTCTGTCGTCATCGTTGTTGTCACTGTTGTTGTTGCAGAACATGTATCGTTCCTTCCATTTGGCCGTGCACCGTCTTGCCAATTTTTACCGGAGCGGAACCTGCCTTGGACGGTCCTCTTGGCGCCCGTCTAACCGAGGATTTGGATCATCCTTGTGAGGCCAACGTTCCCAGAACACCAGCAACATTATTTGTCTATCCTTTATGGACAAACTGCAACGGTGGCAAACACCTTGGAGGCGCATGTTCTATTCGAAAGGAACGCAAGAAACATATTTCCGTTTTGGTGGGAGTCCGCATACCGACTGGCTCCTCACCAGCAAGCAAATGCAAAAGCGCGGCCTCTTCCTCTGACGACACCAGGCGCAGACTTTCCTCAGGCAGGCGCCGGTCGAATCACGTCATCTGCCAAATGGGTTCGTCTCACCTTCGCTTGTAACCTGAGGGGAGCCCCCATGTGATTGCCGAAGGTACTTGTATAATTGAAGGCTGGTTCCCATCTTCACTTCTTGCACCAACACCACATGAGCAAATCGGAGTAGGCCGGCAGGGCACCCAAACCAACAAAGTGACTAAAGTCGACGAACTCAGGACCTCCACCAGAGGTACCTAGAGAAGTCCCAATCAAATTCTGCTCGCAGCTGGGCGTCTGGGTGTAAATGAACCAGCACCTCCAGCTGCGGCACCTCACGTTCTTCGGTGGGCCGTCCCCACATATCAACCGGAACGCCACGCATGTCATTTTGGCCGCCCAAGCTTGTTGGGAGGTTAAACATCCGGACCCGCAACACGGGTTTCTAGTGGATCTATACTGGAAAAGGTCCCTGTCATTTCCGACGTTTGTCAAACGGCGAAGGGTCTCACCGACTCGCTTTCGGTTCTAAGTAAGCCCCAAACTGACCGGTTGCTCTGCCGATACTCCTCAACCACCCCTACCCTCTTTCCAACAAGGTTTTGAAAGACTACTTCCCTTTGAGGACCCCCAAAACGTCCACTTCCATGTTGGATAAGCCAACCCCAACCAACCCACCCAAGACCACGCCTGCTTGGCCGGAACGCTCCGGCGCATCCGCAGGATCTGATTGAAGTGCTGTCGGATCAGCCATTGAAATTCTTGAGCCTCCAGATGTCTCAAAAAACGGGTGTGGGTCAACAAGAGGTACCCGAAATGGAACCCCCTGCAAAAACGGATCCAAATCACCTCAAGTCTCCCTCCAAAGAGCAGCAGGGGCAGCCTGGATTTCTGGGGGCATCCCTTGTTCAAGGGTGATTTCAGGGTCCAGGTAGTACTGTGATGTTCACCAAACTGACCGCGGGTTCACACCTTCGGCACCCAGATAAATTACAAAGAAAAACACCCGCTGTCTCTGAAACAGGGCATGAGGTCTCCCGAACAAACATACTGAATTGCAAAAGGGTTTACGCTTCGCCAAGCTTATTTCAGATGCTTCCATGAGGGCAAACCGGGTGTCGGTACTTGTGGGTACACTGGAAAATGGTTTAGGCGAATGAAGCAAGGGAGCTTAAACCATGGCGCCAATCTGGCTGCCTAAAGGGATATGGCTTCCAAGGAAGTGGTTTCCAATTTATTCCAGCATATGGTTTAAAGCAAGGGAGCAATCAGCAAAATCGGCTGCCTTGGAAACCCTACGCTGGACAAACGTGCCGATCTGGCTCGATCCAAGGGGCGTGGATGCTCATTTTAGCCAGACAGATGGGTCTGCTCAGGTGCAGTCGGTGGTGGATGAGGACGACCATGGCCAGCTGATATGCAACTTTGGCAATCCAGAGGATAACCTCGTGTGCCCAAGGGTCAGGTGGTCATGTAAAAACAACCTGTTACCCAAAGACTTGCTTGCATGTTGCCAAAAGCACCTTTGTCTCCGCTAGATCAACATGCGATCTTTCAAGCTCTGTCCGATTGAACCTAAAAATCCGGAAACCATTTTCTATCACAAACATACGAATGGGACCCAAAAGCGGAAGAACAAAAAACAACGGGTCTCAGCTGAGCAACTGGCAGCGTCACCGCAAGCACCACAAAGTTGTGAAAGCTCAGCGGCACACGGAAGATTGGGTCCATCGGGTCCATCGAGTCCATCAGCACCCATCAGGACGCCAAGGTGTGTTCCATGCGCAAGAAACAAACCCACGAGGCACCAAAAGGACAAGCTGAAAACCAAGGCGGCCAAGAATTGAGCAATTCTCCGAGTGGTGTTCTCATTCTTTGGAGGACCTAGGCGGCCAACAAGAGACTTGAGCAATTCACGCTGTGGGTTTCTCATTCTTTCGGGGACTTATTTAGCACCCAAAGCTCCCCTCAAGTCAGATTTCAAGGATGCTAGCTCTCAGTTTGAGGAGAACCCCCCCTTGACTTGCAAGGCGGTCTAGGGATGGTCTCTGGGCTTTCTGTACTTTAGCTCAACCAACTATAGGGTGCAACTGCAGAGAGGACGTGGAAATCAATAAGGTAGATTACGAAAAGAGATATAACCATTTTCATGCCTATTGTTGGCAACACCAAACAAACCGATAATCACTTGAGCAAACAAACACTGGCCTGTGTATGTTGCTGCAAGCACTGCATCAATGTGTGATCTATGGAGCCCCGTCGATCGAGACTCAACGCTGCGCGCGGCGTGTGGCCCCTTGAAATGTTTCGGTCATCTTGTCCCAGTTCATATGCAACATGTGCGGCTTCTCTTCGGGCTCCGTTTCATGGCGAGCCAGCAAGCGGTTGACACCAAACCAGGGTCGTCAGAAACCACGATCAACGTCTTTTTTCTCCCTGCCTCGAATCCCACATGGACCACGACAATCCACTGCTCATTTTGCTGTCGAAAAAAAAGAAGTTGCTAGTGGCTACCAAAAGGGAAACCAAAGGGGAATTTTCCCCTTTGGTTTCCCTTGAAACCAACCCCCAAACTTTGGACCTCTGGAAAAGGATTCATGGCCTACCTGCCCAACGGACATCAAAGGTGATCACCTTTTGGGACCCATATGCGAACCCAAAATGGGAAAACCATCAGATCAATAGGAGCCGATGAATCCACCATATTTCTGTTGTACTTTGGGCATGTGCCAAAAAAATGGCCATTGGTTTCCCTTCCACACCCTCCAAACAAGGGTACCGACTCACAACTCACCACACCAAGGAACCTACGTTCTGAGACACAAGGCCTGGATTTCTTCAGGAAAGTTGCAATGGTTCCTCAAGTTTCCCTCAAAGGCGGGTTCCATCGGTCGTCCGCTTCATTTTTCAACTTTCAATTTGGCGGGTTCCCCACTTATTTTGCCGCCGCAGTTTTCAATGTTCAATTTAGGTGTGGGTGCCAATCTTCCCCGTTTGTGTCTCCTGGCACGGAGAAGTAGAGAAACAACGACACCATTTTTCTCCTGGAGGTCCAAAAGAGGGAAAACCGAAACAACGAGAACGCCACAAAGCTTTGTGCCATTCGCCGAAGCTGGTCCCGGCTTGCCGAGCGAGCGGCCCTTTCCAAGGCCAAAGGAGGAGCACCTCGCGCGGACGAGGTCTGCAATTTCTCGCTCACCGATCCAGTGGATGAGCTACACGTCAGACCAAACTGTGTGGTTTACCACTACAATGGCAACCACACCCCAAGTGATCAAAGTCCAACTCAGGGAAGATCGGGGAACAGTTGGGAACAGTTGGGAACAGATTGAAAATAGAATACGTGGAATATCCCTGCCCGAAGAAAAACGGCCCTCGGAGACTCCCCACCAAACAAAAGGAGCGGCAAGAGATTGGCAATCAACCATTGGGTTCTAATCGCAAATGGGTTCTTTTCGGATGCTTCACAAACACGCTTGTCCACTTCACCTGTTTTTCACAAAGCAATAATTGGGGGGTCTTCACCACCATGGATCAAATTAACGGATGAGCGAACCTGTTAGAACCCTCAGGTCTTTGTCTCCCGCATTTTGAAAAAAAATCGACGCTCGTACTCGGGGCCTTTCAGGTTATGTCAGCTTATGGGGAACTCTTTGCCCTCTTCACTCATGGAAGTGGAGGGACCCCAAAAGGAACGTAGCCTTCCCGATGTTAGGGATCAGTTGCCCAGTTTGGGCCCAGAAATCGTAGGGTGATCGCCTTTCGGGCCCACGAAAAATGGGACCCCGAAGAAGCGAAGAACAAAGGAAGAAACAAATCGGGTCCATTCGCCCAAGGGGCAAGTGAGGATGTGTTGGTACAAGGAAACCAACAGACCACCATAGACCACCACCTTTCCTGAAACAATCCCCCAATTTTGAAAGAAACGCCCCGGAGGGCTTCTGCCGCCCTACCGGCGTCCCATCCACCAAAACCTCGCCAGCTGCGCCACTTGTGCTCCGGAACCTCCTCCGGCGTTATCCTCTGGCCCTGGGCGTCGCACGGCGTTGCTTCTTTTTTGGCGGGGCGAAGGACATCCAACCTTGGAACCGGTCTCCGGCAGCTTCCTTTTTCTGGTCAGTTGGAACATGGTTTCGCCGTGTTCTGGTGCTTTCTCCCCTGAAAAATAAGAACGAGCAAACCTCGGCACGCACTCGCGGACGAAAAAGGCCCCGGCGGGATATGGCATCAGCATCCACTCCAAGAAGTCATTCAGTTTCCAGCTGGTGAACCAGCCTGCCTGCCACAGAGGGACACGGGACTCTCCGTGAGGGTGCAGGCGCGGCGACTCTAGGGATGTTTGGAAGCCATGAGATGAAGCGTTCGGGGGTCATGCATCTCCACCCAGCAGAAGGCGTGCCTATCTTCTTCTTGGGGTTGATTTAAAGGGAAACCAAAACCCAACTGAACACCACCATCTTAAGGGGTCCCCCCAAAAAGACGAGCCACCATGAAGCACCGTCTGATCCTTCCTGATCCTTCGCCTTGACTGTTTAGGGAAGGGATCCTTCGCCCTTGGCGACTGAAGGGTAGCTTAAGGAACCTGAATGTCACCCGACCAGGCACCCAACACCATCAGAATTACCAGGGCGGACATCTCACTCTGCCGTCCCATACCTCATGTTGAGATGCCCAAGTGAGGACTCATCAGCAATGCTCAAGATCAACAACAACTTTACCTCAAACCCATGGAACATTACGGTTGGTGACTTCCCTGGTTTAAGGGAATGTTGACTGGGCGGTCCTCAGATCCCCCGCTCAAAGTTTAACCTTCAGTGTGCTAAAAGAAAACCCAACCACCTTACACCAGCTAAAAAGCTAAAACGCTAAGGAACCGGATGCCTGGTTCCGAACCAAGTTGAGGCCCTGCCTCGAATGCCCCCGCGTGGTGAGCTCGCTTTCCTTCAAGCAGCCAAGGTATCGAGTCATGGCCCGCTTTCTGAGCGCATTGGCCCAAAGCAAGGTACGAGTTTTTGTTCTATCTACCACTAAAGCGGGTCAAACCCAAACAAATATCGAAAGTGCAGGAATTCAGGAAGTGAGAAGCTGTTCATGAAGCACCAACAGGGGAGAAGACCATGATTGAATTTGGAATCTGACTTGGAGAGAACAAAACACGTCTGGGTTCAAATGAAGGCTTCTCCCTCCATCTCCCTCCCATGCCGCAAAACCAACATCTGACCAACGCCAGCGCCCAAAGTATGCCAAACACATTAGCTGCCTCAACTTCCCTAGACCCAACGCTGTGTTCAGCCAGTTTCAAGTGGCTGGTTCCGGGTCTGTCCGGTCAAGAATCCTGAAACCCGCCATTTGCTTCAGTCCCCTGAAAAAAAACAACCACAAAGACACTAGTGAAATCGATTCCCTTTCAAACCAACAGGCGGAAATAGGCGGAAACCTCCTTAAGCAAATGCAAGAAACTCGGCTCCCAGCTCAACACGCCCTTCTCCATGAAGGGATGCGTGCCTGCACCGAAATATGGGTGGCTCGTCTTTTGTCGGTGGTTTTGGGCGGTGTTTTAGAGGGAAATCAAAAGGGCAAACTCGGGGAAACGGTCCCCTAAAGAAAGACCCACCCGTATTATACAGGTCTGTGTCTGGAGGTATGGAGGCATTGCTCCAAATCTCTGCTAAAGAGGTTCAATAGAGATCGAGGTCTTTAGGAGGTCCGACCAGTGAACATCACCCCACCAAAGCAAAGCGCGCTTCACTTCAAATCTGCCCAAGAAGGTATGTTGAAAGCTGTAAAGAAGACGAACTGGGGAGGTGGGGGTGGAAGAAAACAATACGTCTGATAAAACTAAACGTAGGAATTGACATCGAAACCAATCTTGTGAAATGTGTCTGCGCTTGATGGAAGCGTGCCAAGTGGTCGCTCTGCACCTGATGGAAAGGGTTCTACACAATCAGCAGACCAGCGCCCACTGTGGCAAGCCACGGCATTGTTCAATCAACACTTTCATTTCCGCTGACCTCGTGCTTTATTAAGATATTAAAGAAAGTCCAATTAAGAAAATGCTTTCTGCCCTAAAACAAGAGACCCCTTTGTGGCTGATTTTGCAATGGCAACCCATGAAATTCTGGGGTCACTTCAGTTTAGGCAAGTACTTGTAGTCTTAGGACCAACCGGTCACCTATTCATTCAGATTTCTCCTGGCCTTTCCGCAACAACCTTGCTGGAGGAAGGGAATCCTTTTCGAATTTAACCATTTGTCCACCTTCAGCGGGCGAACGCAATGCCCCTGAAGCTGGATTTCGGATAACGCAAACCGAGCGACGAAAGTGCTTGCGCGACTAAACGGCTTGCGCGACTCGGCCGTTTTGGGGTTGACCACTTGGCAGACAAAACGCCAAACATTCCCGTTCACAGAAAACTCGCTTGCCCAAAGGACCCCGTCAAAAAGGTTGACCTTTTGGAACCGTGACAATAAATATGGTCGCCAAGGGACAGCCAAAAGGTGAGAAGGTCGATTCTCCCTGGTGTGAGAGAACAAATCCACGTGTCCCTCGAATCGAAGTTCGACTCGCCTTGGAAGAGCATCATGTAGCAGCAAATGCCCAATGCCCAAATGTCCACCGGGAAAGAGTAGCCCTTGCCTCGCTCGGAGCGAGCGCGGATCGCTCGGAGTTGAGAAACGTAGAGACTCAACGTCAGTTGGCTAGGTGAGACTGATGTTTCAAACCACCAAACAAGGGAGAGCTTGTTGAAACATCGGGATGTGTCAAACAGGAGAATCAGCCAATGTCTCAAACACTGGCAACTTAGAGGACCCACCATCCAGCTTTCTAGTTGGTTACACGGGTCGTTTAAGCATATATGATCATAGCCATTGCTGGCCGCTGCCTGAAAGGATTGTCTCACCTGCCCAGTCCGGACCTGGAAATAAAAGCTCAACCTGTCGGGATCTTGACGAAATATGGTTGCCAACATAGGAACACCAAAGGGTCAAACGCTTGATTCGCTTTGGTTGTAAGTGAGTCTTCGCGGGTGAACCCTTCTTTGGCCCAAGGCGGCTTGCATCCGGAAACCAAAAGGAGGAACCACCGATTTCTTCGTCCGAACCTTTCTCTGGGTTTACATCCGACGGAAAAAGAGGAACCACCGATTTTGGGTGGTCAACGGTAGCGTGAGCCCCGGTTGCAGGCGCCACAGGCCTCGAGGCAACTGATGGATCTCTGGCGCGAAGAAGGCAGGTGAGCCCGCAAAGTCCTCCGTGCGTGGGCGGGAAACACAAACCCCCCCGGGAATCAGGGAATCAGGTTCCCTCCAGTTGGTGGCTTGGATTGGTGGTTTGAAGGTGTTGTATCCACACAAGAACCAGGGGTTCAAATCCCCAAACTAATCCAAACTACCCAAGGGTTACCTGAAGCTGGGAAAGGAATGGCTTTGAGTCCAAGAAAAGAACGGTTCGCTCTCACCTGCAAACCTACAAAACAAAAGTCCTCCCAATTGCAGAACCTCTCCACTTTGGTTGCGTTGCCCTAATGGATGCCTGGACAAGGAAACTCGAGTTTCGTGCCCACTTCTCTTTCTTTGGACAAATAGATGGCCCTGGTAAATGGAATGAAACCAATCTAAACCAGTGGACATCTATTTCTATCCAAACTGACCTAAAAGGGACACCTATGCCCTCTCCCCCAAAGGGTCTAATCTAATGTCGACCCCGGATCTAAGTAGAACCGTCCTACTACAGGGGTGCTTTGCCTGATTCCCCAAACCCAGAGACACCCAACAAAATAAACATGGTGTTGAGCAAAAATCCGGTACTCTTGGTTTCATTGAAAACCCGAAAACCCCCTCCTCCTGAACCCCAACCACCTGACAGGCTTTCCCTCGGGCTTCAGGTAATGTCGACCCGAGTAATACGCCCCTGTTTACTTATAGGGCCCCCACCCTATGACTGAGTTGCAATCACCTCAAGAAACCATCCATTTCCGATGGTTTCGTAGACAAACAAAATCCATCTTTCAATGTTTCCGTTTTTCGGGGAAACCCCCCCAAACACCAGGTTTCCCATCAAGAAACAACACGGAATTTCCCATGGCTTCCTTTTTCCGGACATCCCCAAAAATGGGTTTCCCCCAAACCTCCCAGATCCGGGTCACACGACTCATTCCCTCTCCAACCCCTTCGCCTCGAGCGGCTCCAAGGCCACACAGGCGCTCCCGAAATCCCCCAGCTTCACCAACTCCGTCTCTTTGAAGAGCAAATTCGAGGGCCTCGCCGCGATCCAACTTGAATTCTTGCAACTTGCCTTCACTCAACTTGCCTTAGACCCAACTTGAAGTGTTGCTCTTGGTGTTTTGTTCTCCTTTGGTTCGGTGCGATAGCCACGGAAGAACCCCTGAGAAATCCAACTGATCCGGAATGACTCCTGATAACTGCAACTTGACTGCAACTTGCAAACTAAACTTGCCTTCCAACTTACCCAACTCCAACTCAATTCGGCTCATAAAACTTAGGGAACCTATTCAATCCAATGGTTGTCTCGCTAGGTTTTGCTCTCAGCTTTTTGTTCTTTTGTTCTCGAGCCCTGCGATCACACCAAATTGCTTGCTCCGCACCTCCGAACTGCTGAGCCCCGCCTTTTTTCAAACGCCTCACGTGGCGGTTTCCCGCTGGACTGAGGAACCCCGTCATCGATTCCCCAATCGATTGCACCAGCAAGTTCCAACGGCGTGCGAGGCCCTCGAGGAACCATTGGTTGGCTTCATCAGGGGTTATTCCCTGGCTCATGCGCACGCCGTTGGAACTTGCTGGTGCAATCGATTGGGGAATCGATGACGGGGGTCAGTCCGGATGCTTGAATGAACCGGTTTTGGAGGATAGGTTGGGGGATTCGAGGGCCTCAGTCCAGCGGGAAAACGCCACGTGAGGCGTTTGAAAAAAGGCGGGGTTCAGCAGTTCGGAGGTGCGGAGCAAGCAATTTGGTGTGATTGGGGCGAAGGGAAAGAGGGGAATTGGGGGGGGGAAGAGGAGGGGAACGAAGCAGATTTCTTTAGGGGGAACCCAGCTAAAAATACGTCAGCTCCTGTGTTTTCTTGGGCGGAGAGCGAGAAAAGACGTGAAATGCTGCCTGTTGGTGGCTCCTTGTTTCCAATGTGAAAGATCGCCAAAACTTTCAGAGCTTGTGTGGCCTTCTGACAAAACAAACTTTGCACTGTTCCGCAGAACCCCGATAGGAATTTTGATCGCTGCTCCGACAGATTCCTAGTAATTGGCGTTGATCAATATTCCTGGCCCCCCAAATGACCAGGGGTAACTGTTCCTATCTGTTTAGTGGGGTCCCCAAAGAACCTTTTGATCAACCCCCCGCAACCCGAGGTCCGAATGGAGCTCGGCTCAAAACATCTTCCCGCCAAACAAACAGATTTCAAGGGGCGCGAACTCCACGCTGGGTGCCAAATAGTGCTCGGGAAAAATCAAACAATAACATGCATCTCATCCCCTTTTGGTTTCCGCGGGCAAGCAATACTTGAACAGCTCCCAAATGCCATCAACATTTGGTTCTACTGACACGGCTATAAAGGAGATTGATCACCCCCATCAGGCTGGGTCTCCAACTTCACGTCGCGGTGGACGATCTTCACACCTTTGAGGAAGCTCAGCGCCTGGGAGTCTCTTCGATTCGTCCAATCGTCCAGGCCAACTCAGGGCGTGATGGGGGAGCTGGGCGTTGGAAACTTGGATAAATTTGGAGAAAACTTTTTCTGGACCAGTGTCCTTTTGACCCTGGATTTCGGGATCCTTCAGAACGAGGTTCTAAGACCCTCTCCTGAGAAGCGAGGTTAGCCTGAAGGGTATCTTTTTTCACCGTGTACCCTTAGCTCTTCACATAAGATGGTATAGGGTTGTATGGGGGTTGACAAAAATTGATAATTGGTTGGGGTCTTGGTTCGTTCACATGGGCACTTCCTGAACATGGGGTAGCGCTAAATGCTAACATTGACACGGATTCCCAAACTTGATGCCAAAAGGGTGACCTTATAAACCTTGACTAAATATGGACCAAATCAGGGAACCAAAAAGGTTAAAAGGTCGATTCTTGGTACTTGATTCAAGAGGAGAACCTCCAAAAGGAGAGGAACCAGGCCCCATTGGGTGTCTGAGCGGGATTGCCTCGAGATTCCTTCCAGAGTGCACCAAAGTGCGGCGTTTCTTGAATACCAACCTCAAAAAGTTTTCCAAAACGAAAACATGGACAAAACGTAAACCTGCAGTCTTGCCCCTGACCATGAATTAAACCACTCGTCAAACCAACCACCACTTAAATAGTACTCCACAACCAGGCGACCGAAAATCTAAGCGGGCTATTCAACCAATCTGCAATAGCTATTGCACAAATCCGACAATGGAAGCCGTTTTGCCCAAGGAAAAGCCCGCTGATTAGCAGGTTATGAGCCCAAAGGCGGCAAGATGTTAGCCCGGAGGCGCAATGGCAAGGACCGTGGACCAGGTGATGGTCATGAAGGAGATGGGCCAGGGGAAGAAACTGGGACCCCTCTCCCGCTGATGGACGCCGGCCAGGTCGCAGAGGAGCCGGTGATCGCGGAGGCGAGCTCGCAAGGACATGATGGTCAAGAACAGGAGACGGGCCAATCGGGGCTCGGGAATGGGTCGCTGGAGGAGGGCCGGGGTCTGGAGCTGGTGGGTCAAGAAATGGTGGTCCATCATAGCGCTACAACGAGGACGCCGGCACCGAGGCGATCGGAAGATGTGGGGCCGAGGAATTTGTGGCCTGCAGCTTCGGCATCGGGGAACCCCTGGGCATCGTCTGCGGATCCTGGTGAAGGACAAGGAGAACTTCAGAGGTGGAGTGGGGGACCTCAAGGAGAACCGGTGGTGTATGGGCCGCTCTTCACCCGGGAGCAGTTGGAGTACCTGGAAAGGTGGGACAGGCCTGGAGGCCTGGTGAATTTGAGCTCGGCAACAGCAGCTCAGGAGCCAACACTGAGGAGGCCGGAGTTCCTGGAGAGAGAGGAGGCTACACCACAAGCAGGACCAGATGGAGGCGCTCGACATCCACGACGGCATGATCAGGTGCAGGAGTACCTCTTGATGGAGATACAGAGGCTCAGAGCTGAGAACGACAGGCTCAGAAAGGGCAATCAGTCTGAGGAGACCTACGTGACGCCGGACGTCGAGGTGGAGAAACGGGGACAAGCACGAGGGCCCGATCCAGGACATCGCGACGGCGAACCAGAGGAACGAAGACGAGAGAAAGGTCAGGAGCCTTCGGAGGAGCTGATCAAAGATGAGCAAGCCACGGATGGGAACGCCCAGCTCAACATCATCTTGAAGCTCATGGAGGGCATGCAGCAGATCCAGAAGAAGATCATGAACGGTGGCAACAGCCACACAGGTGAGGAAGAGAATGCGGAGGTGGTGAAGTCGGCGGTGGAGCTGCCGATGCTGCCGGAGCTAAGCGCGGACACCGGCCCGATTGACCTTCAAGATTGGTTGACGATGGTGGGCCCGGTGATGGCGGACCTCTCGGACACTAGCCAAGAATGGTGGGAGCTGATGCTGAAGCACACCAAGAAGTGGTACGACAAGTACATGACGGAGCCGCCCTTGCAGAGGTTGCATGCAGGACCTGAAACCAACCCGTAGACTTCTGTATTTAACAACAGCATCTGTCTCGGATCCAAGCCCGGCAGCGGTTCGTCGGAGGGCTGCTTGACTGCGAGTTTCTGTTTTCTCGTTGTTGGTTTGGATTGCAGAAATGCCGTTTTGGCATCCTTGACGAACGCGCTCCACTGTCGTCCTGCAGTCAGCGCCATGAAAAGATACATGCTTGACGTCATCGGGGTGGGTGCTGAGCGTTCGATCTGATGCACCATCGGGTCTTTCCAACCCACCACGCACCATCGAGACTTGGGAGCCACCGAAGTCGTTTGTCCCGAACCCGCATCTGCAGCGTTGAAGTCCTCGGGCAAAACTGCGAACTCCTCGGTCGGCTTCCATCTGTCCACGAACCTGGACGTGAGCACGTGTTCAGGATGGGCCTGTGTGAATGCAATGCTTTCCTCGACCGACAGCACCGTGATGGCACCGCTGTCGACCAGTGACTTGAACTCCTTGGCTCTGGCCTGCCGGAAGACCTGTTTCTCGTTGCCCTTCAGCTTCGAGAACTCCACCTGCCCAGGCGATTCCTTCGCTTTGGTCAAGTAGAAGCGCTTGTCCTTGTTGCTGAAGAGGCACACCGAGTCTTCCAGCTTGAAGGCTTGCGATGACCTTGCCTTCATGTACCAGGTGCCACGGATTCTGTCTTCACACCACCTCGCGCCATCCTGCACCTCCGTTTCCTGGTCGTAGACCTCGAAGAGGGTCGTGTTGGATCTCGCTGTAGGCCATGGTTGGCTCTCCACGCCGCATTGGAAAACGGGTACGGCATGGGCCTCTCGGAACTTTGGCGTACTGGTCCGAAAGACATCTCGCCACCTCGTCCTTCGTCTACTTGAACAGATACTCGGCGGCTGGACAGCCGACTAGCATCGTTGATTGCCGTAGAGGAAGATTCCGAGGGTGCTGCCGTGCTCTCTGCTTCCAATGCTGGTAGTTCGTGAGGTTGTGGTTGTGCATGAGGCTGTGCTGGTTGAGCTTGAGGTTGATCCACCTCCATGTTGCTTTGCTGATCGTCGTTTCCACCATCGTTGCCGCCGAAGAGGTCCGCGATGTCCTCATCGACTTCTTCTCTCACCGGAGGCAACCTTTGTCCCCGTGGGCGTACTTGTACCTGAACTTCTTCTTGCTGATCTCGTTCCCTGGCGAATGCTGTGGCTTCCTCCTCCAGGTCGCGATAGTGTCTGATGTTCCCAGACTCCAGGCCCTCCAACATCTCGGCACTGAGAACCTTGATCAGCTCCACGCCGAGGCTCTCCTCTGATGTTGCATGCCTGAGGTGCTCCTTGGACACTTTGAGAAGGTATCCTCGAAGAGACACCCACAGCGAACGGTTGTTCTCGCTGATCGCCACCACAACTCCAGGTCCGGACCAACCTCGGAAGTTGTTGTTCTCCCGCCACACGTAGACTGTGTCATTGGGCTTGAAGTCCTTGAGGTCTGTCATGCGCGTGTTGGCTTTGTCTGCTCGTCGGACAGCGTTGTAGTCCTGGGACCTCATCCATGCCTTGGCTGCCGCATCTCGTATCTCCCGAGCTCTCGCCATGGTGTCTTCTTGGTCCAGGTGCAACTCGCGGTCCAGGTAGTCGTCTGATAGCAGTGCTGCTGGAAGTCTAGGGCTGTAGCCAAACACCCGTTGATATGGGCTGAACCCCGACCGATCGTAGTAACGATTCCTCGCCACCTGCGTAGATGCTATTGCTATTTGCAGCTCCTCCTCGGTCTGTATGGTCAGCTCGTGAATCACCGTTTCCAGCGTACTCTTGAATGAGCCACCAAAGCGTTCCACACGCCCATTTTGCCAAGGACTTGCCACGTCCCCTGAGCATCGGCTATTGATTGTAATCGATAACTTTCTATTGCTATTGAAGAGCGGTTTTTTCAATATATTCTAATTGATTATTCAGCATGCCGAATCAATAGCAAATTCAATAGTGAAATCAATTATAGAAACACTCATTTAGTCAAGGTATAATCAATAATAAAATCAATAGAAAGGCCGGTCTGAATTTTATGCTTTTTTGCTTTGAACATGCTTGCCACGTTGCTACACAGCCATGCCCTTGACAAGGGCAAGGTGTGAAACTGCCCTTTTTGCAAGGGATAGGTGCAACAGGGAGCTAAACTCAAATCCCTTTCAACAAGGGCTTTCCCTTTTATCAAGGGTGGCCTGCTTCTTCCTCTACCTCCAAGTAGCGAAAACCTGGCCTGGTCAGCTGCAAGTGTAAAAGAATACGATACTTAATTGCAACTTTTGCACATAGTCTGACTGACTTGACACCAAAACTGACTGAGTGGGTCAAGATGCTCACCTGGCCAACAAAATCCTCTGCCCTAAAGTTGTGGTGGATTCTGAAGTTGAGGAATTGGGCATTCTTAATTAAGTGCGTCATGCTGTGGAATTTGTGGGTGACATTGAAGAGCTTCAAGCCTTTTGACAAGGCCCATGTGTTCAAATCTTGGTAAGAACTGAAAAACCTTTTAGCAAGGTCTTTTGCAAGGCCATTCTCTGCTTCGGTAGGGAACAGATCAATTCCATCAAAATGTTGGATGATTTCGTTGAAGCTGGCCAAGCATTCAATCATTTGTTGATGGATAAGCTCTCCCTCAGGGAGGGCTTCAATCAGCACTTCCAGAAGGCAAGGCAGAATGTGTTTGGTTTCTGCAGCCTTAGCTTCCAGGCAGGGAAACTGCTCGTGAGGTTTTTTGGTGTCAGTGAACATACTGAGCCTCAAGTTGGTCATTCTTGATTGGACATGTTGCTGGGTGTACTTCTCCTTTATTTTGGAGAACAACACGTTGAGTCTTTGGGTTGGGGCAACTCTTTGCTTCCTTGTGCCATCATAGTAGCACAAATAGTGGAGCAGGCTTCCTGCAAGGTGAGACCCCACCCCCCTCGAGTACAATATATGCAGGCTGTCTCCTCTCACCAGGGCAGTGGACACCCCTTCGATTGAAAACAATGGGTGGTTGCTCCTTTTGACAAGGAGTGCTTGGGTAGGACTGACTTCCACAAAATCTTGCTCTGCTTCTTTTAGGATCTTGACTGATTTGCCATCAGGGCATTTCTTTCTTTGGAAAACAGGCCTTTGGGCATCACACTCATGGCAAGGGTTTTTGTTCTGCCAATGTGGAAGTTTCAGCACATTAGCATAGAACTCAGCATCCCCCTGTATGCTCCATATTATTCCTCTGTGGTGCCCTTTTGACAAGGGAAGCCCAGCTAGCTCTGACATCCCTTTTGGCAAGGGGTTTCCCCATGGGTCTTTACTTGGGTGGGCCCCTGTTGACAAGGCTGCAAAAGACCAGCTGATCCATTCATGTAAAGGCTCCCAAGTTCCTGGCAAGGTGCAAGATTTGGGGATTGCCACAAGAAGTAAGTGGGAGGACAGACTGCCATGTTTTGATAACATGGGCCCCCATGACCATGTCATCAAGGAATCTCTTGTTTGGTATTCAACTCCATCCCCATGGATGAATATTGGCACTGTGGCGTTTGGGTTCACCACCCTTTTTTCAAGGGCTAATGGCCAAGTCAACCTTTCATCCTTTGTTTTTTCTACCCCCTTCCAAAACCCTTCACAATTAGAAAGGGCAAAGAACTCCTGGAACTGTTCTCCATAATGCTGCCCCAGGCATGCAAAGAGAAGGTGTGGCAACATGACAGGCACCTCCTCTTTGCATTCCTTTTGGGTCTTGCTGTCAAACAAGGGCACTTGGATGGGGGTTGGTTCACAGATCTTCATAGAAGAGCAATGTAATGTAACCATGTCCCGATGTGTGCTGCCTTTGTTCTGCCCCCAGTTTCCACATTTGGCTAGCTGGGCCAACTCCAATGACTTGCAGCCATCTAGCACAGCCAAATGGCTGAGCTCTTGTACTTGGCATGCTGAAAGTTTGCCCTGGGACCATAATTCCAGCAACCTTGTGCAAAGGGCAGAAGGTTGATTTTCATCCTTTTGGCAAGGATTACCCTGGTGTTTTTCTTTCTCCAATTGCCAACCTCTCAGCCTTTTGGCAGGTCTTTCGGTTTCTTTTTCCATGGCTCTATTGTCAAGGGTGTTAGGGGCATTGCACTTCTTTACTCACAGCTTGTGGTTTGAACCCAAATGCAACAATCACAATTTGGTAAACCCTGAAAGGATCTGAAAGGTGTGTGCAAACTGGTGGGAACTTGTTGGTGTATCCCCAACCTTTGGTAAGCCCTTGACCTCGTAACCATCCCAACCCCTAGCCAATCCCTCCCCAACTGACCCTGACCAATCATGCAAACCCACGCAAGCCCAGCTGCCGTTTTGCACCTATGTTCGAGTCTCCAGGGCCAAGGGCCAAGCTTTTGTGGCACTCTTGTCCTTGCGCAGCAAAACCCCTTGCTAAAAGGGAGCTCATCCTTTTGTCAAGGACAGCTATAGCTTGTATCAAGGAATGGTGGTGGCAAACACTTCATCCCTTTTGGCAAGGGTTTTGGGCAATGTCTTGCAGGGCTTGAACCCATCCTTTGGGCAAGGATTGTTGTTCAAGGGATTACGATTTGCTTGCCTTTGAAGCAGCCTTGTTGGCCAACTGGTTCAGTTCCTTCACCTCTTCCTTCACTTCTTTGATTTTTTGGGCTGAGTCCTGGAGCAAGCTTTTCACTTTGGCCAAGGCCATTGCTTGTTGCTTTTTTAGCAAAACCTTTTTGAGGAGGGACACCTGTTGGGCTATCTCCTTGTGCAGTTTGTCAGCCTCCCCCCTAGCTGACTTTGTAAGCCTTTTGGCTTGGTTGCACTTGAGCGTAGCTTGCTCCAAGTCGCTCAAAACACTGTTGCCAGCATCCCTTGCTTTCTTTACCTTGTTCAAGCAGGTTTGCCACTCTTGCTCTTCTGTTGCCTCTGGATCTTCAGGGTCACCATCTTCAATTGCAAGTTTTTTTTTGTGACCTTTGCCTTTTCCCAAGGCTTTGCCTTTCCCAAATCCTTTTGGCAAGGATTTCCCTTTTCCACCCCACCCTTGAATATCCAACATATGGGCATTGAAGTCCCTGGATTTCAGGTCATGCCACTGCTGGGCTGTGTCTTCTGTTTGTTCATACTCTTGCCCTTCTGTCCATGCCTGTGCCTTTTTGACTCTTGTAGTCTTTGTTGTGTCCTGTTGGTCCTGGTACTGGTAGCAGGTGGGTGTCCAGGGGTCATATCTCCACAAAACCCTCCCAGAGCTAATGTGGAGCTCTAGCTCCTCGGCTGTGAACTTTTTAAGCATCTCAAGCTCAGATTCCCATTTCTCCCTTTTATCAAGGGTTGCTGACTGTTCCAGGGTTTCGGACACATGCATGAACCTGGGGATGTTCTTCTGCAACATCCACATCGCCACCCTGATTCCCTTATCCTTCTTGGACAGCTGATCAAACTCCTCTTTATCAGCAGCATTGTGTTTCAAGTGAGTGTTGTGCTGGCTCCACATGTTGGAACCCTCTAGCTTGCTGACAGCCTCCTTGAGCATGTGTGCTCCTTCTTCAGGGGTGCTAGCAGTCTCACCAATCTTTTTCATCTTTTCTGCCAAAGTCATTTTCCCTAGCTTAGCCAAGGATGTAGACTTCAACAAGATTCCCTTTTTTTCGTTTGCTGCCTTCCCTTTTGGCAAGGGCTTCTTGTCCTTTGAACTTCCAGTAGCGATCCCTTTTTTCAAGGGGTTACAACCAACCTTCATGGATTTGGCCATGGTGTGATGAGTGCTCGAACCAAACCGAGCTGCAGAATAGTCAGTACCAATCCTTGAAAAAAGGATTTTTGGGCCCATGTCACCAACTTATCAATTCTGATCATTTCTGATCAATTCTGATCAATTCTGATCAATTCTGATGAATTCTGATGAATTCTGATGAATTCTGATGAAAACATGGTTTGATCAGAATTGATCAGAACTGATCAGAACTGATCAGAATTGATCAGAATTGATCAGACTTGACCAGACTTGCTATATTGGTTGATTTGTTTAGTAAAACCTATTTCAAGCCCCTTACAAACAAGTCAGCACACACATGCCTTGGAAGGGCAGCTCTTGAAGGGGTTGGGTGAAGACCACAAAGCTTTTGTAAAAATCAAGGTAAGCAACGCTGACATGACATGAACTATGGATTCCTTATTTCCCAGCCCCTTGGCAAAAGGGAGTGGGTTTAACACTTGCAATTGTTTGAAGGGCGCCCCAATTGAAAACACAAACTTTCCCCCTTTTGGCAAGGGCCCCAACTCATATAACATTGAATAATTTAGCACAGACACATAAGGCAATGTCCATCCCCAGCCCTTCCTTCCCATACTCTCTTCCCCCAAGCCCTTCCCCCCAAAACCTCTCCCCAGGCCCTGTCCCCAAGCCCTTCCCCCACCCCACCCACACAGCTTTTTTTCCAGTCGCATTTGGCTCAAGCTGTCGTGCTGTGAGACATCCCTTTTGGCAAGGGATATGGGATCGCCTAGCTTGCCCTCCTGGCTTCCCTTTCAACAAGGGGTATAAGCTTCTTCCAATGTGTTGCACCCTTTTGGCAAGGGGTGATGGCTGGTTTGCTGCCCCTTTTGGCAAGGGGGTTGGCAAAGGCTTTCACTCTTGGGAAATCACCCTGATCAGGAACTCTTCGGCAGCTGCGTCAAAGCTGGGGAAGGTTTTGGCGTTCCCTTCTGCCCAGCGATTCCCTGGGGGTGCAAATGGGATAGACCCCCAGTCCTTTTGCCAAGGACTCTTGACAGATCTCTGGGTTGTCATCGAAGATGAACCCCACCTGGTTTTGTTCACACCAGGCTGCCTTACCTGCAGGTCCTGTTTTGTAGCTGGTGAAGCAGCAGCCATCGCAAGGCAACCTTAGCTGTTGCACCTTATTCCATACTGGCCCTGCCACAGAAGGAGAATTTGATCCCATGCTGCTTCAGCATGGAAAGGGCATCTATGTGCCGCTGGGGGACTCCTTGTCCCGGCAGCTCCAGGGTCTGGTACCAATCCACACAGACCCTGGTCGTTTTGCTTTGCTTCAGGACCCACACAGGCCCTTTTTGCAAGGGGGTTTTGTCTAGTGGCTCAAGCCCTGGTGGCAAGGGCTGGCTTGCCACCCCGCCCTGGCTTGCCTCCCCACCCCCTTTTGGCAAGGGGATTTCCTCAGCGGGTTTCATTTTTTTAGCTGGTTGGGGCGCTGGAGCCCTGCACCGTCCAGGTGGTGGACTTGGCTTGGTCTCTGCTCAGCGGCATGGCGGAGAGCTGCCTCTGGGCCGTATGAGTCATCTTGTCCGGCTGTTGTCTGATCCTTTCCCCTCGGTGACCTTGGGGCCTCCCTGGGGCTACACATCATGTCCACAGTCTCGCCGACCAGATTGCTCGTGAGGATGATGCTTCCCTCCACATCCAAAAGTGGTGCGCCACCACTGCTGAGGACCCAGTCAGGTGATGCTGGCGACCCCCCTCCAGTCACTCCTGGTCAGTGGGAGGCCCAGTTGCAGTTTCCTCCTTTTGACAAGGAGTAGGCTTTTCCTCCTCCTCCTTTAGGCTAGGGGTGCCTTCATCCTTTTCCCACGGAGTATCCCACTGCTGGTCCCAATCCCAGTTTTGCCAAGTGTAACTGTTCCAACTGTTCCAGCGCCAGTCTCCCCATTCCTTAGCTGCTTGGTCGGGACTAGGGCCAAATTCAAGCCCTGATGAGGCTGCCCGGGTTTCCCCCTCCTTCACTTCCTCCTCCTTCTCTTCATTTTCCTCCTCTTTCCTCACCTCTGGGGCGTTCAGGGCATCGGCTTCTCTCTTAAGGGCTTTGGCTTTCATCCTTGCCCTCCTAGATTGGGAAACTGTCCCAACCCCTGCGGGCCTGTTCTTGTTGTTCAGCCGATCCCAGTTGTAGGTCCCATCCCACTTGCCCCAGTCAGCCATGTGTGCACTCCCCTTTTGCCAAGGGTTAAAGCACTTCCCTTTTGACAAGGGGTTGTGTTATCTAGCTATGTCTTGAGCCAGGCAAACAGCTGCAAACACTCATGCACATGAAAAGCAAACAGCATGCCCATGTCAAAGCAACCACATACAAGCATTAGTTATGACCAGTTACAACAACACAGTGAGCATGTTCCAAGTGCCTGGGCTCAACAACTTTGATTTTATGACTGACCTTCTTAAGTGTCAAACGCCTCCCCCCCGACCCCCTGCCTTTTTCAAGTCCTGCTCATGTTTGCAAACTGGTTGGTGAAACATGCACCAAAAGGGCAAAAATGGTGCCATGCATGTGTAAGCCCTTGTCAAAAGGGCATAGGTTAACGGCAGGAACCCTTGTCAACCGGGCATAGGTTAACAGCAGGAACCCTTGTCAAAAGGGCATAGGTTAACAGCAGGAACATGCTCTTGCAAAGGCCTTTTGACAAGGAGTTCTTAGTCTAGAAGTTGCACCCTTTTGGCAAGGGGCCAGAAACTGTTCCATGTGCAAACCTTTGGCTCAACCTTTTGACAAGGTGCCCTTGAGTAGCCTAGAACCCTTTTGGCAAGGGACTAGAAGCTGGTCAATCCTGTTTGCAAAGAGTTTCCCTGAGCTGGATGGCTTCCTCTTTTGTTAGGTTCTTTGCATTCAACTTGCACAAAATGGTGTCGATGTGTTCTGCATATTTGATAGACCTGGCCCTTGAAATTTCCACCGCCAGCTTCATTTTGCCCCCAGCCACATGGGTGCCAGTTATGTAGGCTCTTTCAGGCTTTTTTGCATGTGTTTTGTTTAGCTTCACCCACTTCAACCTGGCCCCACTGCTGGTGGGGTCATTATCCTGGGCAACATCTTGTTGGGAACTGGGTCTTGTTTTGGCACTTTTGGCAAGGGCTGCAGGCTTCTTATGCACAAACCCCAGTTGTTCTTTCAGGCCAGAAGCAGGTGACTGGGCATGCTTTGCAGGGCCTTTCCCTAGCCTTCTTCTTAAGAAGGAAGGTTGTGTGAGAGGCTGTGGTTGTTCTGCTGCATTTTCTTCCAACAGGCCATCGGCATTTGACCCCAATTCCCCTTTGGACAAGGGGCTGCCCCTCCCTTTTGACAAGGGGCTATCATTCTCCTTCCTCCCTTTTGACAAGGGGCTATCATTCTCCTTCTTTGCAGGTGTTTGCCAGCATTTGGGGTATCCCTCACTATCCAGTGAAACATCACTCACTTCCTTCTTAAGCCTTTTAGCGGTGGAATCCCTTTGGTCAAGGGCTGGTTCTGAGGTGGTGAGCACAGCAGGGTTTTTTTTATCAATCAGGTCCAACACTTGTTGCAACCTAATGAAGTCTGCACTTGGGAGCTTGGAAGAGCATACTCTAAGCTCCTGGTCAGACTTCTTGAGCCTTCGCATGTGGTACAGTATGACATTCAACCTCCCCACTTTCAGGCCCACCCAAACCCCTCCATTGAATTTGGTTTGGTTCAGGGAGGGTTCTTCTTGGTAGGCTCTAGCCATGGCTGCCCTCATTGCTCCTTGGTGAATCTCACAACTTTTTTCTACTGCCACAAGGGCATTGACCAGCCCCAACACATGGATCAGCCCCTGTGGGTGGCAGGCTTGGTTCCTGCTGATGCTTTCATACGCACCAAAGTCAGAAAGTAGTGGGCCATGGTTCGCGAAGATTTTGAGCAAAATACCTTCGTCCACCTTTGGTTTTGAAAAATGTCTGGCCCCACCTTTGCCAGAATAAATCATGGCCAACCCTTTTCCCAAGGGCTTTCACCCTCTTCCCAAGCACTTTTTCACCCTTTTGCCCAAGGGCTTTCGCAGAACTTTAGGGGCCCAACTGCCTTGGAAAGGAGCCGCTTTTGGCAAGGGCTAGCCCCTTTTGGCAAGGGCTGACTGATCTCACCTGTTTTGGAGCCAAAAGCTAACACGCATTGCACATGCCATCACCATGCATTTCCAGCTACGCATCAGAACATCAAATCAATAGAAGAATCAATACCACAATCAATAGAAATTCCATGTATCTATGCAAAAAAAATCAATAGAAACCTTCAGTCTTGTGCCTCCTGCTTGTTATTGAAAAAATCAATTAAAAAGTCACTAATCAATATCAATAAAAAAAACCCTATGACTTTATCGATTACAATCAATAGCCGATGCTCAGGGTCCGTGTAATGAACGATGACACCCAGGTCAGTGAGGGTGTCGGCGAACTTGCTTCCGACGAACTCACCACCTTGATCACATATCAGCATTCTCGGAGCCCCATAGTGAGCGAACCACGTTCTCAGCAGGGCCGCGGTGACTTGCTCCGACGTCTTGTCGTTGATCATCTCCACGATCTGCAGACTCGTGCCGAGGCAAACCACGTTCAAGAAGACCCGATCCTTGATGAAGAAGAGGTCGATGCCGATGCACTCGTTGAAGCCCATGGCTCTCGCCAAATGACCGGGGCGTTGTGAGCCAGGCTTCTTCCGCCTTTCGCACAACGGGCACTTGAAATACTTCTTCACCCAGGCCAGGATCTCCTGTTTCGCACCTGCGTGACGTAGTCCACGCACGAATGTGGATAGGTCTGGATGACCCAGATTCCTGTGAACTCGATACAGTTCACGCCTCAACTCTGGATGTAGTTGATCGTCTCCTTCTTGGTCTCCTCGTCCGAGTTCCTCTGGTAGAACTCGCGAGCGTAGTTCCTGATCTACTCTCTGTTCATCTCCGCGTTCATGGCCTTCTTCTTTTGGGATGCGTCTAGCTCTGCCGTCTGAATGAGCCGACGGCACCGCTCTGTCGAAAAGCTTCCGAGTGGGATTTATGGCACACCACTCAGACTGAAAAGCGCCTTCCGCCGTCACATACTCCTGTATGGGGTGTGCAGCGGCTGCTGAAATCCATGTTGCCCGATTCTGGTAATCGGCGGGCAGCATCACCTCATTGATGAGATCAAAAGCCGTAGTCCCTGTCCACCGTTGGGCGGCGGAACTCGTCGTAGTGCTCGTGTGAAAGCGCCAGTCATCCACTGACTGTTTGGTGCTTCCATCCTCGTAGGTCTTGGTCGTAGTCCGTTTCCCAGTGAACTTCCCCATGGGGAAGTCGAATTCCTCGCACTCTTCAAGAGTGCAAAGCTGTTGCCGAGGTTGGAAATGTCGGCAAATGAGCTGATTGTGTCGAACTTCCCAGCGATCCTTGAGCTCGACCACTGGAAAGTGGGAAGCCCTAATGTGCTTCCTCAGCGCCTTGAGGATCTCGTCCACGAAAGGTTGTGGGTACACTGCTGCATTGTTGGCTCGTCGATCTCCCACCAAGAGTTGATGCTCTTCATGATGCCCCTGACATCTCCGATTCAGGGCACTGGCTATCTCCGGGATGTTCGTGATGATGAGGGTCGGCTTCTTGGCTGGCATCATCCTTGTTCTCGAGGAGTCGGGAGTCTGAAGTCCAAAACGGCACATGTCGAGGGTCACCGCCTTGACCTCCGGGTACTCCTTCAGTTCCTCGAGGGAAGTCGTGGTCCATGACTTCGCCCGCAAGGGGTGCTCAAACAAGAAGCCTCTTCCACCTGAGATCTGAATCCATGCGATACGGACTGCATGTTCCACATGGGCTCGTCCTTCTGCTTCTTCTCGCCGAACATCTCTCGGATTGCGCTTGTAGTTCGTGAGGGCTCGTAGCTGACTGAACACCGTACATGGTGGGCTCAGGACTACCAAGGCTGGTCTCAATCGTCTGAGGAGGTCCAGAGACGCCTGTCTGTGGTCCGCGCGATTGAAGTCCCAACCGGTGACCAGGAGGGCTGTAAACCTCCATGACATCCACCTTGGTGTTCTGACTGATATAGTTGGCCAGATAGTGCTGTTTCTTGCGATCCAGTTTGATCACCTCGCCGTCCTGGTCGGTCACCCATGAGTGCATGTGCTCTGGTTGGTGAAAAACATAGCACCATTCGTCCACGTGCTGGTAGTGCTCGTTAGTCTCCGGGTAGATGCTGATCGTGTCCCAGAGACCCTCTTTAGACTGCCACCCGTAGACCTGCACCATGTTGCCGATCAGGTAGTCTGGGATGCCCTCCATGGTTCTTGAAGTAGTCGAGAGGTAAATCATGACCGTGGTCAGGGCGTATCCCAGTCGGGAGATCTTCGCATAGAGCTTCTGGGCCTTGTCGCTCACGAACAACTCCTTCTTCGGTGTGACTAGGACATGATGGTGTCCCAGAAGTGCGGGTTGTTCTACTTCACCAATGTCATGTCCTCGTCTTCCCACTCGCTGCTGTGGGAGCTGAGTTCGTACAGCTCCGGTTCCGGTTTGTTGTCCCGGTTTGGCGTCTTGGACCTTCGGACTGTTCGCAGGCCCGATGGACGCCTCACCTTCTTGTCCTCGTCGTTCTTCTCCTGCTTGACCTGGATGCCGGCGTGCATAGGTTCCTTGATCGGGCCGGCCGTCTTCAGGTCGCTGTTGTCCTTCTGGCAGTTGTCGTGCTTCTTGTGCGTCGAAACCACTGGCTTGCCCATGCGGTTGACGATGACCTCCAAGTCTCCCTGCTCCGGACGGGATCTGGGTGCTGGTAGAAACTGAGGATACTCCACGCCCTTCTCGAGTAGGAGTTTCTTGGCTTGCGGGGCTTCCGGTGCCTTCGATGACGAAGCACTCGCTGGAGTCTCCAACCGTTCCCACCGGGCTCCGCACAGCAGGCACGTCCACCATGAACCGTGTCGATTTGCCCGGCACCGCAGATGTTCCGCCGGATGTTGACATTCCTTCACCTCCAGAGCCCAGTGCTTCTGCGCCTGTGATCTCGGAAGTGGCTTTCCGATGCCCTGAGGAATCTCGCGGTCTGGGTCCTTGGGCTTCCTGACCTGGGACCGCTGGTTCTTGTTCTTGGAGTGCTCCTCGTTCTCGTCGTTCTGATGCGCCCTCTTCGCCAGGTAGTCCACCACCGCCTGTTGGCGCGCGGTGACCAGCATCGTTGACAAAGCCAGCACCAAGCGTCTCCAGATGTGGACACACTTGGCTCTTCTTGACCTTCTCCTGCTCGCCGTCGCACTCCAGGCAAGCCATCTGATCGATCTTCCGACGCAAGTCCATGGCTTTGGAGAAGTGCCCAAAGAAGGGGGAAACGAATTGCGGGACTCCGTGTCCACTTGAGCATGTTGCTGCCACGGCGACGTGCACAATTCCACCATGATTGTCGCAGTGTCCGAGGCAGGCAAATTTCAATCTCACGGACAGGAGCCTCAACTGTAGGGGCCTCATTCGGAGCCTCGATGGCGAAAAACGCATCACCCTCGACACCACCCGTGTAGTTTTCATCGACATCGAGGTCACATTCGGGTGACGTCTGTACATGAGAGCGCTCCGGCTCTGTTTCACTGCAAGCATGAGCGTGCCATCCAGCTGCTGGTGCAAAGGTTGATGCCGAACTGGAGCGTGCTGACGAGGCTGCAAAATGCAAACCTTCATAATTGGGGGGCGAAGACGGGCTCCCAGAATGTTCATTGCTTGAGGAGTCCTCGTGCGCACTAGCTGCCTGAAAAGGATTATCAGGCACTGGTCGCCGCTCCTGAAAGTAGACCTGACCGTGCCATTCGTGAGGAAGAGCACGTTGAGCTTGCGGCACATTCCACACGTCCTTGATCCTCATGACATGGCCATCCCGGTACACCACGTTGATGTAGCGATCTGGTAGTAGGTCCACGTCTTCACCCAAATGGCACCCATCCGGCATTGGAAGGTGTCGTCGCCATCCGGGCAGCACTGCAACGCACTTCACCCGGTTGTCCTTGTCCCTCAGCCACACTTCCAGAAATGGGTGAGCCGCATCAAATCGTGCCAAACCTTGTGGTTGTTCTGGTTGTTCTGCATGATCTCTGGCCCTCGTTGGCGATCTGGATCTGGATACATGCTGTCCATGGGGTCTACGTTCGGGCCGGTCAAGTAGTGCATAAGGATCTTGACCATCAGATGTCCTCAGGTTGTCCGGCAACTGCCATGCACAGGTATCGAAGTTCAAGATGTTGATGGCACGATGTCCGGTGGGCAACCTGACCATGTAGTCCGATCGTCCATCAGGAAGATGATACCGACCAGTGTCAAAATTCACGATCGCCCGAACCGCCTCCAAATAGCTGACTGGCAAAAGGGGAGGCGTCTGAAAGGCTTCCGAGTCTTGGATGATGGTGAACCGAATGGTGCCGTTCACCCCGGCCACATTGGTTGGCACATCTTGCAGATCTCTGCCTCACCTCCAATGCCAGCACATGGCAAATGCCTCGCAGATTTCACCACCCGAGGCCTCAGATTCCAGTTTTGCAGACTGGCCTCCATTCTCGCAAAAGCCTCACTGCCGCAAACAGCATCCTCCGCTGCGGTGTCAACCAATGCCTGAAAGTCCTGACACCTCACGCCAGCGAAGATACTGATCCTTCTGACCAGAGGTCCATGATCAAGAACAGGTTCGAGGGGATCTGTCGGATCTGCTTCTCCAGGTCTGTCTGGTCTATCGGGTGCTACTCGTTCGGCTGAGTCGGGTGGCCGCCTTCGGCGCATCATGAAGGCAGTCGATTGATTCGCCCCTGAGCTCACAATGAAACTGACCTTCTTGTCCTTGGCCCGGTCTCCTTTGCCACCGGCGTCACCACCTTTGAGGAGTGGGCATTCCCGAGCAAAGTGGCCCAACTCATCACAGTTGTAGCACCTCGTCCGAGATTGCAGTTCCTGATCAGATCCCTTCATCACTCGCTTCTTTCCGCCTTTGCCGTATTTGCCGTGCTTGCCGTGCTTGCCGCGGGAGCCTTTGTCATGCTTGGACTTGCCATAGCCCTTGCGATGCCTGACGAAGCCACGTTCCTTCCGCCGAGCCTGGAGGTCACGGCGAACATCCTTGTAAGCAGTGTGATATGCCTGAATCCATGTGGCCTCCAGCTCGTCGTACTCCTTGTCTTCGAATACCATCATGTCTTCTTCGAGCTCCTCGTCGGGCAGAAGCTCTTCTGACTCGCTATCACCCTCATCGTAGGGGTAACCGTCCTCCTCATAATCCCAACCATCTTGATCACCATAAACCTGCGCGGCGAATGCCAACTTTCCGGGGCCAGTATTGCTTTGACCAACGTCTTGACCGGCTGCTTTTGCAATCATCTCGGGCCTGTCCAAGGGCCTCAAAAGATCTGCAACCTGCTGAAAGGTCAAAAACTGTGATTGGTCCTTCAATGAAATAAGCTCCCTCTGAAAATCGGTCAAATGCGCCTGCCGCAGCAACACACGTCCGGTGACCTTGGTATTCAAGGTTTCGCCAAGCTGCATTTCCAGTTCCTGTAATGCAAGCTCCTTATTTGCCACAAAAGTGGTAAAACTCTCGCCCTTCTGGCGGTCGCCCGCGTAGAAAAACTTGTCTACAGAGGAGGGCCCTTGAATATCCAAATACGGCCTGTAGTAGTTAACCAAGGCAGAAAGGATCAATCCATAACCTTCCTCTGTCAGCATTTTCTCCACCGGGATAGAGTCCGCCAAACGTCTTGGAGGGGTCTTGTCCGTGAAACTCTGATACAGCTTCAAACCCCACCGCGCCTCCAGCTCCCAATGGCTCAAGAGTTTCAGCCATGTCCTAAGTGACGATGGATTCCCATCCCACGCAGGCAAGCTCCTCTTCTCGCCAGATAAGGCATTCACCATTGCCTTGATCAGCTCGACTTGACTTGGCTGCGCAGATGGGCTTGGTGCTCCCGTTGCCGCATTCGGCATTCCCAAAGCTGCAAAAGCCGAGTCCACCTTCTGATTGCCGGCTGTATTCGCGGTCTGCTCAAAAAGTGCTCGTGTAGCGGCTTCGGCACCACCACATTGGTTTAATCCAGAAGGGTTCGCGCCAGGTTGAAAACCAGATGAGGATCCTACTGTTCTTGCAGCTGCATCTCCTTGGGCTCGTGAAAAGTCTCCTGTGGGCGCCGAGGTAGCATAAAAACCAGGAGGGGGCCTTAAGCCAGCGCATCCAAAATTCTGCAAACATCCGGGGCTGCCTGCGCAACCAATGTTCTGCATTGCACCACTCTGCATTGCACCAAGATTGCTCTGTCCTGTACCGGAAAACTGCTGAGCCAAACCGGTTGCGAAGCCAAATTGCGATACGCTTGAAGGATCAAATCCATGTCCAGGAGGAAAATGCATCCCTTGTGGGATTCCTCCTGAAGGCAAAACGCCACCCCAAGCTGCAAATGCTGGTCCGCCACCGAATTGACAGCCTCGTGGATCCGGTGAAAACTGAGCGCCTTTGCCACCAAAATTGCCGTTTGGCAAGAAAGTGCCAGGCGAGGGCATCGTGCCCGTTGCAGATGAATTCGCTGGTGCCGTCCCTGACGGTGCGTCCTGTGCTCCTCGAGCATGAGCTCCTTGTGCTCCCTGAGCATGAGCTCCACCTCCCTGTGGGCCTCCAGCCTGGGCTGGGTTGCCACCGATCACCTGTCTGGCCAGATAGGCCGCCCAGGGATCCATGGCGCCAGCCGGACGTTGCCGGCTCCGCTACCAACTGACAGCAAAATGCCGCGTTAGCATCTTGTTTTGCTACGCATCCATGATAGCTCAAGGCCTGTTACGGCAGCGGGTGAACATATACACATCCAAGAGTCTCAAGGGTTCTGGCTTGACTCGCACAGATATAACGGCAGCCGAGGTTCAGGCAGCTCAAAGAGCGGTCGGAGAAATCCTATGGCTGACCACGAAGACAAGGCCGGACCTGATGTACGTTACAAGCCGGATGTCATCGGCTGTGACGAAGGCGCCGAAGTGGGTCATGGAGTTGGCCGACCAGGTGTGGCGCTATCTGAAGAAGACAAAGGAGGTGGGTTTGTGGCTGGAGCGTCAGGTTGGAAATGGAGAATCAGGCCTTGAAGGGAGGAGGATCGAGGTGTATACAGACGCGTCGTTTTCCCCTGGCGGTGGTCTCAGCCACGGTTCAGTGGCAGTGCTCTGGAATGGAGGTGCTATTGCGTGGAGGAGTTCGAGGCAAAGCTTCCCTACTATGAGTACCGCGGAATCAGAGCTGGCGGAATGCTTGGAGGGCATTCTCATGGGAGAGAGCGTCGAGGCCTTGGTGGCGGAGATAGAAGAGACTGCCGGGAATGCCTATGTGAGGCAGTTGTTGACGGACAGCTCGTCGGCTATAGCAATAGCCTCGGAAGGCAGCGGCAGCTGGCGGACTCGGCATTTGAGGGTGAGAGCCTACAACCTCAGGTGGAGGCTGGATGACCAGAGCTGGACTATTCATCATGTGCCGGGAGTTCGTATGCTGGCAGACCTGGGCACGAAGGCGCTCAGTGGAAAGAGAATGGAAGAGTTGAGGAGGCTCTGGAAGTTGGAGCAGTACGACGACCAGAAGGAGGAGGACGTCAACCAGGAGGAGCAGACGCGCATGGAATTGAGAGAGGAAGCCAAGCTCGCTGGCCAGAACATCCCGGTGGACGCAGAGATGGTCACGAGGGCAATCAAGGTGCTAACCATCGCGAGCCTGATCTCTCAGGTGCAGGCGGTCAAGGAGAAGTTGCCGGAAGGCGAGATAGAGGATGACGAGTCCCTCAAGGCGCTGATGACCCTGGTGAGCGTCTTGTCGATCGTTCTGTACAAGCTGGTGGAGATGAAGTGCACGCGCCAAGTGATGCCGAGGATAAGAGCTATGAGGGCTCAAGGAGTTGGCGCCGACCCCGAGGAGGAAGAAGAGGATGAACAGTCAGAAGAGGGCTCTACCGCATGGAGGCGAGGAGCAATATCGAGGGCTCCGTCTACGGCAAGGTCAAGTGGGGCGGGGGCTTCAACGTCAAGTATGACAACGGGAAGTACAACTACGGCAAGAGAGAGCTCTACGGCACGAAGGGTGGAGCCTACAGCGAGGGGATCGACTTCGGCAAGTTCTGGTGCCAGGCAGCTGGGCGCATTGCCCAAGTTCAGGCCCAACACCAAGGGGGTGTCGAAGGGAAAGCAGAAGGGAAGAATGATCCCTCGGGCAGTTCATGAGACGGAGCCTGAGGATCGAGAAGGGGTTGACCCTCAACCCGACGCGGATGACGACTACATCCCCCTGGAGCCATCGATCTTCTCCACACCCTGTGGGGAACGATATCATGTGCGGCACGATTGCTATGGGCTTCGGAACGCTATGCGTCAGACAGAGGCGCTCCCGTGCCCCAGATGCTGCACTCCGGACTATAGGAGGCTGTTGCCTTCAACCAGAGGATCCCTCTACATCAAGCAGCCGGGCATCTACCATGTGGTGAGCCTTTGTGCGGATCCGAATCGCGAGGGGTTGCACTGCCTGACCACGTGCCGCTGCTGCTTTGAGGGGCGGGTGACATGGTGAACTATGAGTACGGCTTGAGCCTGGCACAGGCATTTTGTGAGGGCGAATTGCCCATAGAGCAGAGCCGATAAGAGGCCTTTAGTTTGGGCAGGTGCATGCCACATGGCATGGACCTGGGAGGAGTGCACAAATCCGACAATGGAAGCCGTTTTGCCGAAGGAAAAGCCCGCTGATTAGCAGCTATAATTACTTGTATCATGGACCCCTACAGGGCTATGGGGGGGGTTCCCCCTGCATAAGCCAAGAATAAACCCTTAATAAGGCCTTATTAAGGGGATCCCCCCCCCTCCATAGGTTTCCTGAGGGGTCCTTGATTATACCTTCCTGTCTGCTAACATGGAACCTGACGTTTCGGGGGCGCGTCTTTTCTTAAAGGGCTCCCTCTGATTTCCGTGAATCAACGTTCTCGATGCCACCTCCAGCCTTTACTACAATGTGGAAGAAAAACCGCACAAGAGCAACAAAAACATACAAGTTTGTCTGCTCAACAGGTAAGTCATGTGCATAGTGGAAAAAATATATGCCAAGAGTTTCAAGCTTGACCCTCCAGGTCAGCAGTAGAACACGAATCATCGAATTAACCGATCGCATGTTCTGTGTCACAATGCGGAGGGGGTCCTTTTTGGTTTCACACCCAACCCGAAAAGGGTACCAACCTGTACCAACTCAAAAAGGGTGTGTCTCTTTTGAGCGGCTGGGCTGCCGGACGCTGGCGATCTGGCAGGTCAGCTTGGCCGCCAATCTCTGGCCGCCTGACTCGCCAAGTCCGTTTGCTCCGATTGGTCCGTGCCGCTTCTTTGTGGGACACCCCCTGCTTTTAGAGTCAACAGGGAACCGCTGAAAAAACGCCGATCTTACGATGCTTTTTGTGGGTAGACTCTTTATTTGGGTCGGTTCACAGGAGAGGCGACAAAGAAAACACTAATTTGGGTGGTCAACGATCCCCGCGAATAGAAAATACCTTTGGTTCTCATCAAACAAACGAAAAAACACTGCGAAAATGAGTAGCTCGTCCCCAAAGCTAATGCGGCAAATCTTGTGACCGGGGACTCACTAGTGGCGGGCTCCAATACCAACTCAGAGCCACGGCAAGCAGCGTTGTGTTGGTCCTTAATGACGCCTTATAGTCACTCAGCTGCAATGGCTCAGCCATGGCTCTGAATCAGTATAATATGCGTCAAAGCCAGTTGGATCTGCTCAAAGGGGTTTCGTCTTGGATTCCTTTTGAAGCCGTCCCCACATCGGTCCCTAGCTTTGACATGCAAATCTCCACCACAGAGATGTTTAAGACCTTTCCATACAATTGCGTCTCTAAATGGAGGATATAGAAGTGTCTCTTCTTGACAGTACCTCTTTTTTTTGGCTAATGAAAAGCCAACAAAAGAGAATTGCCACTTCGGGGGTCCGAGGAAAAAGGCCCCAAGGCTCCGCTTCACCACATGCTTCGATCCGCGCCTGACTGAAAGTCGCTGGAGTGGACGAACTGATCGAGATTGCCCTTGTGGCAAAACCTTGGCGGGGCAAATTTAGGCGGTCGACACAGGTGGCCACTCGGCCCCGGGGACGTTGTCAGCATGTTACATTCCCGAGTTGGAGAAACTGGATTTCTCCACCTCCCCAACAACTGATTCTTCCCATGTCAAGAATCCCAAACACTGTCCAAAAAGCCGTGGTTGGGGTGGCAGAGTGCGACTCATGCCTTACATTGCTGCCCAAAACCCAACCGGACGGATGCCCGGCTGTTGCATGTTTCTCTGTCAATATCTGGCAAGGCATGCAAGCTTTATCGTTTAGACATATCGGGATGGAGCATGACTTTGGTGTTTGTCAAAATCACTCTAGCAGGTTGGTCTCATTTTTGGATTTCATGCAAAACCCCAAAGACGGGGTTCCTCATTTTGAGACAGGCGCCTTTGCAGAGCCCTGAGCCGGTTCCATGGAAGAGCAAGGCCGCCTCAAATGGGTTTGTGTTGTGTTGGAGTCGCTACCCTACTTAGGTTGGTTTAACGGGGATTCTACAGGGCGTGCCTTCTTTTGGGGACCCCGCCGAAAAGAAACAGTATCATAACAATAGTAGTAGTAATCGTAATAGTGTTTTTACTTTTTTGGTTTCCCCTAAAACCACCAAGTTGAACGGGTGCCAACTCAAAAAAAGGCAACCACCCAAATGGAAGCCCCGGCCCTCTGTCATCCCTTCCGTCGCAGGCCGCGTGGCTCGAAGATCAAATGGACCACGTCCCACTCCTTTCGGAACGATGCGCGCGGAAAAAGCCGAAACAACTTGCTGGTTCCATAGGCAGGGAATGAGAATTGGAATGAGCCCGATAAACCATCCCCTATGGTTTCCTAGGGAATCACTTGGTTCATTCCCACACTCCCTACATATCGCGCCAGCACCTGGGTCCCAATTACTGTTTTTGGTTGCCGTACTTGGGCGGCCCCGTGCTAAACTCTGAATGCTGGAAGATGTGCAAATCAATTGCCAAGGCTTCCAGCTGGATGTCCCAAAGCAGGCCCCATATGTGACGGCTCTGATGGCTTTGGTGTAGTGCAAGACGAGAGTCATAGTGGACAATGCAGGCAAGTAGCTATTCAAAGGCTGTTCCAAGCCAGGGACGTTGCAAATCCAGACGCTCAATAGAAAGGACTGCCACATTCATGCTTGCCCTCTATGACGAACTGGCCCCCCTGACAGGAAGCCCAAAAGGAGACCAAACCGCAATTTGGGTGTCGATTGAAAGGCTGGACTTAGACCAAAACTTAGCCTCTATCTCTGTGGAAGTTAAAACCGGCCAATAGTCATGTAACAAACCACGTCACTCTTCATGTAAGTATTCATGTAAACAAAAGCAGGCCTTAAAGAAACACGTAAAAGATCATGTAAACAATGTGTGCCTCAGTGTTGGAAGCTGGAAGCTGCATCATTTGCCATGTAACAGGCCTGAACAGAGATAAAAGGCGCACAATCAGACAAGCCATGAAGGTAAGGCTCCAACGCGCCCCTCCCATCTCCATAACAAGCGCCCAAGGTGTTGATTGAATGATCTTTGTTAAATCCTTAGCAGCTGCCGTGCGAATGTTAGGAGGCCAAACATCTTAAGTCTTAAACACGTGGTTGGTAAGCCTAAGCATGCGTGAGCAGAAGCAAGAGCAATTCCTGAGCATGCTGTTGCAATCTTCGGAATGGTTCCTAGGTACGCAGCTCCAATGTCTCCGAACGGTTCAGAACGGTTCAGGGTATGATGCTGCAATCCCTCCTGAACGGTTCAGCACGGTTCAGGGCATGCTGCTTGCAATTCTTCCTGAACGGTTCAGAACGGTTCAGGGTATGCTGCTGCAATGACTGCTGAACGGTTCAGAACGGTTCACAGTATGATGCTGCAATCCCTCCTGAACGGTTCAGAACGGTTCCTGGGAAGCTTGAGTGACGAACGGTTCAGAACGGTTCAGAACGGTTCTGAACTATACGCCTGCTCTGTGCGCTGCTTGCTAGATGGGCTCCAGAACGGTTCAGAACGGTTCAGGGGCATGGGTTCCAATGCCTCCGGAACAATGCTTTCGGAACGGTTCAGAACGGTTCAGGGGCATGCAGTTTGGTTGCCACCGTTCCTCGGAACGGTTCGTGAGCACGCGGCTGGCGGTTCCTAGTCCTAGGTAAAAAGGTCAGGCCGGCATCAGAACATCGCAAGCGACCCGAAATCTCAAAGCACAAAAAGGCAAAGACTTGTCTGAAATTTACGCGAAAATTTACGCAACCATTTACGTAGAAAAAGGCTGGCTGAACCGTTCTGAACCGTTCAGGGGACACATTTTGAGCATGGAGGTCCGTCCGCAGAACTTGCGTGCACATGTGACAGCATCGATCGCTCCTCTTTTCCGGCCTTTGCTCAACTGGGTTTCTGGAATCGGTTCTTGGATTCCCTGGGTCTTGCGGACAAACGAGGCGAAGCCGCGGCAAAGAAAAAACAACAAAAAAACAACGCGCGACAGTACCACAACGCGGCAAGCAAAGCTGCAAGAAGGCAAGGCTTAAAATCGTCCTTTGCAACTCCTGACTGGTTGGATCAGCGGCCACGCGGAGACAACCTCGTAGAGTCGTGTGTGCATGTGTGTTTGTGTGTGTGGGTGGTGTCTGTGTGTCTGTGCGCCAGGTGCATGTTAGGAATATAGACGTTAATCTTGATGTTCTTCAAGATTGGCCCTCGCAAGGTCGCCCAACAAAAAGCTGACTAAGTCTTGATTGTTGGAAAGCGCCCTCAAATATTCTTAATGTTGTTCACGCAGCTGACATAACCAATGACCGGACATACCGGACGTTCTTTGACAAGACGCAGTGTTCCTAGTCCTCGGTTCCTACAACATCTCCTTTCTCATGATCACTAAACACAAATTGACATGTATCTTGGTGGGGGTTCTGGCTGCTTATTAGCATGGCAACGCAACCCAAGCGCAAGCATGGGCGCACGCGCTTTTGCGTCCGGAGCTTTTTGGCTTTGCCAACGCGACACATGCTCGCGAGCAAAAACTGTGGCTCGCAGCTACCAGCACGCATGAACATTCATGTCAAAGTTGTCGCGGCTCTTCCAATGGTTCATGACTCATGACGCTTTGCCTTCCTTCAGTGTTATGAGCAGGTTAAATTCGCGAAGGGGAAGATTCTCGCCAATACACATCCCTGTCAATGAGGGGGACACTAAGTCCAGCTCACGCAGGGTCACTCAAGATCGGGCAAGCCAAAATAAGTTACAACTAATTTACCTCACTATTTACCATATTATTTACGGACTCTTCCTATTAAGGGCCAGGCCAACCAGAAAGCTTGTTTTATTTACGTGATTGTTTACGCTTTTATTTTCGGGTACGGCGAAAACGACAGACACCCCTATTTATAGAGGCTAAGTTTTGGTTTAAGGCTGGACTCCCAAAATGGAATGGCGTCGGTTGGCCCTTGAGTCCTCTTCAAAACATTGCTATGGTTGTCAAAGCGCCTGAAAAATGCTACCGAAAAGGGTCGATAGGACTCTTTTCGTGGGTGGCCACCCTGTGGAGGGAGGCGCTTGAAAAACGCGGGAAAACAAATATCCTTCTTAATAAATTGTTTTGAGGAAGGGGAGTAAACGAAAACACAAAAGAAAAAAAAGAAAAACAGAAAACATGCACTCAGAACAAAGAAACACAAAGTGGAGGTACAAAACCAATCCAATCCAAAGCAATGAAACAGACAGGTCCGGATGGCTGAGTGTCCAAGGGAAGTTTGGAATTGCTTGGCCACATTTGCGGTCTGCCCCTCTTGAACGGCACATGGCACTCAACGGCCTCCAAAACTGGGGCAGCGGGGCCGTGTCCTCTTCAACTAAGGACTTCCAATGTTCACCCCCGCCCCCTCTTCCAAGAGGATAGTCTTCCAAACTCTTTCAGCTTTCATGATTGATTTCCTACCAGGATTGGGCAAACCTGTTCTTCCAACTCACATCCTGCGGGGGCCGAAAACATCCAAACCTTGTGCTTACGCTAAAACTGTGTTCCCAACAAGTGTAAAGTCCAGAAACTCGGGGAGCGAGGTACAGGGGACCAGGGCTTGGCGATTTAAGCAACATTTGGCGGTGCCCACTACGACACAGCGTCCTCGAAGAACTCGAAGTACTCCACGATGTTGGGGTGCTTGCCAGCCACCATCTGACAACAGGCAAATCTTCCAAAGGTTGGTTGGGTTGGGTTGGGTTGGGTTGGTGGGTTGGGTTGGGTTGGGTTGGGTTGGGTTGGGTTGGGTTGGGTTGGGTTGGGTTGGGTTGGGTTGGGTTGGGTTGGGTTGGGCTGGTTGGTTGGTCTTGTACCAGTTCTCATTGTTCTGGTTGCCCTGTCAAAAGAGATCATAACTTGATACCCAATGGCAGCCTTTCGGTTGCTCAGATGTCAGTTGCTAATATTCCTCATCGAGGACAAAGGGTGCCTCTCAATATGGGTTTCGGACCCATTTTGGGTCGGTATTTAGAGGGAAAAACCAACACTCACCTGCCCAAAGGACTGGAAATGAAAGGTTGACCTTTCGGGACCTCGACTATCTATGAGAACCCAAAATGGGAAAACCAAAGGGTCAGATCCGGGCGATTCGCTTTGGTTGCAAGTGAGTACAGGAAACCGACACCTGTTTCGAGAACCTTCCCCCCATATATCGGTTGGCAATGGCCAAGCTGTTCAGCAATAACTTTCGTCCGGCTCTCCTCGTTGATCTCGATCTCTTCCATGACCTGAGAACCACCCCACGACTCGAAACTTCCCAAGTGGCTAGCACAAAACCTAAGCAACTCGAAATTATCCAAATGCACAAACTCACTTCCACAAGAAGTGTGAGGTTTGTATTTTCCACTAAAATGGTCCAACCCAACACGTATCAAGCGCCTGAACTCAGGAAGTGAGCAAACCAAGAAAAGCCCACATGACACTCAGCAACATGAAACCAGTGTTCCCCAACAGCCCAAGAAAAACAAGTCTCCCCCTTTTGGGGTTCACAATGGGAAGGGAACCCGCCAAACTTCAAGTCAAAGACTTCCCCTCACTGACCCCGACCAAACCCCGCCGAAGAAATATGACAGTTGATCCATATTTCGACCTTATTTACCCCTCATGGACCGATTATGCTTGGCTTATGAAGGGGTATACTGTACCTTTCATGAGGAGATTTAGAGGGTGCCACTAAACTAAGTGCGTCAAGGGCACTTCCAAGAACCGAATCTGTCTGCTCATCCGAGCGCTGAGAACCCGGCATAACCTCGAGTGCTCCAGTCGTTCTTTGGGATGGTCTTCACCTTGCCCAGCCAAAATCCACGGTTGTTTTTTCGCGGGCCAAGGCGTGCAAGCGAAGGGTTTCCTACCTTGTCCATCTTTGGTACTGTTTTGGAGTCTCAGAGAGTCCAAGAAAGCAATTGTAGGATGGAACCAAGCAAGAGGATTCGTCTCAAGTGGGAGGGCGCCCTCCAAAAAAATGCCACCCCCTTGGGGCTGCCAGGTATACGCTGCCTTACAGGCTTGTGTTGGATGTAAAACGGGGCTCGCCTTTGCGCACGGGGCCAGGAGTGCTTTTCATCTGCGCATGAATTCGGAACTATATTTCCACGCGGCAAGGCTTTGCGGCAGCCTGCCTCCCAAAACCAAACAAGCATTTATGCTCGAAACTCACAACCGAGCTAGGTAGGGTTGCGACCCTAAGCGTGCTCGCTTTGCGCTCGGTTCGTGCTTGTGCTTGGGTAGTGCTCGGTTCGTGCTCAATTGGTGCTCTGCTCTGTCGGCTCGCGCTCTGTTCGTGCTGCTTGGATTGTGCTCAGGTGGCGCTCTGCTTGGGAGGCTCGTATTTGGATCGTGCCCGGTTCGAGCCCGGTTCGTGCACGGATCGCGCACGGATCGTGCCTGGTTCGTGCCCGGTTTGCCCGGCTCATGCCCGGTTCGTGCTCGGTTCGTGCCCGGTTCGCGCCCGGTTCGTGCCCGGTTTGCGCCCGGTTCGTGCACGGATCGCGCGTGGATCGTGCACGGATCGCACCCGGTTCGTGCCGGTTCGTGCCCGGTTCGTGCCGCTCGTGCCCGGTTCGCGCTCGGTTCGTGCACGGATCGCGCACGGATCGCGCACGGATCGCGCACGGATCGTGCCTGGTTCGTGCCCGGTGCCCGGCTCATGCCCGGTTCGTGCTCGGTTCGTGCCCGGTTCGTGCCCGGTTCGTGCCCGGTTCGCGCCCAGTTCGTAAACGGTTCGCGCACGGTTCGCGCCCGGTTCGTGCACGGATCGCGCACGGACCGCGCGCGGATCGCGCACGGATCGTGCCTGGTTCGTGCCCGGTTTGCCCGGCTCATGCCCGGTTCGTGCTCGGTTCGTGCCCGGTTCGCGCCCGGTTCGTGCCCGGTTTGCGCCCGGTTCGTGCACGGATCGCGCGCGGATCGTGCACGGATCGCACCCGGTTCGTGCCGGTTCGTGCCCGGTTCGTGCCGCTCGTGCCCGGTTCGCGCTCGGTTCGCGCACGGATCGCGCACGGATCGCGCACGGATCGTTCCTGGTTCGTGCCCGGTTCGTGCCCGGCTCATGCCCGGTTCGTGCTCGGTTCGTGCCCGGTTCGTGCCCGGTTCGTGCCCGGTTCGCGCCCAGTTCGTAAACGGTTCGCGCTCGGCTCGTGCCCGGTTCGTGCTCGGTTCGTGCGCGGTTCGTGCCCGGTTCGTGCTCGGTTCGTGCCCGGTTCGCGCCCGGTTCGTGCCCGGTTCGTGCCCGGTTCGTGCCCGGCTCGTGCTGGGTTTTTGCTGCGAGGCTCATGCTAGTTTGAGCTTTGCCTTGGCGAACGGCTTCCCCATAGCAATAAATGGGGTACCCCCCTTCCCCCTTTTAATCAATATTCCCTGGGGCAAAAAAAACTATTGATTGGGTACCACAAGGGCGCTGCAGGGTGCCACCTGGCACAAACGCCTTAAACAGCAATATGTCCACTAGCGATTTAAAAGAAAACCGCTCAAGGCAGTTTTGCTGATATTGAACTTGAACAAAACAAATCGGCGCAGTTCAATCTGATTTGCTCGCTCTAGGTTTGAATTTGCAATTCGATAATTCAAACGTGAATGCAATCGTAAGTCAAACCTGGTTTGGAGAGCTAATAAGTTCAGGTCTGGACGAGGGGTCCGCGAAAAAGAAACTAATGATAGAGCGCATTCTTGATAGGGGGAAGTAATTGGCAGCTCAGCCTAGAGACTTTGAGAAATCTGGCGTGTTACAGAAAACGCCGCAATCCGGCCACCAGCCCCCCCACCCCCCTTCCTCTGTTATAACAACCCCAATGGAAAACAATGGACACGTGGACTCAGAATTGAGCCTAGGGGGAAGATTGTTGTGGGGAGCCCTCTCACCCAACATGGCACCTCACAAGACAAGTCCCTCCAAGAAGCTGATCTTCCAGGTGCCTTCCCACAGGTGCCATGGCAACGTGGGAGGCAGGGTACCTACTATAACTTGCTGGTGCTGAAAGAATTAAGGGATAAATCTAAGGATTCCCTTAAAGAAAACCATAGGGATTGGTTGTTAGTTTCACGCTAAATGCGTCTGCGCCAATGTGCTTGGAGCTGGGCGGCCATAGCAAATATATCTTTGTAGGGCTTTTCAATTCCAAGTCTGGGGGTGGCAGCTTGGCTTTGCGGCGATAGCGTTTGGCGGCGTTCCTTTCTGGCGCTTAGAAGCACCAGCCACTGGCCAAATAAGAGGCAACAAGGCCCACGGGAACCACAAGGGTAAGAGAATAGACGCCCAAGCAGAAAAAGCATTCTGGAGAGTACAATTGCTGAGCAGACCCACAAAAGCTGAGCTGAGCGGCGCTTTCACCTTTGGCTGTTCAACGTAGGGCTTGAAATCACGCATTTGAGAAGGTATGCCTGTTTGAGCTGGCGCAAAGCAGAAACCCTCAGAGCGCTACGTGCTTCCAAAGCTTTGTCAGGTCCAACCATGCATCAACAGCTTCTTGCTGCGCGTAGAATTACAAATCTATCATGCCTGGAAAGCCCAGGGCGCCGAATTTCCGCCACTGATTGGAGTTAAATAAACGCGCTTGGTGCCCAAAAACGTCGTTGGAGCAATTCGCGAATATTCAAGAACTTGTGTGAACCGTTTGATTGCCAAAAAACGCCGCTTGATTGCCAAAAAAGCCGTTGGCAAACATCAGTTGACCAGCTTGACCTTGGCAAAGCGTCACACTTTGGGATATATGCAGGTATTCTGTGACAAACCTTCTGACTTCACTGCCATGCTACACAAAACCACGCATCTTTGGAAAGCTCTCTGGAGGCCGTCTCGCACACTATGGCTTTGCATTGCCCGCGCTTACCTGCGAAACAAAACATTGGCCTGTGCGCAAACAAAAAAGCACTCTGGGGTCTGTGATGCCCAGTGCTATCAAAGGCATTTTAAAAGCATCCAGGCTTGTGTTGGATATTTTCGCATCCAGACCTTCAAAACCAACACCCGAAAAGGTTCACCTTCGAAAACCCTTCGCTGCGCTACAGCTCAGGCTCCTGCACACCGGTTCTGTTTGGTGGCCCTGTGCGTGCACCTCGGCGCCATCCTAGAGCCCCTCTGGTGCACATCGGAATTCGGCGGAAACTGAGGGGCTTCCCGATGGCCATTCGTTGAAGGTCAATTACGCAGGAAACCGGAAAACAGTTGCGAATACATCCCCAACACGTTTTTTTCCAGTAGTGAAAGATTACCTCTAAAACCAGCGGGGAAAAGCAAGTTCTCAAGCAAATATGGCAGTAGAGATTCATACTAGGGGGTACATTCTAGCAACTGATGACCAAACGGTGGAAAAAGAAGTGGACCCCTTGTGCGGTTGACCATCCTTGCCAGAAAACCAAACGAGAAGAGGAACGAATGGCTTCCCAGTTGCATCAGGGCCCACGGAGAAAACCACCTACAGGAAGGGCAAAAGCTGGTCCCCGCCTGTTTGTTGGAAGCATTTGCAATGAATCTGTGCACTATGGAGGGCTCTTATATACTTCAAATGACAAGCCAAAGATAAGCAAGCTCTCAACAAGACCTCCTCAAAGTAAGAGGTGCACAGTTCTACCGCGCATCCCCGCGCTGGCTCAACGACCAATCCCCAGTTCGCGAGTTCCTTGTTTTGAGGACTCAAAACCAAACGACGCCCAAGATGCAAGCTGCTGCCTGCCCGGCAAAGAGCACACAATCCAGCGACAGGGACTGTTTTCGCCTTGGAAAGCTTCTTTGTTTGACCGTTGAAGAAAGTTTGGGGACAAAACTCAACTATCCCTTCTGCTGACATGCAAAGCCATGATGTTTGGGGAACCCACGATTCGGGGTTCAGAACAGCTGCACTCTGTTATCACAACAGGGGGAACCAACCATTGCTGGTTTCCAAGGGAGAGATACAACCAACATTGCAGGGGCTTACTTCAACGCGTTTAACCCATGCTAAAACGGGGCCTGAAAACTGCTTTGGTGTCCTTGTGAGTAGGCTACAAAAGTTGCAACATCCCTTTGTATTGAAAACTCTATATCACAACATAGCACAACCTTTTGGCTTCAACCTCTGGTAGCCTTTGACTAGTTCGGGCTACCTCGATACAACGTTGGGCTGCAACCAGCTTTATGTTTCCCCAGATTCATTAACCCGTCCTGATCCGTCCTATTCATCGGGGGGTGTGGGCCCTTCCAGCAAAAAGTAACAAAACTTTTTGTTTACTACTAAAAAGTGACTAGAATCCAGGAACTCAGTCAGTGAGACGATTCATTCCAAGGTCGGGTTACCTTCGCTGGGTCCGCAGCATACGGACCTGGCCGAATGTGCCGGCCCCACGGTGGTCATCCTCGGGATTCGCGGGCATCCCAGCGCCGTGGGTTTTGTACTCCGTGTTTTTTTTCACGTTCAACCCCCGAAACCACTCAGTTGTCAGAAAGTAGAGAGATGTTAACCTGAACCCAAAAACCACTTCTCAGTTGCCAAGAGGACCCAGGAAAAAACGAGAGGTGATCACCTTCCGGGCCCATGACTGACAATGCACCAAGAACGGGCGTTGGGGAGGTGAGACTTGTAGAGGCAACTCTTCTGAAGGGATCTGGGTCTGCTTGTTTTGAGGGGACCTGGCAACGGGTTGGTGTCCTCTTGCCCTCGAAAAAGCCAAGCCTTGGACTCCTCTGAGCCTCCGGCGTCCCCTCGGGCGATGTAGCTCACATCGTAGTAGGACCTGATCTGAGTCGACTGCTCCCAGGCCTCCGGAAATTGGGGGATAGGGAAAACCTTCCTGCTGCTCAAACTGGTCCCTTAAGGTGAATAATTAACTCTTGGGCTAGTGGAAACCCAACTAAGATCGTCTCAACGTCTTGGCAAAGAGTATACAGCCCACTGGTCTTTTGTGATCCCCTGTTTGCTTGTTTCTTTTTTTTTTGTGGAACCCCAACCACTAAGCCCTACCTAAGCCCTAAGCACCTCAAAATCTAAGAAAGCGGACGCCTGCGAACCGGCAAGAAAGGGAAACCAAATGGAAGCGCTGAATCTGGGTTTCAGGGAATCAATTAGAAGACTGGTTTAGGAAACCAGGGAATTGCCCGCAGGATCTGACTCCCTCTTGTTTTACTCTCGATCCATTCAGATCTGGGGTGGTTGTTGAAAGCCTGCAAGCACCACTGAAATGGTCTTCCAAGAAGGGGCTACTGCCCGGGTTGGGGGGAGAAGCACTCTGTGCAAGACTGACCCGCGGTTGCACGCTTGAAAGGAAACCAAAGAAGCCAAGAAGTTTGAGGGGTCTCTCCAACAGAACATGTCTTCCATGGCAAATTCCCTGCGGTCGTTCGGGACTTAGAAACACACACGCACACACAATCCCGAAGGGCGGGAGATTGGAGCAATTTCACTTGACACCTACGAGAAGAAACAAAGGTTTCCAGTGACATTGGAGCTTGAGCCTTGCAAACCCTCAAGAGGTATCTTCAGATAGCTGGTGTGTCAAAGCTCCAAATATCGGCCGTCGCTCATGAACATGCCGACGGCATCGCACGCGGAATTTGGGCGCACGCCCTAAAAAACGGTTGGATTCCTCAAGCTCGCAGGAGCTGTTTTTGGTGTCCCTTTGCGCACCATCCAAAATGGTGTCTGACAGGCTCGATCATGCGGCTTAGGCTTGGGCTCAACGAGGCTGTAGCCTTGGACAGGAACCAGGTGGCACTGACCCATGGCTTAAATGCCACGGATTGGAGAGCTCGGATTCATCACAGGAACGAGGGGATTTCGTAGCAGTCCTAGCTGCGAATGAGGGAATGACCCCTATGAACCATCTGTTCTGGCTTCCTTTGTTCCCAAAATCCCTATTGATTCCCAACAAACGCCTGCAAGCAATCTTGACCACGGGTTTGGCTCTGGCGGCTGTTTGGGACCTTCGGCGAGTCTATATCGTTGGAGCCAGGCCCTCTAATAAAAGAAATCCTCACAGGACCTGGAAAATGGAGCGTAACCGTGTTGCCACAACGAGAAACTGATCAACAAAGCAAGAAGGTTGACTCACTTGCCCAGTTTGGACCTGGACATATACGGTGGTCAGCTTTTGGGCCCTTTGCTAAAAAGTGGTACCCCCAAAAGAGATAACCAAAGGCTGAAAGGTCGGCTTTGGGGCCCGCGGCCGCTGGTTCCCTCTTTCTCTGCAAACAGCTGCGTTGCAAGCGCTTCTCAACTTGCAAGTCACTCAAGGTCTGCCACGCATTCAATGCAAGCCACTTACTCCTTTGCATTGAAACACACACGAAGTTCCGCCAGAAATGAGTTGTTTGGGATTCCAAATTCACCAGGTTTTCGCAGATTGGTATGGCAACCCTTGGTTGCTAGCCTCCTGCCTGCCTCTTTCTGTGATCTTCACGCAATCACCGAGACAGCTGTAGTTGTTTCTTGCTTCAAAGGCACACGCACTTTGGCCAACTCGCTCTCTGCGAGCCAAAGCTCCGTTTAATGTACACTTGAGCTTAACGCGCCAGCAAACACCCGCTTTCTCATTCGCCTGATTTGGCAGCAACGCAAAGGATGGCATTTTCCAGTCTCGTGCTGTCACATCTGGCCCTTGCAGAAAACCACACCCTTTCGGTGAAGCCAAAGTGGTTGTTTTGCATCTCTGAATTTCCCTTGTGGGATCCAATAATATCACACAAAGTGGTCATGGCAAACTAGCATTGCTTATCTTTAAGCATAACAACCTTGGGATGGGTTGTATAACACCCCCTTCCTCCCAGGCCCCATGGTTTACGTTAAACAAAACGCTTTCCGCATGCAACATGCTGTGTCTTGTCTCGAGGCGCCGGGGTGTGTCACGCGTGGGCACAGGTGGCCCCAAGCGGCGACGCGCTCGTGCTGAGCAGCTCCACTTTCGAGACGAGGTCAGGTGAAATCAACTGAACGCGTCTGAAAGAACGCCTCCCACCAAAAACATGGCACTTGCTGTGTCAAGTTAAAAGGACACCCTACCATATGTAGACCTGACACCTAACACCTTCTAAAACGTTCACCCATCGCATCCAGAAAGTGCTCCTTCGGTCAGAAATTCAGAACTTCCACCTCTCCTCAGCCACGGAGCTGAGCCGCGCCTGGCGTATGGGACCACGTGTTTGGTTCGCCTCCGACCCTTCCCCTTGCCGGAACCCTCAAAACGCTGTCATTTGTAGAGAGGAACCCTCCAAAAGCCATCATTGGTCGTCATGTGTGGAGGAATCTCAATGTTGGCAAGGACGTAAGAGTCTATGTTGTCCTTAATTAGGCTTGCGTTGGCGCTTGCTACACACAAATCACACAAAGTGCCCATGGCTCCCACCCGCCTTCCTGAGTGGATTGCTCGACTTTTAGCGGGCTAAACGGAAACCTCCAACTAGACCAACTAAAAATCCAAGAAAACCTCAGCGAACCGCCAAGTACAGGATGGTCCGCCAGACAAGTCCAACGCCTCCAACCCCCCCCCCGCACGGACGGCCACCAGAGGCCTGAGGCGACGGCGTGCGCCGTTGCTCCGGACCTGCGGCTCAAGGGAATGAACCACAGGCAACCAGGAAACCAACAAGGTACCCGCCAGGTACCCGCCAGCCCAAAAAAAATCAATTCCACCAGTTGATGAGGACCGAGACCAAACAAACCAATCAACAAAAAGCAAGCCAAACCCCGGTTTTTTGCAATCCAACATCAACCAGTTCACAAAAAACTACGTAGGGGAAACCGTCAAGCAACCAGGCACCAACCAAGACCTGACTAGCAAGCGAGTCGACCATTCAACACCCAATGGTTGCACCGACTTGAATGGTCCATTCACTTCCAATCGAGTGGATCCCAGAAAAGTAGCCAGAAAGATTCATTTCCCACTAACATGGCTAGGCCGTCTAAAGCCCAGGAACTGAAAGAGGGAGTGAGGGCAAGTGTTTGTTCTCACGCAAAACCGAGCAGTCAGCCAATAACTCCGTAGCATCAACCACCCTGCAATCGACCATTGACCAACCGTTCCAACCATAGGGCAACCATGAAATCAATCTCCCTATCATGGCTTGGTCGCTATGAAATCAGATCAAGACACAACCATAGGCCACGCATGTGCGGAGCAAAAGCACAGCTTTTGCCCGCCCAATGATTTAGCATGTTCCACCGCAAGACTCCGTTGTCGTCTGGGCCAGCGGCTGCTAGAATCGCACCGAACGACAGGGCCAGTGACATGGGAGCAGCTTAGAACCCGTGATCGAAGAGACATAGTAAAGCCTTTCCGGGCACATACTTCGGGGGCCTGGACACAAATTTATCCACTCTCAGGATAGTCGCTGCGGTGGGAATCAGTAGTTGTATGGGATTGTATGGGATTGTATGGGATTGTATGGGAGTATGTCTGTTTTTGAGGGCACTGAGTTTGTTCAACTGGTAGATAATCAAATGCACCATTTTGGGGATCTTCTTTTTGACATCCATGGGTCGATTAGCTTTTGTGTTCTGGCTCTGTACCGCAGACCCTCCTTCCATTTCGCGTGCCTCGTGTTGTGCGACGAACGGAGAAGGCTTCATCTGCCAACCTCGACATGTCACGCTGTCACCCGAATGCCTAGGGATGGAGGCAAGTATTCTTAGACACGCAACCTACACGCAGCCTTGCCTTGGAGAGGGTGTTTCTACAAATGTCCCACCCACCTTGCGCGTTTGAAGAGACGTTGGACATCACTTTTGGATGGCAAGCAAAGCCACTGCAAATCATTGCAGGAAATAAACTTTTTCTGCCAAAGCGGGGCTCCCGGGCCCCCAATTCCCTCACTCCCCTCGAAGTTCGCATGAAACCCCAAAAGCGGGGGGGAGGTCCCCCAAAAGGAGTGTTCTCTAGACATGAATCGTTTTGTTTGGGGCGTGAATCTTCAGGGGAGCACCACGGAAAGTAGCATTAGCACTATCCGTCTTTTTTTGCGGGTATCCTTCTCTGCTTTCTTGGTTTTGGGAAAACAACAGGACACCGACCATGTTTTTGGGCGGTTCCCCCATGAGCCAAACCCAATCTTGCGATCTTGGTTGCTGGCGAGAAAACAACCCAACTGTTTCTGCGGTCAACAAACTTGATTTCAACGCAAAAATTCAACGTCTAAAGATCCGATGCCCAGCAATCAAGCCATGGGTGTCTCTTTTGTTAGGGGAAATAAACAGTGTGCTCACCCTTTGGGGTGACGAAAGCATGGTGAAAGGGGAAACTCAGAGGCTTCCAATTTGCTTCAGCCCCTGGAAAATAGAAATCGACTCCCTTCGAAACCCACAGGGAAAAAAACAAAACAACTCCTAAGCACATGGAACAAGGTCAAAGGTCTAACCCAGCAATCAAGCCAACACCGAGTCCCACATCTCGTGGCCCCGGCCTGTTGCACAGGCGCGCGGCCTCGAGTTGCAGATAGTTGCGCTCACGCGCATCGAAAGCGAAACTTGGTCCTACTCCATGACTCCATGGGGGCTCACGCTTGCTTTTTCCTTCATAATGGGGGCCTCACGCCCGTAATTTCTTGTGAGCCCCAACTTTGCTGCTTCATTCTTCCCACTCCAAGACCTTTTGGGCAAAGGTGTCCTTTTAGGGCAAATGGATGGCCCTGGTAGATGATTAAACCACCAGGTAAACCAGGGCCATCTATTTTTCTACCAAAACAACCACAAAGGACACCTATGCTTTTGGGGCTTCGGCTTTCTGCTTGCGTGTGTTCTCCATAAGGAGCTCCCGAGGGGGTTGCCACACATCGTCGCCTGCGACCGCCTCTCGCTGAGCCGCACGCCGAGGTATTCGCTCGCGCGGTCAAGGCCGTGCGGCCGGTCCGGCCTGACGCGATCGCCCCACTTCGGTTCAACAAAGTTCCCCAACCTTGGGGTTCAGGCAGGCCACGACTAAATGGTGGGGCTCATATTTCACCAGTGAATCGTTTGCCTATGAATCGCCATCTAAATTGGGTCAACCATTCCCTAAAGCTAATCCTAAACTTACAAGGAAAAAACATCATTGGGCGTAAGGATTTTGCGCGTTGGCTGTACCCAACCACATTTTCTGACATCTTTGAAGGGGCTTCATCAAGAAGTTCCATAAGTTTGACCCCCCCACGTCTGTCGCCTCCAGGTCACTGATGTATATCGCTTGGCTCACGCGAAGTTTCCATGTCTTGCTCCTCTTGCCTGATGTCCTTTTGAGAAACTTGGAAGCTTCGCTTGGCTCAAAAGCAGTGTTTCCACCTTCTGGAAGGGCGGGTTCTTTGCCAGAGGCTTGCCTATCCCAAGAGAAAGGAAACCCACACGGAAACCGGATGCCCTATTTGAATCAACCCCTCTCCCCCCTCCCCCTGTGGTTGTTCTTTTGGTGGTTGATGCTCAGGAGAGTTTCAAAGTGTGGGGTAGCTGTGGCAAAGCCGAGACACCTCCGGCCCATCGGATAGAAATTCTCCGCACTGCCAGCATGACTCACAAAACGTCGAGTCGGCTAGATGAATGTCTCCTATGTGGAGTCGCCAGTCACCAGTGAAAATGGGATCCATGGAGCTCCATGATCGGTGCGAGATATGCAGGGATTGAGAAGTGGAATGACCGAGATAAACCATCCAACTGGCGGTTTCCTTTGAGGAAACCAGCAGGTTCATTCCCTCATTCCCTACTGAGCAACAGCAAGATATTGGGATTCACCACCTACCCCACTGCAGAGTGTTTGTCCATCCACAGCATACTGCTTGCTCTCTTCGTTGGGAAACTAGCGACATGTGTCTTCTCATCAACATCCAAGGGATTCGTCTCCAATGAAAAGGGAGGCCCTCTCTTTGGGCTGCATCCTGCAGCATTGCAGCACTTCTTTTCGCGGGATACCTTGGGTATTGCGGGCTTGCTCGAGCCGAACATCCTCAGCGCCTTTCAACCTTGGACCTGACTTCTGGAAATGAAACTCCCAGCGCGCTGGGCGCTGGGCAGGCCATCTCTGCCCAGCGGTGATTGCGATGCGCGGGTGCAACTGGTGCATGCTTTGAAAGGCTACCAGACAAGTTTCAACATACATAGCCATACCAACAGAACACATCAGCTTGGGAATTCTCGGTCGCACCCGGTTCGCCTGCGTGTTGCCCAACCGACTAGGTAGCAACGCATCTAACTCCCAAGCAGGAGCCACGAGCCCCGACCAAACGCACTTCAAAACATCAAAGAACCCCAACCCCCGATTTCTGCCAGGGTGCCAATTGTTTTAGCCATGTTTCAAGCTATTGTGGTCAACAATCCATGGCCAGGTGTCCAACTTAAAAGGGGCCATGTTGCAACCGCTGCTCGGACCTCCCGTGAGTTTTCCCACGGGGCATGGCTAGACCATGGGCCCTGCGCTAGAAGCTGGCAGGGTGTCCTTCACAGCCGTCCTCCGCCGAAAGCCACATCCGGTTCAGGAAGTCGAAGTGGAGGTAGAACCTCGGGCGATTCAGAGACCAAAGTGTGGAAGCACATGCTGCCCTTTCATGGGTTTCCCCTTTGAGACACAGAAAATACGTAAGCAAGCCTGAGCAAGTTTGGGTTATCTGAATCTTGGCCCCTGCTAAGGTTCCGTCCTCAATGCCTTCGGATGTGTTTCGCAAAGAACACAGCCGTCGCCCAAGATCTCGATAGACTCGTTGAGCCATTCGACCCCCCAAAAAAGCCGCCAGCCGCCAGTCGGCTCCCTTGCTAGGGCTACCTTGTTCCAACCACGCCGACATGGGTCGCTGCGCAAATGTTCGTTTGACCTTGGTGAATGTTCAACCATAAACCCGAACCTGGGATTTACGCATGTTCAGTGTCCATCATTCAAGTTCAGGACAATCATACAGAACAAAAAGAAGCTATACCCCCAACTCCAAATAAGGGTTGATGTCATATCCCAATCAAAATGGCGAGATTTCATGGGCTTTCAGCCGTGGCGAGCCAAGGCGCCGATGGTGCAACCCGAAAGCCCGGTCTCCAAACTTCGCCTTCACACCTCGGGGTTGACCCAAACGCCCAACCGGAACTTGCTTGGAGTTGCTCCAAGTGCTCCACCCTTCAAAGTACCCTGAAAAATGGAAAACCACCCCATAGTTGGCGGGGCAATAGCCATAATCATTCAGGCTCCCTAATTCATCATTTGGAGCCCTGTTCGGTTGGTGTTCCGGGATGGTCTCCCATGAGCACCAGGCGTCAAATCCCCAAACCAAGCCAAGCCACCAAGGGTTACCTGAATCAGTGTTGAACATATGGGGCTGTTTTTGTTGAAGGGTACCCCTTTTGGTGTGTTCTTGTTTAAGGGACACCAAAAGGAGCACAACCGTTTTGGGGGGTCCGATTAAAAAACCGCCCATATTTCGGGTGATCATGCTTGACTGTTCCCAGTTTGGATGCAGTTTACCTGTCCACCCTTTGAAACAAACAGATGCAACCATTGTTTGAACATGTTGCGTGCCTACCCAACTGGAATTCTAGCAAACACTGCAGCCACTTCCCATGATAGGACTAAAGAAACTCTTAACATTCCAAGACCAGTAAAGCTTTTTGTGTGCATCTCACTCCCTATGCGCCAAACAAGTCCCCGAACTGTACCCCGAACATGGTCCAGGAACTTGGAAGAAACTCAGGGAGTGAGCAAACATCACCGCTCAGGAAAAAATTGGCCCTCCCCTTTTGGATTGAACGTTGAGGGGAACCCAAACTTGCCATGGGGCCAAAATGAATCGGTATGAGCCAAAATACCACCAGAAAGAAAACCACAGCTTTTACTCCATGTTTCCATCTACCAGGGGAAACCATTCTGGGAACTTATTTTTGACCCACGCCAAATCTTTCAGAGCCATGGCCCAGCCTTGGACGCCCTCCTGCGCCCAGCGATCGGCCGTCCGCCAGGTGCGCCCGCTGTCGTGGCCCCAGCCGTCGTATTCCTTGATCTCCTGCGGATTCAGAGGGCACGGCGCCAACGCTCATGGAAGCTAGCCACAAGGACAATTACCCATGTGTTTGTCATGGTGGTCCAAAGGGAAATAAAGAGGAAACCCGCACATGTTGCGGGGTCCAAATCCAAACAAAGTGGAGAGAATTACCAACCATCATGGAAGCTAACTGGAGCCGGAAGACAACTTTCCTTTTGGGGAACCCTTTGTCACTTCCACGGTTGTTGGAAAAAGGATAGCATTCACGACTAGCAATATGGGAAACATTTATCTAGAGTGGACTAATTACATAACTTAGAATGTATGATCTATCGGGAACCAGGTCCAATGTTGCTGTGGAATATGCGATCCTGTTCTCCTTTCTGGCCTACATCCCCATGTATCCCACGTCTGCTTCTGGCCCGGTGATACTGGCTGCCTGACTCAGAGCAATTCGTTTCATAAAACTCTCCAATGAGCCGGCTTACCTGAAATGTCGGTTGCTGCCCGCATCGATACATGGCCCGCTGTGGGTCCATTGAAACGGGCCCATGTTGAACCGGACCGGACACAACAATCGGAGTAGATGTCAGACATCGGCGGCCCCGAGTGGGGGGGTGTTCCTCTTGATGTCTACTTCACCCAAGCTTGAAAAGAGTAGCCTTAACAAAAACACACCCAAAATCTCACATCCAGAGTTGGCCAAGCAAGGTCCGAACTTCTTCCCTCTCACATGGTCTTCTTACCTCACGAGAACTCTTTTGGGCTCCTTCGATGTCCTTTAGGAACTTTCCGTTTGGGCTTCGTGCGGGCTTCTACTCCTCCAAAGAACAATACACACAAAAAAAAAGAAGAGGCAGGTACTCTGTCCTCAGGCGTCCAACCTTCTGGATCTCCTTCTGCCATGCTCAGCTGCAACACGAAGCCCATGCCCCCAGACGCGTGCGGCACCTGCCGGATCTCGCGGCCATGGAAGACGCGGACGTTGTCGGCGTCTGCATCTTGGCTGTAGCCAGGAGTCATGAACATCCTGCAGCGATCCATTTGAGTACCCTCCAATAGCCATGGAAGTGGACAAAGGGGTTTTCTAAAGGGAAAGTCTTCCAAAACCGGCGATCGTGAGCTTCCATGATTGTTGGAGGCAGGGAATGTGTCAAAACAGAATTTGAACCCCTCAATATGGGTGGGCGTTCCTTTTGATCTGTTCCTAAAACCAAAAGAATGTGTGGTTTTCCTCGTGGGTCCCTTGCAAGGTTGCTTGTTTTCCCTAGGGCAGGCTTTTTCCCAGTGCTGGTTTTTGTTTGGGCACCATTTGGCAGATTGGCCGCATCCCCAGCATCGCAAGCCTCACTGAGACCTGTTGAGTGGCCGTTTCGACAAACCCACCCGGCCCAACACCAGCCTGGATGTCTGCCCTTTGCTGAGGCTAAATCAACCCCAAGCCAACCCAAGACCCTCCCTCATTAAGATCAGAGCCAACGTGCAACCCCAGGTCCAAGTGAGGCCGGTGATGCTGAGCGACCAACAAACCATCCAACCGACCAGCTGACTGACCAACTAACCGACACCGACCGACCACCCACCCAAGCAACCAAGCAAGCGAGCAACCCCAAGCAACCAAGCAACCAAGAAAGCAAGCAAGCAGGCAGGCAAGCAAGCAAGCAAGCAACCAAGAAGAACCAGCCCTAGTAACACAACACCACCTCATCTGCCTTGCAACCAACCCCAAAAAGGTTCGGGGGAGGCTCAATGCTGTTGAGGAAGTGGGTCTGAAGCCTCGAAATCCAGCACTGACATCCTACAAGGGGTCAAATCCTCTTAAGACATTTTAAACTTCTTGCCAAGGTGGGGTCTTGCCACCTCCAAATTGAGTTCACAAAAATCCTGCACCTTGGATTGAACATCCAGCAAAGGTGGGTGTGAACACCTACTGATGGACAAAACCCGAATCCGCCAACGAGCTCCCATGGATAAAGCTTTAAAAATGGGATACTGTCTAGACCCTTGCCGGCTCAAAGACTCGTCTCTCGGGGCTCTGCCCGCAAACTCTCTACCTGGAGTCTCCAAATCTAACCCCTTTCAAGATAGGGTCACCCAAAAGAAAAGGGACCCGTCATAGGATTCCATTCCCATCTAGCGAGGACTCCCGGTACCTGGGCTTGAAGGAGTCGAAGACCACCGGCGGCTCTGCAGCACCCTCGGCTACTGAGGCCAAGTGCGCTCTCAACTTCTCCGAGAGCACCAGCTGAAACATCATGCCGCCGCAAAAGTCAAAAGGCGCCTTGGTCGGGAGAAATCCATGCCATGACCGTTTTTTGTTTTTTTAGCTAGCCGCAAAAAGTGGACATCTGCAGTTGCATGATGGTGAATAATTGAATAGGCATTGTATGGAAACATGCCCGCACAGAACACAGCCGGATGCCTGTTCGACTTTTGTATCATACATCACAGCTTGGGGTAAAGCTCATCGCCGCGGTGCTTTGGCATCATGGAGATCCACCAAATACTTCGCCACATCCAGGGGCTGTCCATAAAACTCATCCCGAGCGCTCGGGTCATACAGGTGCTTGGTTCCAGTAGTGGCCGTGGCCGTGGCACGACGTGCCGTTTGGGCTGTCCGCTTGCCAGCGCTAGAGATGAAGTTCATGCTCTGGACCAAGGCAAAGACCACTGCAAGCGCTCCCAGGGTGCGGCCAGAGCGGGAAAGCCGGCGCATCGAAAATTGTGTCTCCATCTGTTAAAACTGCTTAAAGCCAGGATGGCTGCATCATATTGCAGAGCACTGCTGGCCAAGTTGGCTCCGCCGCCGAGCGGGTGCGCGACTTTCTCCACGGAAATCGGGTGCGGTGTGGCTTCAGACGGAAAATTCCGGATAAGATGTAATGTGTTCATGCAAGTCAAGTTTGGCAAGGAGGTGCATTGTAAGATACAGTTTGATTTTGCCAGCGCGCGTCCAAAACTCATCATCATCATCATAGAACCAATGGGCCCGATGAGTCCCATAGCCCTCAATGCACACCAGGCCGTGGACAAATATGAAATTGGATCTTATCTCAAATTCGGGCGGGTCTTAAATTTGGCATCCTTGCAACAAGTGAAAGTCATAATCGAAACCTGGTATAGGACCACGCTGCAAGAAGTAAAAAGGCGGATATCCGCACCCATTTCTGGCAAGGGGATGGTCCCTTGCCCTCCAATTACACGAATCGGTTTTGATTGTGGCTCATGTCATCTTCCCCCACTCTTGGAATGGATGGCTTGATTGTCCCAGATTTGACTAGTCCAGCTTCCTGAGCGGGTTGGCCAAAAAAAAACAATCTCAGCTTGTTGTTTTCCACTAAAATGGTCTCCCTGCAGAGAATAAAGTCCAGAAACTCAGGGAGTGAGCTAGTTCAATGTTTCTTGTTGCAAGTTGGGGCCTGGCTTGGAACAAGAGCATCAAGGTGTCCGATCTGGTATGGTTCAGGCCAACAGGAAATTGGACTCCAGGGTTTGGACGTCTTACAAGCCTACAACTCCTGTAATCATTGCCAAAAGGCTACATCCCTTTTAGAGAAGCCCCCTGTCCACTTCCAACAACCATGTCGGAAAGAGGGTGTAGAGACCACAGGCACACCCATCAACGCTAGGGAGTGCAGGTAAATGCCCCACAGCTTCGGAAGCCGTACTGGGTGCTACACGAAGGGCAGCTTGGAAACCTTGCCATTACATGACAAATATGCACCCACCTGTGGCTTCCTTTAATCTAGGGGTACCTTCTCCATTCCTTCCACCAATCCTTCTTTCTAGAAAACCTCCATCAACCCAGGGCAAAGGTGTTTGAAAAGAACGATGCTTGAAAGTAATGGGGAACCAACCCCGGCTTCCTTTAACGCACATAGCAAAACCTGTCAATAGTTTTGGCACCCCCAACTGTCCGAGAAAAACAATGCCTGAAACTCACACTTCCTCTGTTCCCTTGCCTCCACATCCCCTAAACAATTGAGCAACGCCTTGCTTCCAAACTCCCTTGCCTCAACTTCCTCAACTTCAATGTTCAGTATTCCCCCCAAACAGTCTGAGAAAAACACGACCCAAATCTCAAACATCCACCTTTCCCTTGCATCAAACCCCAAACCCCATCCAACCACAACCCAAACGCAAACCAAAGCCAGCCTTTTTCACCCAACCCATCCAACCCTCAACCCACCGAACCCAAAGCTCAAAACATCCAAAAACGTTGACCTACGGCCCTGCGGCCCAATTCCCATCTTCAAGCCTCCTGGGCTGCTGCCCCGAGGCCCATCCTCGGAGTGAACAAGATGAATCACCCCGTCATTTGGCTGTGGTTCTCAAAAAAAGGTATCCAGAATGGTACCCCCGGTAAATGGAAACAGGGACGATTTATCCTGCGGTCCATATCCTGGTGGTTTAATTTTGACCCATACCCATTTCTGGGCCTCTCTTGAAATTGAGAGCAATGTCCTGGAGTGGACAAATCATATGTGCCGTAGATAAAGGTCTATAAACCAACCCCCGAGGGAGACAGAAGGTAGTGGTTCTCCTTTTGGTTTCCCTTTAAACCCACCGACCGAGAGTAAGACCGGGGAAGCTTCCGGTAGAACCCCAAGCTGGGTGGTTTGCCTTTTGGTTTCCCTTTAAACCCACCCACAAGAAGGTACGCCCTAAAAAAAAGCAAGGAACACACGTTTTTCTAGGGGTTGCTGCCCCATTATTGTCAACCATCGTTCTTAAAAAAACAAGTTTCCTGAAAAGAAGGATGCCTGACTGCAACACTAGAGAATCTTAAACCGTTTGAAGGAGGCGAACAGGGAAACCACATTTGACTTGTTCACGATTTTCAGGATGGGAGCAGGGACAAAGAAACACACACTTTAGGGCTGCCCTCTGTGGATTAAGGGTACTTGTTCGTTTACCTTGGTTGAACGGAACACACTTGGTTCAGTTGCTTCCCCATTTATTTCAACCTTCGCTCTTCAAAAACCAGATGTTTCCCCTGGGTTTTTGATGGTTCCTTGCAAAGAAGGATCCCTGAAAGTAAGATTGGGGAAGCTTAGAACGTGCAACAGCGAATGGCGGTTCTCGGGTCCAATGGAACGCGAATCAATCGGCACCAGTTTGGGATTGGCGGTTTACGAACCATTCAAATTGGGTTTCATCCATACCCACTTTAGGACTTTGTCCATGCACGGAGTAGGATGATAACCACCACGGTACAACCTGAAAACAGCCCAAAAATGGGGTGATATAGTTAGGGCAGGCCATGCGCAACTTTTTCCGGACTCAAAAGTCTAGGGTCTACCCTAGGATTTTTTGCATTTTTTGAATAAGCGCACCAAAACAGCCATTTTAAAACATTTTTTGAAAGAGTCTAAACACATTTTGATAAATATTTTTTTAGTACTGCATACCAAAAACAAATTGAATTATTTTTTGAAAAATTCAATACACCTAAACATGTTTATTTTCAAAAACACACATTTTCCAAAATATTTTAGAAAATATTTTTTTCAAAAGAGATAAATATATATATCATTTTAAGAAGAATTATTCAATAAGAAACAACATTTTCAATAATTCAATGAGAAGACAAATAATTAATCATTTTTCAAATTTTGGATATTCCGGAGTTGCGCATGGCCCACCTTGTAGGATTTTATCTTCAATATATAAAACGCTATACTTACATTATAATTATAACATATAAGGGTATAAATGTTATTATTATAGTATGGTTATAATCTAAATTCAGGATAACTATTTAATTGATATATCTTTCCTCTTTCATACATCATTTTAATAATACTATTAATATCTCTCACTGTATTTTTAACATTAAACTTTTCACTTTCAATAAATAATTTAATGTTTTTTTTACATCAACCCCTTCCATTTTATGATAAATCAATGCCCATAATATGTAGTCAATAATTTCATACTTTTTCTTACTGATTTTAAGAAATGCTTTAACATAATCATAAGGCGGTATTTCATACACAGTTAAAAATATCAAAATGTCATCTTCAACATTTCTTTCATTAAACCTTTTAATATCTAAATTATATTCGATTGCGTCTTGGTAATATCTCCATTTTTTACATGTTCTGCATATATTTTCTTTACCCAAAGAATAATCAACAATATTATTAACTATTCCATTAGGTAAATTTAATTTATATAATTCCATATTTTCCTCTTTGAAGTGGCAACAGTCATAGCATTTCTTATTGATATAATTATTGATTTCGGTTTCCGCCATTACACACTATATAATAATATATAGCTTTTATTTCTTTAAATACTTTTTTCCAAGAAATAAAATTAAATATTGAAATATAAGTATAACATATAATATTTTACATGTTATTATTATATTATGATTATAATTTCAGTACAGGATAATAATTTAATTGATTTGTCTTACTTCTTTCATACATCATTTTAAAAATAATATTAATATCTCTCAATGTATTTTGAACATTAAAATTTTTACTTTCAATAAATAATTTGATATTTTCTTTAACATCTTGTCCTTTCTCTTGACTATAACACAACATCCTTAATATATCATCAATCATACCATATTTTTTCTTAGGGATTTTAAGAAACTGTTTAATATAATCATAAGGCGGTATTTCATACACAGTTAAAAATATTATAATGTCGTCTTCAACATTTCTATTATGTCTTCTTTTCAGATTTAAATGACATCTGATTAATTCTTGATTATCTCTCCATTCCTGACAAATTGTACATTCATCTTCTTCATCCATTGAATAACTAATAATATTATTCAATATTTTATTAGGTAAATTTAATTTATACAATTCCATATTTTCCTTTTTGAAGTGGCAACAGTTGTAGCATTTCTTATTGATATAATTATTGATTTCGGTTTCCACCATTTCTATTATAATATATATATAGTTTTTATTTCTTTAAATCCTTTTTTTACAAGAAATATTAAAATATTATTTAAATTATTATCATTTACAACTACAATTGCATCTAACACAGTAAGGAATAATATTATTCAGTTCGTGTGACAACTCGTTTGATTTACGTTGCGCTGTCAGATTTGTCATTATATTACCGTTTTTAATATCCATAGAAAAACCGCATCCGCAGTAATTACATTGATTTGTGATATTATTTAAAAACCATTGCGCATTTACATAACCTTCTTTAGGTATTGTTCTTTTGGCTTTCCTGTCTTGTTCTTTGTAATTTAATATTTTCCTTTCAAAATAACTCATAATACATTTTTGATTAAATACATCATCAATATCTTTCGTATATTTATAAAATTTGACTTTGTTTAAATCTCTACACCTTGTAATTGCAGTCCATATCCATTCTGGATAATTCTTTGCCAAAAAATGGTTATAATCAAAAATTGTTATGGTATCATCAATGCTACTGCCTTGGGCAGAATGACAAGTCGAGCAATATGCAAATATAAAATTACTTCTTATTTTATCAACTGGCAAAGACTGTAGAATTTCAGTTTTAACATTTTTCAACGTAAATATTCCATCGCTTCCAATATGAACAATTTTATATTTGAAATTTACATTAAAAACTGATGTTTTAGTTGTTGTATATTCTCTACAAATTAAAATTCTCCTACTTCATATTCATCTTTTCTATTTTCTAATTTTCTAATTTCATTTGATACATTTTTACAAGTTGTATTTAAAAATGCTATGTTGTTGATTGATTTGCTTATGTCAGTTGTATATTCAAAGTATTTTTCAATAACTTTCATAATGGGTAATTTATTTTCAAAAATATAAATTTTAATATTTCTTAGTTTATCTTTATCTTCCTGTGTGTTAAGTCGCTTACATTCTTTTAACAAAATATTAAATTCAAAAATGTTATCTATAATGTTATCAGTATATACTTCATAGTCTCGAGTATTTGTTATCTCTTGAACTGGTTTTAACTGCTTGGTGTCTCCTGTTGCTATTATAATTTTGTTGTGCTTATTCTGTTCTACAAATTGTTTTATTCTCCAATATATATTTAAATTACTAAAATAAACTTCGTCAAATACTATAACATTAAAATCTGTAAAATCAAATGGTTCTAATTTAGCATCTCCATAATTAATACCGAAAAATTTATTTATTGTCATTGCTTCGCCTTCGAATGCCTGTAATAGTTTATTAGTAGGACAAATAAAAATTACATTATAATTTTTATCAACCATTTTTTGACATATATATGATTTTCCTGTGCCCGGTAGTGCTCCACGAATCATAATAGGATTATTTCGTTCAATAATTTCTATAATATTATCTGTGTCATATTCATCTACTATATCAATAGTTTTACTTTCATAAATTGGTATTTGTATTAATTCGTTTTGTGTAATTTCATAATTTACAGTAGGAAATTTAATATATTCGTCGTTTGAAATTCTCCATCCTCCTATTTCATTATTAAAGATTAAAAGCTCTCTTGCTTTTGTTATATCCAATCGCGCTATTGTAAACGCATGTGTTTAGACGCTATATACATTAATACCATTTTGATGTAATTTAGAATAATCTTGATACATTCTAAAATTATGGTATTGAAGCAGTAGCTCTTTTACATACCTAAAACCATTCCTTAAGCGTGATGTGTCCTTTAAATTAAGTATATAATATGACGCCTGTTCTTCTTCTGCTGTATATTGCTCTTCATCTACTGTAATTTGTTCTGTCGTGAAATGTGTTAATTTATGTATTTTACCTCCATACTCTGCCTGATAGTTTAAAGCTTCCTTAAGATTTTTAAACACTGTGCTCTTCTGGTCAGTTGCTCCCCCCTTTTCTAAAAGTCCATAATTAACATTTGCGACCAGTTTTTTTATACATTTATCTTCCTCATTGTCTTCGCTAATGTTTGTGTTCCAAAGTTCATTAACAATATTTTTATGTTCAACTTTGTGAATAAATGAAGGTTGTTTAAAGTATAAAATATTAATTCGTTCTCTTGTCATGTTATCTAGTTGTTTCAAAAATACACCATATATTAAGCAATATTTTTTATTAAATAGCATTCTTCCTGTCCGTTTTAGTATAGTAGTTTTCTTTTCTATATAATATAACGTTAAGTCGTGTAGGTCATAAATATCAGTTGTATCATCAAACGCTCGCCAAATGTCGAATTGATTAAATACTGGTATTTCTGATATAGTAATAAACGCATGAGTAAATGCTTTTGATATATCGATTTCGATTTCATTTTTGATATCGCCCCTATCGCACAATAAGCCAGATGGAACAACTGTTCTGGCTTCGTCTAAAATTTGAATATCAATGTCATTATAAAACGATTTATGAGATAAGTTAAACAATGACTTATTAAAATTAAACATTGCTTTATTCATATTGTTATATGTGGTTTCATCACATACTGCAATACATCCATCTGCAGAAGTTTTTATTAAATTTTGTGTTTTTATTATATATATTGTTTTGTTAAATTTTATTTTTATTTCTGATATAATACCAGCTTGAAATCTAATTCTTGGTTCGTAGCCACTATTAACTAAATTGAAAAATAATTCAGATAACTTATTGTCTTCGGATACTAAATATATCTCTTTTGTTTTTTCATCAACTTTGATATTTAGTATATCGTCAATATTTTTGATCATTTTATAAAGCGGTGGTTCCTCTCTTTCATTAATATAGTAGTCGGTTGAAGCTTTGACAGTTGGTATCTTGGTTATTAATTGTTTCTGTTGAATGCTTTTTAAGTCGTGATTCATTGCGTAAATATGACTGTTTTTGACCATTGCATAAAATGGTTTGATGTGCCTACTATTTATATCGGGGTCGCATTTATAAATTAATTTATTGCAACAATCATAAATTCTGCACGGAATTTTAAACTGTTTAAATACAGCCTCCATCTCGTGAATGGTTGCCCCCGTTTCACTAAAGTTATCTCTACCTATAATTTCAATTACTCTCTCTCTAGTTAGTCTATTACGGGTCCTTTCGTTCATAACTGTGTCACTGTAAAAATCAGTTAATGCATTAATCCAGCATTCGTTTTCAATATAATTACCCTTGTTAATTGCCTTATGTATGGTGTCTTCGTTCATCCTTAAAGGTGTATGTATATACCTATTAAAAATTGAAACATTAGTAGCATCCCTTAAATTTTCTGTAAGAATGTCAAATTTTTCGCCGTCTTTATTTACCATTTCTACTGATAATATTTTAATACAATCTATATTGTCATAAAATGCCGTCATCTGTTCATAATAGTTGTTAAAATCCTTTTCGGTTCGTAATAGTTTTAATGTATTAGAAAACTCATTATTTATTGTATCGCCTCTTATTCCATATTCTGTATTGGAGTCGCCTATCAATTTAAATATTCTTTTACCTATGATATCTTTAGAAAATGCAGTGGCTTTAATTGCAGCAGTAAAATTATCGTATCGTTTCACAAAAAAACTTGTCTGTGTTGAAATGCATATTTGGACTTTATGGTTCTCTTGTCTTTGTGCTCTGCTATGTATAACATAAATTGAACAAAATATTTATTTTTCCCTTCCCTTGCTCTTGGTCCTGGGTCGTTATCTATCTTCAATTTCCCTCCCGTCTCCTTCTTTGTCCTTGCTTCTGCCATTCTTTGATTTAAGGGTTTATTGTCCTTGAATTTCTTAATATTATCCTTGTATTTTTGATATGTTTTATCATAAACTTTTGTGTCAGTAGAAGTTAAACCCTTGATTAAATTTTCAGCTGTTGTAACATTTGAAATCTTCCTCTCGGTATATAAATTAATTACTCTATCTATTTTTTAAGGTCTGAATGTTTTGCTGTCCGTGATGACTTCCACCTTAGCACTGTTAAATATCCAATGTTTCGTTCCAAAGCCTTAGACATAATTATACTATATATAATAATGATATAATAATATTTCTTTAACTATTTTTTTTACAAGAAATTTATTTTTACAAAAACTATATATTTTTTAAACTTTTAAAATTTCAAATCTTAAGAATGGTCGCGTGTTATGTTCTAAATAAAAATATGTTTGTCCTAACTTTTTTTCAATCCTTTCAACTTTATACTTTGCAGGCAACCAATTACTACTCCTTTCCTTTTCAGTTATTGCTTTCTTTCTGTAAATCTTCACTTCGTCACCTATGTTAATTTCAGGATATTTACGGGTTCTAGTTGCTTCGGTTGCCATTTTCATTTTTACTTTATAATTGTTTTTCTCCTTCAATGCTTCCGCTGGTGTCATTCCTATACTTGAATGTTCCATTTTATTATTGTAAGTTAATAATATTTCAAAATTATAATCTATCCATTGTATATTGTCCTTTCCTTCTTTTTCATCTTTTTCAACCCTTTTATATAACATATCTTTGTAGGTGCGTATAAAACGTTCTGCAAAATTAGGATGTCCTCTTGTGCGGTATAATTCTATTCCTTCTTCTTTGAAATAATCTTCAACTGTTTTATTATATAAACTGCCTTCCTCGTCGCTATAAATAATTTCTGGTTTGCCTTTCATTTTCTGCATTCCTTCCATTACTCCCGCTAATATGTCAGGCGGTTGTTTTGATTTAATAGGTATTACTGTAGAATATCTGGTAAATATATCAATTAAAACCATCCCTACTTTAAATTTTTGATTGGGTATGTCATTAATAAAAAATAAATCTAATTGAAATTCAAAATATGGATGTGGAGCAATAAATGAATTTTTGCCTCTTAATTGCTTCTTCTGTTCTATGTGCTTTTGAAACCATTCTTTGACATCGTTTAAGGTTATGCTTTGTTCCTTTTGTTTAGCATCCTTATAGGTTGTCGCAATGCTTCCATACCCGCTTTTGTCATGATAGATTTTACTAATTATATCATTTTTATTAATATTTGCCATATTAATAAAGGTGATATTTTTTAACATTTTACTCAAAATCTTCAGCACTATTTAAATATGCTTCGTACTGTTGTTGTTGGTTACTCCTCCTAGTCTGCGGTTTGATATCTTTGATACTTGGGTATGAACTAAATATCATATTTTGTATTCTATCGCTGATTTCTATTTTTTTGGTATAGTGCTTATAAATATTTTGTCCTACATCATTAAAAAGGATATTAGAAAGTGCATTATCCTGCTTATTGAAAATATGTGATAATATTATCTTGAATATGTTTAACGTGTTCGAAATATTATTTTCAATATATCTAAAACAATCCCGTCTATTCTTTTGGTCTTTTGATATGTCATACTCATCCAAAAATTCATTTACTAGACCATTTTTATATGTTTCTATGTATTTTATTTCAACTGTTTCATAAATTGGTGTATCGCCTAAATCTACTCCAGCACTTACAGTTTTAATATTTCCTTTGTAGTATAATTCATAACAGTCCCTTATTCTGTCGTGTATGTCCCTTGTGTAATTATGCCTTCCTTCGACATTCTTTAACAAATTGGATTTGATAAATTTGAATGTCGGAAACTTATATAATTTTGTAAAATAATAATCCTTGATGTTGTTTATTGTAACGGTTGTGTCTTCTTCCTTTTCATTTTCAATTATTTTAGTTAGTTTGATGAATTCTTTTGACTTATTACAAGTGTCAATATTTACAAATGTGCTCAATTGTTTTAATCTTTTGCATTTATAACATTCTTTATAATTATATTTGCATATGTGTTTAATAATATTTTTTGATAATTTAGTTTTATATCTTTGAATATTATTATAATTAAATTTACATTCTTTACACATTCCAATTTTTTTTATTTATCATTCTTATAGTGTCATTCATGTTGATTTTATTTAAGAATTCACTAATGATTTCCTCCTGCTCAATCTCATTGAACATTTTCACCATATAATTATAATACATAATATTTCTTTAAATACTTTTTTACAAGAAATATTTTTTTACAAGAAATATTTTTTTATAGTAAAATTTCTATATATTTTTATATTTTTCCTAAATTTATGGTTTCAAATCCCCCACACAGGGGGGAATGAACCCCCCGCTCTGGGGGGAACAGCAAAACAGCACCTAATTTCAAGATTTTCAGGCAAATCCCCCGCTCTGGGGGGAATGAACCCCCCGCTCTGGGGGGAATGAACCCCCCGCTCTGGGGGTTTCAAAACCTAAAAACCAAAAAATGCACCAAATATTTATTAAAATATATAAATTTTAATAAATATTACTTAAAATATTGAAATTTTAATAGATATTATTTATTCAACTGTTATAACTTTATATGTTTGTGCCTTATATTTTCTGGGTTTTGTATTCTGTAAATCTTCTGGTTTATTTTCATAATCAATATCTTTTAAATTAATTTCTCCATTTTCTGCCATCTTGTCTAATTTCTTTCTCCTATTATACCTGATAGCACTTGCTCTCTTGGTTTCCATAAAGTCTTTTTCTACTCGTCTCTTTTGATAATACAATCTATTATATAGTGCCAGTTGTTCCTTTATTTGTTCCAGTGTCATATCTTCAGGTTTAATACTCATTATATAATATATTATATTATATTATATATTTCTTTAAATACATTTTACAAGATTTTTAAACTAAATATTTTTATTTTTATTTTTCTTTTTAAAGACTTCGTTCTCCAAATATTCTACGCGATGGATTAGTTTTGATAAAGCATCCCAACTAATACAAGCCATTCTGTCATAACACATCGTTAAGTATTCTCCTGAATCATTTACAATATTATATTTAGGATTTGTGTATTGTTGAACATCTTGAGCAATCCATCCTAATTCAGTCTTTTTAGTTTTTTGATTTTTAACAAATGTTTTAATCTTAATGTTTTTTACCATATTTATAGTATCATCTTCTACATCTTCTATATTATCTTTCAGTCTCTTATCGCTACTTAAATTAAATCCGTTAAATGATGAAAATTGAGTATCATCCAATTGTAAATATTTAGTGCCATCAATATAACTATCAATAGTTGTTGATGCTTCTAATCTTAAAACAGCATCACTATTTAAATGTCTCAAATTGATTTTATGAGCAATTCCAAAAGTCATATCACCGTCAATAGTCCAGTCGCCTCGTAATTCGCTATTACTTCCACTATTCAAAATAATTTTATTATCAGCATATGTTGAAGATAATCCAACAACCAAATTAATAGAGTTTGACGTGTTGCTATTCCTGATTATTAAATCATTTGTATCGACATACATTTCAGCATTATCAATTATTAGTTTTGATGTGTTGCCAAATTGAACATTGCCACTCGGTGAATTTTGTAATAATAAAGTATTTCCTGATACAGACTGAACTTGGTTGACTTCAACTTTCTTACCAGAAACCATTGTTAAATCGCCATTTGTATATACATCACCCAATATATCAACTGGCTTATTGAATATGGTTTTTGATACAGCACCGTCGCACATAAAATATTGGTTAGAAGAATTTGTAATATCGCCAATACTACAAGCAACAAAATTAGGATGATGAATATAAAAACCTTCTGTTGACGCGGGGGTGTGTGTTTCTAAATATGGAGTTAATGCATTGTCTAAATTATCAATTTTAGTTTTAATATCTGTTGAAAAATCATTATTTATGAATAAATTACCTTTCATATAAACAGCACCTTCGAAATATGATGTTCCGTGTGCTTGAGCAAAATTGTATGAAGTATGAACATTACCATTAATCGTAATTCTTGAAGCATTATTAGGTCTTCCAATAATAACATCTCCCGTATTCCATCCTAGCCATAATCTATAAGGTGTAGCACCTGTTAAACCTTGATACGAGTCCAACTGACAACCTCTTTTAAATTCTAAGCGTTGGTTACTTACGGCATCTTGAATTCTAAAAATTGGATTAGTATTATCTGTTAAACTAATTATTAGTGGAGAGTTTACTGTTTGTGCAGTTGTGATTGTTTTATCTAACTTTTGTAAATCTGCTGATATTAAACTATTAATCGTATTTGAATTTTCAGTTATTAATAAATCTTGTGTAGTGTTGTCTGATACGATTGAAGCAAATGTATTGCTGTATGCAGTATTTGTATTGAATAAATTAGTATCGTTTGTATATAATGTTGATACATCTGCTAAAATTGTTGATATTGTGTTTCCGTGTCCTGTTATTAGTGAAGAATTTGAACTTATATTATTGAAGTTTGAAGTGATTGTATTATTGAAATTTCCTACTAAGAATGTATTAGAACTAATAGTATTGAAGTTTGAAGTGATTGTAGTATTAGCATTATTTATTAAAAACGTATTAGAACTAATATTATTAGCATTTGTGTCAAGTTTAATTGTATTTGCTGATATAGTCGGTAGTATTGAAGTTATGGTTAATCCGTGTGCTGTTATATTATTAAGGTTGCTTGTAATTGTTGCGTTTTGATTTACTTGTTCGTCAAACATTGTTGTTGAAGTAGCATTTAATTCAGTAATATCAAGAATATTAGCATCTATCTTATTTTTTTGTGCTAATATCAGTGCATCAACTTCTTCAATTGTATAACCTCCGCCTAATGCGCCTGCGGTGTCTGATAATTCTTGTTTCGTAGCATAAACAGTGCTTAAGGTCGATGGTTCTGTTGAATTTATTAATACTAATTCACTTGCTATAATTCTGCTTGAGCCATCCAATGATAATGTTGAAAACATAATTATTATATAGTAGGTTATAAAAAAAAATATTCTATCTTTTGTTTCCTCTTGAACCAAATATACCTTTATTTAATGCATTGTATTTTTCTTGCTTCTGTCTCAAATATTCATTTTGCAATAATTGGTAATGCTGTGCTATATTTTGTAGCGGGTTTGGAGGCGGTTGTGGTTGCATTCTTCTTGGGGGTGGTGTGTTCGCTATTATATTATTTTGTTGCGGTTGTGGTTGTTGATTTTCTTCGCGGTGCGCTACTTCGTGGTGCGCTACTTCGTGGTATTCTACCTTCTGGGGTTTTGCTATTGGAACTGCTTTTGGTTTAGGTTTTATAGGCTTAGTTTCTAATGGTCCTTGGCAATTGCGTTCATGACTGTATCTGTAAGATTTTAATGTTAAAGTTTTGGCACATTTTGGACAGGTTATTTTCTTTTCATTGCGTGCTTGAGTTTTTGAGTTGTTTTTCAATGGTTCTATAGGTTTCGCTTCTGTTGGTGCTTCTATTGTTGGTTCTGCCTTTGGTGCTTCTTCTTCAATTGGTGGTAATTCATTTACTGGCTCGTCTGCTTCAATTGTATTAGTAATTTCAGGTTCAACTTCTGACATATATAATATATTATATATTTTGTCTATATGTTTTATATATTTTGTCTATATGGACAAATTGAGAAATATTAATATTAATAATTTGATATAAATATTAATATTTAGGTTGGTTATTCAATTATCTAATTGAAAGAGAATGCTAAAAGAAATGGGAACGCCATGAAAATCCATTAATTCGTTTCTTGAAGTTGTTATTCTAAAGTGTAGTCTCTTAATATTTTTCCGCCTACATCAATAAAATCTGCATATATGGGCGCTGTAAAATCTGTTATAACTCCGCCAAGTTGTTGATTAATTTGAACTTTTTTAATTACTGAACTGCTGAAATTATTAGGTGCTGAATATTTATAATCGCTTAATTGAGGACAATTTATGTATATATTCTGAAAAGGAACTAAATTAAAATATCCACTTAGCCAAGATGACGCAGGTTCATAGGCAATATAATTACTTAATAAATAATTGATAGCTTTTGGTCTTAAGTTGTCATATTCAAACTGTCCTCTGTTCCATTCACCATTTACATAAGTTTCTAATTCTTCATCTGTAGGTATTTTGATTTTGTAATTTAGAGGGTCATTTAATTTAAGTTCCATTTTGCGTTCGCTTTGTCCATATACTGTTAAGAATAAGTCAGGTACAATATCATTAAATGCCGTGTTTAATTCCGTTTGTATTTTGTATGATAATTGATTAGCATAATAAATTTCACCGGATACATCAACGGCAGTGCTTCTCAATAAGACATTGGAACTATTATACAACATAATATAGAAGCGTTCGTAAAACCCTTTCTCTGTTGTATAAAACGGAGTGCTGAATGAACACTCTGTCACGAACATTTTTGTTCTTGGTGGAATTTCAAAATTTTGGTCAAGTTCTATAATAAAATCGCTGGTAGAATTACTTTCTGGTAATCTGTAAGCACTATCAACATAGATTTTTTTATATGTTAATCTGTCACTCATAAATATAATATACAATAGAAATTATAATATAATTATTATTGATAATTACTTTGTAATTATTGTTATTAATAGATAATTTAAAAAATATATATTAATAATATATGATTGGACGACAATTATTATTAGGTGCTATTGAAGGCAGGACGCCGACGCAAATGATGGCAGGTGTAGCAAGCGATAAAGCATATACAGCAGGTAAGGATTTAATAGAAGATGTATTTTTTAATCATAAAAAGACATTGGAAGACAAAATAGGAGGTTTCAATAAACATTTTGATAAGCAGATAATGAAACATAAAACACGCTATGCTGAAGAAATCAATGTTCAAAATAAAAATAAAATCGATGATGTCAAGGGTTTAGACGCAGCCTATTCAAATGTGAATGGAATAACAAGAATAGGCAACACATTATATATTGGTGGTACTGGTGCTAAAACGGGACTAAATCACAAAGTCAATGATGTAATTGCAGATTTGTTTTTTATTCCTACTCATAATGTTCAATTAAGAGAAAGATATAAAGACGCAATGGAAGAATTAAGGAAAAATCCAGATGTGAATAGAATTGTTGGACATAGCCTCGGTTCATCCGTTGTTCAAGAAATCAACAACAGACACGGCAACAAACATGCTACTACTGTTTATTCATCACCTTTTGTATCAGGGATTAATCAACAGAAAAACCCGCGACACTTACGATTTAGAAATCGTGGAGACCCTATAGCAATGTTCGATGACGCGGCAATAACTGGAGAAATAGAAAGCAATAATTTATTAGATAAACACAGTTTCAATAATTGGACAGGACAAGGTATGACTGAAATTAATCCTACTACTGATATTTCTAATGGGTTCAATCCTAATTCAACACCAGAACAATAAATAAATAAATATATATATAAGTTATATATGAGTATTGATGCTGAGAAATGGGACAACGATATTGAATATGCTTATAAGAAAATGATAGAGCGAGAGAAAAAGAAAGAATACAACATATCAAATAGTAAATATGAATGTAATTGTGGCAAAGAAGTATTGAATAAAGATAAGGAAGAGCACGAAAGCAATGATTTAAATCATTTATACTACAGAAAAGGTAATATTGAAGGACTTATAATAGGCATGTATAGTGAAATTATTAATTATGAAAATGATTACTTAAAATTACATCCAGAAAATAACAAAATACATTATACAGATTATAGTAGAGTTGATTATACCGACTTTTTAAAAGAACAAGAAGAAAAGAAAATTCCATTAGATGAAGATGATTTAAGTTATTTGTATAAGTATAGAGACGAATTAGAAGATTGTATAAAGCGTATAACTGAACTAACATTATCTCAATAATATTAATAATAATGTTTAGAAATAAAGACAAGCAAAACAAAATTCCATTAGAGAAGAAACTGACAAAAGAACCTACAAAATACGATAAACAATATAAAAATTTAGATTATGATACTTTAAAAGATATAGTTGATACAAAAAGTAATTATCTAATAAATACTATAAAAAATACAACTTCAAATAATTCTACTACAATGCTTCAACATAAGAAAAATATAAATAATAATAAAAAATAAAATCTAAGTTTATCATGTTCTAATTTTGATATAGTTTTTTTAAAAAAAATCTATATCATCATATATAAGTAATGGATAATATAATTGCAGAAAGTGAAACTACAATGATTAATTCGTTAAATTTTGGACTTCCAGAAACAGCACAATACATCACAGACCGACGACAAGTTAATTATTTTCCAGCAGGGTCAAACATCTATAATCCTAATGCAGGTAATAAACAAATCAGGTTTCATATTACAGGAGAAGATAATACATTCTTAGATTTATCAAGTTTTCGTTTATTTGCTAATCTTCAAAACAAAGATAATACCCGTAGTCATTTCTTAAGACCCTTAGGTAATTTATCAAGTTTCTTCAACCGTTATAGATGCACTGTTGGAGGTCAGCAAGTTCAGGATATTATTGAATACAATAGACATTGTGAATTGTACAATTCCTTTAAAAGTCAAGATGCCCGAGATATGGATGATTTAGAAGGTAGTGCTAATCCTCGTTGGGACGATGACTGGCGACATACTTATGCTACTGGGTTAGCAGAATTCATTGATGTTCATAATGAACGAGGAACTACCGGAACGGCACCAACCGAGGCAACATTTAAATCAGGAGACCATAATAATTGGGGTGATTTAACTTCAAGATACACTCGCCATTCAGTATCAGGTATTCCCGGAGGTGCAAATGGTTATATGAGATTAGGACATAAACCTTGTTGTGGTTTGTTAGAAAGCAATTATTATTTACCACTTCGTTATGCGCCACTTGAATTAGAATTTACAGTTGTATCGGATGAACACGTGCCAGTAATTAAACCATTTACTACTCGTAATCCAGATGGAACTTTAATCAACAACGCATACACTGACAAAAACGGTTATTACTTCACAACCGGTGATACTTCAACACTGTGGGAATTGAATAACGTAATCATTCGTGCTGAGGTAATACAATTGGACAACACGGTTAACAATAATATAGTGAAACATTTGTTAGAAGGTCAAAGTTTAAAATTAGTATTTCCAATGTATCACACTATGACACAATCATTCAACGCGGCAGGAACTGAAATTAATATGAATATTGTTAAATCCGCTTCTAAATTAAATGGTTGTTTCATTACATTGTATCGCCCACCGAGAGCCGGAACCGACCCACAAAATGCTGATTATTACAGACAAGACAACTACATTTACAAGCGATGGAATTATTTTTGCAATCCCATGATTAACTCGCGTATTTTTGACGGTCCGAATCCAGATGGTGCTGATCGTGAGCAATTCCAAGGTAAAGGTTTTCAAAATCCTGAATTAGATTTGACTTGGCAATTACAAATTAATAATAAGAAATATCCAGAGTTTG